>CM067218.1:78784276-79384276 GCA_034190945.1 Octodonta nipae
GCGTAGTTGGTAACTGATCCCTACCGGGATCGATGGTAAAATGACGACGTTTCGGCGGAGTCTTACCTGCCCTCTTCAGGTCGGTTCGCATAATTCTCGTATCCTTCTGCTTTCGCTTCTAGTTACTCGAAACTCACAACATCTCCTAAACATTATACGGAATATGAATATACACAAGGACGATATATTAGTGAGTTTCGATGTTGTCACCCTCATTACAAAAGAACCTGTGATTGAGACCCTCCACTACATCGACGAAAAGTACCATCCTCCAGAACATATCATCAAACTAGCGAACCACTGCTTATCAAACAAGTATTTTACTTAAGCAGGACAACGTTATAAGCAAATTGAAGGCGCGCCAATGGGGTCCCCTTTGTCCCCAGTCCTAGCAAATCTTTTTATGGAAAAGATCGAAAGGCAGGCTCTACAGACCACGGAATACCGGCCTAAGCTATGGTTACGGTACGTCGATGAAAAATATGGCCACATGGTAGAGAACAACACCACAAGTTTGTGGATCATCTAAACAAAAGACACCCGAAAATTACATTCACCATGGAAACAACAAAACAACCAACTGCCATTCCTCGACCTATTAATAAAAAAGAAACCCGACAGAACCATAGGACACACAGTATACCGGAAAACCACGCGCACAAACAGATACCTCAACGCTAACTCGCACCACCACTCCGCTCAGTTATACGCAGTAGTTAAAACCCTAACCCACAGATCTCAAACTCTAACAGACAACGAAAACAATAAGGCCGAGATGAACATTCTAAAGGAGGCATTAACATCAAATGGCTATAACCACCACATAATACAGAAAGTATTTACACAAAAACCAAAACCCACAACAGAAGATGAAAACATTTCGACAGCCTTTCTCCCCTTCGTACGGGGCACAACTGACAAAATTGGAAAAGTACTAGCAAAACACAATATAAAAACAGTTTGTAAGGCACACAGAAAGATTGGAGAGATCATACCGTCACCTAAAGAGAAAATTCCCCTTGAAGATCAGGGTGTATATGAGATACCGTGCAAGGACTGCAACCTCGCGTACATCGGCCAAATGAACAGAAAAGCAAGTGCCCGGAGAGAAGAACACAGAAATGCAGTAAAATAAAAAACAACGACGATATATTGTAACGAAATTTAGCTAAGCCGGCGCTGGTTTCATTCCAGTACGACGTCGATCGCTGTTAGGAGAAAAAAATTAATCTCGAAATAGCTCGGCAACTGTAGAATTGATATAGGATTGTACGAGAAGATTCGATGCGGGATTTAAAAGGAGCGGCCCATCATCGCGGCAGTTAGTTAGTGCGGCGAAGAGCTTATGTTGTATTATAATTGTGATATTCGAATCAGTTGTTGTGTATATTTCAAGTAAATAAAAGTTTCTAGAAAGTGAGCCTGACTATTAGTTTTTAAATTTTAATTGAACCCACGGAGGATATAACAAATTTGGTGATCAGAAGTGCAGGATTAAGTGCAATTAAAATCGTAATTTGATTTATGGAAACCCGAAGTATGAAAAAAACCGATGAAACTACCAAAAAAATTATCAAACAGGTTACGGGGGGACTAGATGAAAAAATAACTCAGATTCTGGAAAAACGTGACAAGAAGGAGAAACAACATCAAGAAGAAATTCAACAAAGGTTAGTGAAATCTTTTGATGAAAAACAACAAAATCTTGTTTCCACGATGAAAGAAAAACAACTAAATTTCTTGGAAGGATTATTCTCGAAATTTAAAGAAAAACGACAAAATGATTTTAAAATATTTGAACAAAAACAAAACCAAATTGAATTAAAAGCACAAAATGAATTCAAATTATTAGAAGAAAAACAACAAAATGATTTTAAAAGTATTTGAAGAAAAACAAGAACAAGTTGAATTAACCAGAAAAAACGGATATCAAAATATTAGAAGAAAAACGACAACTACAATTTGAACAATTAATGTAAATAGTATCGCAACTTAATGACACAGTTAATGAACGAAGGCAAATAGTGGAATCAGACATAAGAGAAATAAACGACGACATAAAGGTCCTAAAAAATACCGTGGAAACTGTTAAAACCAAAGTAGATGACATCGATTCCATCCAGAACCAGGTGAAATTTGAAATAAGTGCTATCCAAAGCCAGGAAAAAGTTGAAATCAGTTCCATTAAAGACGCAGTACACAGCGAAGTACCAAATAAAGTGGAAACTGCAATTAAAAAATTGCAACAAGATTTGCAGAGAGGGAAATACCAGCACACCGTGAGTATCAAAGGTTCCTTTAGTAAAACTACCCACATTTGCTGGCAGTTCATCTTGGCCCATGTATAAACGGCAATTTGAGGCCGCGGCTACAGCTAATGGATGGGATAACCAAGAAAAATCTACGTCTCTTGTAATTTCCCTAAGAGGTCCGGCCTTAGAACTCCTCCAAAGCATTCCAGTAGATGAACAAGGCAGTTTCGACAAAATCATCGCCATTCTGGACAAGAGATACGACAATCAATCCTTGCGCCAGGTATACCAAGTCCAACTCAGTGGAAAAACGCAAAAATCCGGTGAAAGTCTACAAGAATTCGAAGCAGAGATTAGACGGTTAATACACTTGTCCTACCCAGACCTGCTAAAGGAAACAAAAGACCAGTTGGCCACACAGAGTTTCATTAAACGGCATCAGAGATGTGGAAGTACAAAGAAATTTAAGACTGAGTGGCGTCAAGAAGAGTAATGAAGCTCTACTTCGAGCTTTGAAAGTAGAGCCCGTCATGAACAGGTCCAAGCCGATGGTCCGAGCAGTTTCCTTCAATCAGGCAGAGTCAGAGTCACTATTTCAAGCACTGTTGGCTGGTATGAACAAACTATTAGAACAGTCACAAAGAACTGGCACCAGAGGGGCATGTTACTACTATGGACGGACAGGACACTTTTAACGCGACTGCAGAGTAAGGCTACCGGAACGATCGCCAAATAGGGGTAGTCAACAAACCGACCTTACCAACCAGGGAAACTCCAATCAGTCAGCATAAGGGGGCGAATACTGACTAACCCTCCACCAGCCCCCAGGACAGTATCCATCCCGGGATTTTGCCGAAATAGCAGCAGTCTAGTCATCAAGGGCACCATCAATGGCCGAGCGATTACCATCACCATCGATACCGGCGCCGATGTGTCCATTGCTAAGTCCAGGGTTTTGAGAGCATCAGAAATCCGACCAGTCACCAACAACATCCAGCTCCGAACAATCACCGGCGAGTCCATATCAATACAAGGGTGAAGCAAATATAGTACTCCAGATAGGGGACAACCGAATCCGGCATTGGGTCCTAATCAGCCAGCATGGATTTATGTTCGACCCGAGATATGATGTCTTCGGTTCCTAAATGAGGAATTTGTATTGACACGGCCTGTCAACAGCTCAGACACCTCCATAAAAATTGTGCCAAATTCTCAGCCAGAATTCCCGGTCGAACAGAACAGATTATTCGTGGGCAGTTAGACAACAATCCTGGGAGCTACGTTGGAATGGTGGGCCGTACACACAGCCGAGGACTACTTAGTTGGACGGGCTATAGTTAAAACCGGATGAGATATTCCAATTAGTCCTGAATTTGTCCAAAAACTACATCAGAATTGCCAATGGTCCAGAGATAGCTTGTTTCGAGCCAGTCGAGACCATCATCAATTGCGAAGAAGGATACCAGATATTCTGGTGAAGGAGACAGGGCCCAGTAAAGAGTTCCTACAGTTTGCTGACCATTTGACACACCTGACACCCGAGGAACAGAAGAAAGCCAAGCAGTTTATCACAAAGCACTGGCAAATTTTCAACAGTCTAGATGGAACTATAGGTCGCACCAACATCATCCAGCACCGAATAGATACCGGAAAGGCTCAACCCACCTGAATACCACCTAGGCGACTACCATTGGGGCAACAACATGCAGTCGAGGAAAACATCGAGTCCATGTTACAAAATGGAGTTACTGAGCCATCCATCAATCAATAGTCCGCTCCCGTCGTGCGAGTTAAAAAGAAGGATGGAACCACCCGATTTTGCGTGGATTATAGAAAGCTGAATGACGTAACCTAGCTATCCACTACCGCGAATTGATGACACTCTGACCACACTAGCAGTCTCCCGTTGGTTCTCCACACTAGACCTAAAGAGTGGATATTGGCAGGTTGGTCTACACGAAAACGACAGAGAGAAGACAGCGTTCTCCACTGGTAAAGGGCTGTTTCAGTTCACAGTCATGCCCTTTGGGTTATGTAATGCTCCCGCAACATTCGAGAGGTTAATGGAGTATGTACTGAGCGGTTTAACATGGAGGACGTGCTTAGTATACCTCGACGACATTCTGGTCATCGGTCAGACATTCGACGACCATCTGAGGAACCTGGGCGAAGTATTCTCCAGAATTAATAACGCCAACCTGAGACTCAACCCGAGGAAGTATTCTTGTTCCAAAAAGAAGTAGAATTTTTGGGTCACGTCGTTTCAGAGTCAGAAATCCGCACCAACGAGGACAAGATAGAAGCCATCCGTGATCGGCCAGGCCCAAAAAACAAGCATGAACTCCGAAGCTTCTTGGGCCTCTGTTCCTACTACAGGCGATTTGTTGAGAAATTTGCCACAATTCCCGCGCCTCTACATCGGCAGACCACTGAAAAAGAGACGACTGAAGACAGCACTATGTTCCAGCCCAATCCTAGCGTTTCCTACACAGTCCGGCAAGTTCATTTTAGACACCGACGCCAGCAACACAGGTTCGGGGGCCCTCCTTTCGCAGGTGCAAATGGTGAAGAGAGGGTGATCGAGTACTACAGCCGTGGATTCTCGAAACCGGAAAGAAATTATTGCGTCACCAGAAAAGAACTTCTTGCAATAATAAGGGCTGTAGACCATTTCCACAAATACCTCTATGGTAGTCATTTCTTAATCAGAACAGATCATGCCGCCCTCAAATGGCTGCTGGACATGAAGACACAGGAAGGACAACTGGTCAGGTGGATGGAGAAATTACAGCAATACGATTTTAAGGTGGAACACCGGGGCGGCCGTTTGCACAATAATGCCGATGCCCTATCCAGAAGACCATGTAGAGCAGAATGCGGACATTGTCTGAAGACGGAAAAGCGAGAGGGTATCTCCATCAGACAGATCCGAGTGCAGGCCAATGAAGACTGGACAACGGAACAGTGCATCCAGCACCAAATGACTGATCCAGACATCGAACCATCAATCCTATCACTCAAAACGAGAGGGGCACCCAGGCAACGATGAGACGAGGTAGCTAGATACTCGGGCGTGCTGAAATCGTTATGGGCCCAATGGGACTCTCTAAGAGTAGATAATGGAATGCTCAAGCGAGTTTGAGAAAGCACTGGTAGTTCCTAAGAAAAAGGTAACAGCCATCCTGACCGAAGTACATGATGGGATTACCGGGGGCCATCTGGGCATGAACAAAACCCTAGACAAAGTTCGCCAGCGATACTATTGGGTAAATTACTTTGAAGACATCAGAGCTTGGTGCCGGAAATGTGACACCTGTGCAGCCAGTAAGGGCCCGAAGACCCGGACCAATGCAGCAGTACAATGTGGGCCCATTTGAGAAAATGGCCATCGCCGGTCCGTTTTCTGAGTCTGAGAGGGGGACCAAATACATTCTCGTCGCAATGGATTACTTCAGCAAATGGCCTGAGGCATATGCGATACCCAACCAAGAAGCAACCACGGTAGCGACGGTTCTAGTAGAACCACTATTCAGCAGGTTTGGCGTCCCGATGGAACTACATTTAGACCAGGGGCGTAACTTCTAATCGACCCACAGTCAGACGAAATGGCGTACAGGCCTGCCCCAGCCAGGGTCCTATTCGAAAAAGAGCTGCGATTACCCTGCGATTTGGCTTTTGGCTCCCCCGAAGAACCTTCCCAAGACATCAACGATTATGCCGACCAGCTCCGACATAACATGCTGTCAATACACGAATTAGCCCGAACGCAGATGTTGGCCACCAGTGACCGGATGAAGACGCGATACGACCTCAAGGCCAATTCAGTCGGGTTCCAATGCTTACACCCGCCTGGGATGGTCCATACCAGGTGGTCAAGAAGCTTAATTACGTCCTCTACCGGATCCGTCGAAACCCCAGGGCTAAGTTGAAGGTAGACCATTTAGATCGAATCGCTCCCTACCATGGAGAGTATATTTCTGACCGGGACGATCAGAATTAAAGGGGGGGCGGTGTAACGAAATTTATCTAAGCCGGCCCTGGTTCATTCCAGTACGACGTCGATCGCTGTTAGGACAAAAAAATTAATCTCGAAATAGCTCGGCAACTGTAGAATTGATAATGACTTGTTCGAGAAGATTCGATGCGGGTTTTAAAAGGAGCGGCCCATCATGGTGGTAGTTAGCTTATGTTGTATTATAATTGTGATATTCAAATCAGCTGGTGTGTATATTTCATTCATAGTGTTCAAGAAAATCTAATCCTAGTATGCCGTCAAACTCAATGTCCAAATCGTATATGAAAACTTTATGTGGGTTACGTGGAGTGAATGGAATTAGGGTAGATTGTGAAATAGGGATTTTTTCATGGGTAATACCTTGAATTGTTACCCTTTCAGGAGATCTTTGGGTAAAATTCTTTACCGTATTTTCTTTGAAGATAGAGATACGGTATCAATAAGTAGTTTGAATTTAGAAGAAGCGTCAAGAATGTAATAAAGGTTTTTAGAATTAAGGGTAAGAAGGGGGCTTAGAGAAATAGTTGCTCCGGGATGTTCAAGTCGGGGTTCAAATCGTCCAGAGTCAAGTTTTGAATCTGGGTTTCGACTTTGCACAAAGTTGTTGTCGAATCGGGAGGTTGGTCTAGCCTCGGAAGCGCTAGAAAATCCTGATAATCGTGACAATCAAAAGGCTCGACGGGGGTATCGTCAAAAGTTTCTTCGAAGCCAGAATAATTTTGACTATCATCCTCGTAGTCATAAGTGTTGTTATTATCGGTATAATAGTTCGAATATTGAGTGTAATGAACATTTTGGTGTTGATTAAAATGATGAGTCCTTTCAGCACGGTTATTGGGATTGTTTGAGAGTTGTTTTGTGCTTTCAATCGGCAGTTTACGGCTATATGGCCTAATCGACCACATGGAGACACTTAGATGGTTGTGTCGGCCTTTCGGACTTGGAAGTTTGGTTTGAGAGGAACAGATTTGTTCGTTTTCTGATCCTCGAAATAAGAAAGTTGAAGCTCTCTTCTAATCCGGGAATGTGCCTCAAGAAGATCTTTTGGATTACTGGCACGTATTACCTGACCTAAACGGGGTTCTAATCCCGTAAGAAGGGTATTCAAGACCATTGTATCCACCAGTGTTGTCTGGGCGTCTTTTTGTTCTGGACTTAGCCCAGCCGTTTTATGAATACAGGAGTGCATTTTCGCACTCAAGACTTGGAGTCGATTGTAAAATGTTAGTGGGGACTCGTTTGAAAGTTGTTTCAGACGTTGTAGGTCATGAATGAGGGCAGAGAGATCTCGAGAATCTCCAAAGTGTAATGTCAAGAGTTGTTTAATTTCAAGGTACGATCCGGGGTTCCATGAATTAACTAACTGTGCCGCTTTCTCTTTGAGTTTGTTCTTTATATGGATCACTAATAGATACTTTTGATCCGCGGTCGACGTATTATATGCGCAATTACACGCATCTATAAAGGTTCCCAAGGAACCAGTTAGAGTACTCGTGTTCTAACGTTAGACGGATCCTACTTACTGCGCCAATTTGTTATATCACACTTCCAAAATTTATCTTTTTAAGAACGATTTTATTCATACTTGCACAACTAATATAACTTTTAATACAAACTTGAAAATAATTAAAATAACAATAAACTTTATAACTATTAAAAAACACAAAATTACGTGTTAACTAACTAGACAGACTTTGTAAGTAACAATGAATGATGATGCAATGTAGCTGTCGCAGCGCTTGCAGTTCTCACGGATGTTCGTCTGCAGGTAACTGGAGACGACATGTGTATGCTGAGTAAGCTGGGAACTTGTAGCTTGGTGTTTTCATATAAGTCGATGAAATAACTTATATAACATATATAACGTTTCGAACCTAAATGTGTCATTTTTCAACAAAATATTGTCATGAACAACTAGACATTCATTTGCATATCACAAAACTATTGTGTTGTGAACATTATATATATACCTATATTCATCACATAAGAGTCCCGTTTATACATGTGCAAGATACTAAACGAAGCCCGCGTTGCACTTACGAGGCCCGAAATCGGGCCTCGTTTTTAATCGGGCCTCGTTTTTCTAAAGCTTGTATTTGAGATTCTCTTTCCATTCTTAGTTCCATAAAACCATAAACCATATTTTTTTGGGCTCATAAGTGATGTGCATATCGCGACTTATACGATTTTTGTTTCATCAAAACTTGAACTAGGGGTCGCGTCAGTCGTTCTGTATATAGCTTACATTAACTATGCGAGGCCTCCGTATATGCACTGATTTTATAGGGTTATTGCCAATTCCGAGTCCCTAAGCATGGCAACAATGTTGTTGAACCTCGATCGGGGATATTGAACTAAATACAAACTGGAAGGGCGACTGCCATCTCATGTCATTAACACCGCTGTTTCAGGGCAACAGAAAGAGAACGTATGAGCGTGAGATATTTCTTTGTCTTTTCACGACATTATTATTAATGGTGTTTACGTGGTATTTGGTAATTTAAAAATAAATAAATTTTTGTTTTTTGTTTTTATTTTATAGCGTAGTGTTTCATTGCATTAAGTGAATATTACTAAATTCAAATATCTAAAATTATGGTTAATTGGGTAGTTTCGGGTATAAAAAAATTCAATCAATAAATATCTCAATGGATTTTTATGCTTGGTAATTAGAAACATATTTTAGTTATTTCGTAGGGTCGAAAAATGCTTAACTTAAAGATAATATAGTGCATTAAAATCTAAATCAGGAGTATGTTTTAAATTTAAATTGTTTGTTAGGGCATCACGTAAGAACTGATTTTGCTGAATCTTTTTTTTACAAAGCCTATATATGGTTTGATTTAAAATCTGGTATAGACACAAACGTTAGACATAGCGAAAAAACTTCTACCATGTTGGGTAGCGTTGGGTTTTATGACTCTTTTTAGTGAGCCGGCTCATTTCGTTCAGCTCACCAAAACGAGTCATTCACAATGAGTCGTTCAATTGAACGATCTCCTAAAATCCAGCCGTTTATCCTCAGGCGGATTTATAAAATGTCTTGTCTAGTTTACTGCTCAACTAATATTAAAGTTTTGCTTTGTCATAATTTAAAGATCATTAATTTACCTAAATACAAAATTTTTATTTTTGTATTATTTGGTAACAAAAATAAGAAAAAACTCTAAGCATGAAAAACAAATAAAATTATTATGCTTACTTATAACCCAAATAGAAATTTATATAACAAAAACACGGCAAAACAATAACAATCCTGTGCCTTAGTGCCTGTCATAATAAAAATTTAAAATACCCATTCATCGATTCGTTGAAAATAAAACCTTCCGACCAAATTTTAAAATACCTTTCATCTCATGAACCAGGCGGCCGACGGCTCTTTTCTCTCCACTGCTCCGAGCCGAGATGAAAGATTGAACGATGAACGAGTCAACGAGTCGTTCGTTTTGAACGACTCATTCACGAACGACCCAAGCCTAATGTTGGGTAACACAATTATTCACTAAATGTTAGATACTTGCATCAGCTTAGCTTTTATTCAAAATTCGGTATATGCCAATGTAACATGTTTCGATAAAAAAAATCGACTGATAGAGCGGAATAGATTTACATGGGTTTAAAAAATCCTTTTGAATAAAAGTGATAGGTAGACCTTAAACAGCTGCATATATACAATGTGGTTGAAATAAGAGGGTAGTGGAATTAATTATCCGGGGTGGTTCAAAAGAGTTGAATTGGGTAGGCCATAAATAGTTGTATATACCAGGCAGTTGAAAAACGGATGGAGAAAAATTATATTTATACAGGGTGGATTTTGGCTCATAAATAAATAAGGTAGAAAATATTACATTTATACGGGGTGTATAATTTTTTTTTAGTAAAAATGTGTTATGTAAACAGTTAGGCTATTTGAATATCTTCTTGAGTAATAGTTATGAAACGGGTTGAAAAGCAGTTGTTTCTGAAGTGTTGAATTATGTGATGGATTGGAATTATAGTTTATAGGGTGGTTAAGAATTGTTTAATATTCACAAGTAGTTGCTTATACAGGATGGTTGAAATATGTATCGGAGTATAATTACAGTTACACAGGTGTGTTTAAAAAATATCACAAAGAAATGTTATGATCAACAAGCTGTTTTATATATAGGATGGTTGAAATATAGAGTGGAGTAGAATTCTAAGTATAAACGGTGGTGCAAAATTGTTATATTGTGTGGCCCATAATTTTAATTATACAGGGTGGGTAAAACAAATAAAAAAAATCGTTTTATGGAGTAGAACATGAGCAGTTAGGGCAAAGTAAAATATGAGAAAAAAATGGGAAATAGCTTAGTCTGAAGCTGGTAGATAATGTAACTCGTTCCTCGAAGTTTCCTTGGACTTCCATCCTCTTGAAATGATTGATCTCACAACGTTTCAAGACGATGGAAGTCCAAGAAAACTTCGAGGAGCTTAGTCCATAATCAGTTGCACAGATAGGATAGTTGAAAATAGGGTGGAGTAGCGGTATAGTGAATTATTTAAAATATGCTATATTAGGTAAACAATAAGCAGATGCATATACAGGGTGGTTGAAATATTTAGTAAAGTACAATTAAAGGTTATAGGGGATGGTTAAAAAACTGATAGGCTTAGCTTTTGCAGAAAATTATAGGTAGTTAAAACCATTTGTGTATACAATATAGTCTGTTGCAAAAAATAGTACAACCATAATACCTATATAATAATATGTACTTGCTAATAGTTTATTTTTATATTTTTAGTTGTGCACAAATTAGAAGGTACCTACCCAAAATTGGCTGACAAATCTGTACAAGTAAATATAATACCCAAATTTAGAAGTACAGCAGTCCAGACTGAAAGTAATGTAGTAAGCTTAATGACATCACCTATGACACCTTATTGCTCTTTGTTTCTACTTCTACATTAAAAATTGAAAGTTGTAGTACAACAAAATCAAGGACATCAAGCCTATTTAATAAAAGAACGTTAGAAGATAAATCTGGCAGTGATAATTCATCTGTCACTCAACAAGACTCATTACCATCAATACAATCTCTTCAGGTGGAAACCACTTCAGACTCCAGTGAATTATCTGAAAAGGCAAAGGAAGAAGAAGCATCAAACATCCTGAAATACACATTAGAAAATTATGAGAAACCCATGTTGTTACATAGGTCTTCCTAAAAGCTGTTGTTTTTTATTGGATTTAATTGAAGAAAATACAAAAATGGCTATTAATCATATATTGATTTGTTTAAAAAAATAAGACTACATAGTCCCTTTAGACAGATTGCTGATGATTTTTCTATACACCCTACATACACAAGTAAAATATTTTTAAAAAATATACCAATTACAGCCAGTGTAATGCAACCTTTTTTTTCTCATTAGAGAAAGATTTAACAAAACACACATTGCCCATGGCTTTCAGACACAAATCTCATCATGTAAGTTGTATAATATACTGCTTGGAAATTGAAATTCAAAAGCCTTCAAAAAATGTCAATCAAGCTCTATCATGGTCTGATTACAAAAAAGCTAACACTATCAAGTATCTAGTATCCTGTACACCAAATGTTTTCATGAATTATATTTCACCAGGCTACGGAGGAAGAACAACTGATACATGTGATTTTAACAAGTTGTTGCAGCCTGGTATGTGTGTAATGGCAGACAGAGGTTTCAAACATGTTGAACAATACTTACATATGGAAGGTGTAGAACTTGTACGACCCCCAAGTGTTATCAGTGGTGCCAAGTTATCTAAAAGTGAAGCAAAAGCAACCAAGCAAATAGCTAGTTTAAGGATTCATGTTGAGAGGGTAATTAGATGTATATGAGAGTTTAATATGTTAAAGCCCCATGTATGTCAAAACATAAATTTTTTAAAAGTACTTGGTGGAGTTATGATAATTGCATGTGCACTTATAAATTTACAAGCCTCACTTATTAAATAAAACTACAAAATTACAAACTGTCCATTTTATTTACATAAATATTACAATGTAAAAACACAGTTTTGCATCCTAACACCAAACCTTTATTTTAAACACTCAACGCACGTTTCAACAACTCTAAGTTGTCATCTTCAGGAGTAAACCCAAACTGCGATTACAATGTACTTTGGTACAACACTGGATAAACTTTTTCTTTCCAGAGACTTGCTAAAAGTTTAAGAAAATCAGATATATATGTGCCATTAAATGTCACACATATAATTTCAACTTTCTTGTTTGTGCTGTAGTTACATCAGCTATACAAAAGTAACCCTTTTGTAACCCTGTCAAATACATTTGTATCTGCATCTCTATATTAAATTTTTCTGTAGGTTTCCCATTTTTAACATAATTTTCATATGTCTTAGCACTTGTGGGACATTTGATTTCAATAATACCATCTTCACGTATACCATCTGGTGATTCCGCTATCATTGGGTACTATTTAGACATGAGCCCACATGTCTTAATTTTCTTGCCAAGTATAATGCTGACAGTTTTTCTCACTTCATTTTCTAATATTCTACCACGTTTCATAGCAGGTGTGTCTGGCTATCGTCATCAGGTGAATGATAGGAAATTCAGAGTATCCGTCGTATTTATATATACCCTTAACCGGTCATGCGTCACAGGTCATGGTCATTGGGTCTTATCTGGTCCAATCAGCGTTGTCGTCCCTGGAGGTTGGTTGCCGGTGATGCGTAGCGGCAGAGGCCGAAGAAGAGCTCTCCAAATATTTTTAATTTGGACGCTGGGCTCGCTTATTATATTTTCGTTCGAGATTATATAGGCTGTCTCTATGAATTTTCTTTTGTACCAGTGCTCCTCCTTGTGAATTGCTTTAGCCTGGTCCCAGTTGATATTATGCTGCTCGGTCCATGCGTGACTAGCCAGCCCAGACTTCGTTACCTCTCCCTTTGAGTAGCTGTGCGGTGTTCCTTAATCCTGGTCTCCAGCGGTCGCTTTGTCTCTCCAATGTAAAGATTGCCACATTCACACGGTATGCTGTATATACAGTTATGTGGTATTGCTGGTACGTCGGGCCTCGTTCTTGTTATCATGCTCCTCAGGTGTCGTTGCTTTTGAAGATTATTCTGATTCCATAGCTGTGTGCAATTCTTCTAAGCTTCTCCGACAAGCCTTTAGTATACGGTAAAAGTAGAGTTGCTACCGTGGTGTCCTCTTCCTGCCTAGGTGGTTTGTCCAGCTCTTCAAATGCCTTGGTAATGATCCTTTCCGGATATCCATTCGCCAAAAGTTCTTCTCTAAGTTTCACTTGTTCTTCTTGAGGGCTTCTGGTGTGCTGCAGATAGTTTTGGCTCGATGGATAAGTGTTTTGATGATGCCAGTTTTCGTTGCTGATGGGTGGTTCGAATTGTAGTGAAGGTATAATCCTGTATGCGTAGCCTTCCTGTAGACTGTTGTTTGGATTCCGGCCCTAGTCCTTTGACACTTTACATCAAGGAATGGTAGGCACCCACTCTCTTCCATCTCCATGGTGAATCTAATGGATGGTTGGGATTGGTTCAGGTGCTCCAGGAATGCCTGTAGTTCTGTCCTTCCATGTTGCCAAATAATAAAGGTGTCATCGACATACCTCAACCATAGCTTGGGCTGCTTCTCGAAACTCCTCAGTGCATGTTCTTCGAACCATTCCATGTAGATGTTGGCGATGGTTGGTGATAACGGGGAACCCATAGGCAATCCATCTTCTTGCATGAAGAACCGGTCCTTCTCCTGAAAGTAGCAGTTCTTGAGGCAACATTCAAGTAAGTCCATGATTGAGTCTATTGGCAGCTCCGTCCTCTCCATCAGGGTTTCGTCTTCAGTAAGTTTCTTCTCACTATGTTGAGAGATTCGTCTAGTGGTACGTTCGTGAAAAGGTTTTCAACGTCGAAACTTACTAAGCGATGTTCTGGCCCAAGTTCCATGGATCCTATGATTTCGACAAAGTGCTTTGAGTTCTTGACGTGCGATGATGTTTTTCCCTCCAAAGGCTGGATGATTGGTAGAAGGAATTTTGATAGTGCTGCTGTTGGTGAGTTGCGCGAACTTGTAATCGGTCTGAGAGGTACTCCAGCCTTGTGTATCTTGGGTAGTCCATAGAGATGTGGTGGTTTGCTGTGATGTGGCGTCAATTTTCTCCTGGTCTCGGGTAGAATGTATTCAGCATGATCTCTGAGCGTGTTGTAAGTTTTCCTTTCTATTTTGGATGTTGGATCAGTAGGCAGTGGCCTGTATTTTCCCTTCGACAGTACTTCGTCGATTTTCTTGTTGTATTCCGTTCTGTCCATCAGGATGGTGGCATTTCCTTTGTCAGCTGGTAGAATGATGATAGATTTGTCGTCCTTAAGTGTTTTTATGATTCTCCTTTCGGATTCGTTGATGTTTTGTTTGATGTGTTGTGTTTTCTCAATTGCGGTTCTGACTTTCCATCGGAATTCCTCCAGTTGCGGTGTCTCTTTGCTGCCTATTGCTGACTCCACGGAACTGATGATATCTAGTACTGGCAACTTTTTTGGAGCTACAGCGTAGTTTAGTCCCTTAGAAAGCAATGTTTCCTCGACTGCTGTGAGAACTCTGGATGACAAGTTCACACTGTTTTCTTGTTGGTCGTATCCTTCGGCAGCTGCTTCCTGGTAAGTTTGTTAAGTTTCTCAGTGTGCACCTTTTGGCCGATTCGTCTGATGTTGTCACAGTGTTTTTGAATCGAAGCAAAAATCGGCATGTGGTCCTCCTCGTGTGTGCATCTTCTGATTTCTTGAAACCTTTCTTCTGCGTCCTGCAGAAGTTGGGATTTCTTCCAACGATGATGGTTGATTTCTGACCTCACTAAAGCATGGCTGGCCTTGTCAAGTATCTTCTGTGCTTGTTTCCCTGGGATTGGCGACTTCAGTTTAAAACCATTTGGTATAATCTTTAAGTTACGTACGCCAGAGACTTAAAGATTATACCAAATGGTTTTAAACTGAAGTCGCCAATCCCAGGGAAACAAGCACAGAAGATACTTGACAAGGCCAGCCATGCTTTAGTGAGGTCAGAAATCAACCATCATCGTTGGAAATCCCAACTTCTGCAGGACGCAGAAGAAGGTTTCAAGAAATCAGAAGATGCACACACGAGGAGGACCACATGCCGATTTTGCTTCGATTCAAAAACACTGTGACAACATCAGACGAATCGGCCAAAAGGTGCACACTGAGAAACTTAACAAACTTACCAGGAAGCAGCTGCCGAAGGATACGACCAACAAGAAAACAGTGGTGAACTTGTCATCCAGAGTTCTCACAGCAGTCGAGGAAACATGCTTTCTAAGGGACTAAACTACGCTGTAGCTCCAAAAAAGTTGCCAGTACTAGATATCATCAGTTCCGTGGAGTCAGCAATAGGCAGCAAAGAGACACCGCAACTGGAGGAATTCCGATGGAAAGTCAGAACCGCAATTGAGAAAACACAACACATCAACAAAACATCAACGAATCCGAAAGGAGAATCATAAAAACACTTAAGGACGACAAATCTATCATCATTCTACCAGCTGACAAAGGAAATGCCACCATCCTGATGGACAGAACGGAATACAACAAGAAAATCGACGAAGTACTGTCGAAGGGAAAATACAGGCCACTGCCTACTGATCCAACATCCAAAATAGAAAGGAAAACTTACAACACGCTCAGAGATCATGCTGAATACATTCTACCCGAGACCAGGAGAAATTGACGCCACATCACAGCAAACCACCACATCTCTATGGACTACCCAAGATACACAAGGCTGGAGTACCTCTCAGACCGATTACAAGTTCGCGCAACTCACCAACAGCAGCACTATCAAAATTCCTTCTACCAATCATCCAGCCTTTGGAGGGAAAAACATCATCGCACGTCAAGAACTCAAAGCACTTTGTCGAAATCATAGGATCCATGGAACTTGGGCCAGAACATCGCTTAGTAAGTTT
Source organism: Octodonta nipae (assembly GCA_034190945.1). NCBI lineage: Eukaryota > Metazoa > Arthropoda > Insecta > Coleoptera > Chrysomelidae > Octodonta > Octodonta nipae. Next base: position 78,800,507 of record CM067218.1, read on the forward strand.
CGACGTTGAAAACCTTTTCACGAACGTACCACTAGACGAATCTCTCAACATAGTGAGAAAGAAACTTACTGAAGACGAAACCCTGATGGAGAGGACGGAGCTGCCAATAGACTCAATCATGGACTTACTTGAATGTTGCCTCAAGAACTGCTACTTTCAGGAGAAGGACCGGTTCTTCATGCAAGAAGATGGATTGCCTATGGGTTCCCCGTTATCACCAACCATCGCAACATCTACATGGAATGGTTCGAAGAACATGCACTGAGGAGTTTCGAGAAGCAGCCCAAGCTATGGTTGAGGTATGTCGATGACACCTTTATTATTTGGCAACATGGAAGGACAGAACTACAGGCATTCCTGGAGCACCTGAACCAATCCCAACCATCCATTAGATTCACCATGGAGATGGAAGAGAGTGGGTGCCTACCATTCCTTGATGTAAAGTGTCAAAGGACTAGGGCCGGAATCCAAACAACAGTCTACAGGAAGCTACGCATACAGGATTATACCTTCACTACAATTCGAACCACCCATCAGCAACGAAAACTGGCATCATCAAAACACTTATCCATCGAGCCAAAACTATCTGCAGCACACCAGAAGCCCTCAAAGAAGAACAAGTGAAACTTAGAGAAGACCTTTTGGCGAATGGATATCCGGAAAGGATCATTACCAAGGCATTTGAAGAGCTGGACACAAACCTAGGCAGGAAGAGGACACCACGGTAGCAACTCTACTTTTACCGTATACTAAAGGCTTGTCGGAGAAGCTTAGAAGAATTGCACACAGCTATGGAATCAGAATAATCTTCAAAAGCAACGACACCTTGAGGAGCATGATAACAAGAACGAGGCCCGACGTACCAGCAATACCACATAACTGTATATACAGCATACCGTGTGAATGTGGCAATCTTTACATTGGAGAGACAAAGCGACCGCTGGAGACCAGGATTAAGGAACACCGCACAGCTACTCAAAGGGGAGAGGTAACGAAGTCTGGGCTGGCTAGTCACGCATGGACCGAGCAGCATAATATCAACTGGGACCAGGCTAAAGCAATTCACAAGGAGGAGCACTGGTACAAAAGAAAATTCATAGAGACAGCCTATATAATCTCGAACGAAAATAAATAAGCGAGCCCAGCGTCCAAATTAAAAATATTTGGAGAGCTCTTCTTCGGCCTCTGCCGCTACGCATCACCGGCAACCAACCTCCAGGGACGACAACGCTGATTGGACCAGATAAGACCCAATGACCATGACCTGTGACGCATGACCGGTTAAGGGTATAATATAAATACGACGGATACTCTGAATTTCCTATCATTCACCTGATGACGATAGCAGATACACAGCTATTGAAACGTTGTGAGATCAACCACTTCAAGACGATGGAAGTCCAAGGAAACTTCGAGGAATGAGCCCACATGTCTTAATTTTCTTGCCAAGTATAATGCTGACAGTTTTTCTCACTTCATTTTCTAATATTCTACCACGTTTCATAGCAGGTGTGTCTGGACCACTCCCTCCCATTATCAGTGCTATAAGAGTTCCATCATTCATTTTACTCCGACTAAATTCATAAGCTCTAGAATCTAGAGCTTATCACAGCAGAATCACAGCATCTAGAGTCTAGATGCTGTGATTCTGTCATATCACAGTTCAAACCAAAGATGGTTTTGATGCTGTTCTCTAGTTTCGACCTCTATTTTAGTAATAACTTCAGTAGAGAGTATTAACGTTTCCAAAAATCTTGTGCAGGATTTCTCCTTATATTTCGGAACAAGTTGGCGCATTGATAAACTTTAAGTACTATTACAAAAATAACTAGACTGAAATTTTAATAGCTCACAATTATCAAGTTTTCTTTTTTTCCCCATGTCCAAGAACTTATCAAGAACACTACTATTTGATGGTAAGCTACCATTTGACATTTCCTTTGCTGTCATACTGTTGAGGCTAGTTCCAACCCTGGATAGTTTGGGTTTCTTCCAGTAGCACGCTAAAGCTTTACAGGGTGGTTTTTCACGCCTTCTGTGGATCCACATAAGGAATGCTATTGAGTCCTTGCAGCGTCCTTTAGAAGGGAGACAATCCAGACATTGTACAGAGATAAAAACTTCATCTTCTTCGTGCACTACTACTGAGACAGTGTATAACTTTGCATGTACCTTTATATTCTGGGCAAATTTAGCCTTCACTATACAAATCTTTCCATCGCGCTTAAGCTGTACATAGCTCACAGAGTCATCACCATATGATGGTCGTGAAGATCTGAAATAAAAAAATAATAGTATTACTTTCTTTTATTATATATATTGAAAGGTTGTATATACCTAACCGCGTAATGCGGATAAAATCCGTATTTTTGTAGAAATTTGAATTCTAAATTGTGTCTTAGTTATTAAATATAGGCGATACTTACATTGAAGTTTTAACATTTCGACATTCGGCTAACAAAAGTCATTGTTGGATGCAAAAAATCCTCCCAACATCAACAAGTCGATTCTTGACTTGCACTATTTGCCTTGATAAATCCCTGTTCCATATAACACTTATTTTTCGGATTTTTTGGTAGCACAAAACTGTTTTTCTTACTACGAAATATCCGATATTTGGCGCAAGTAATAACGAAATCCCCAAAAGAATAGAAGTTTGAAATATATACAAAATATCCAAATAATGTCTGTGAAAGCGTGACGTCACGCGCATCTGATTGGTGTTTAACATAATTTGGCGGATTGCAATATTTTTATATTTTTGTCTTCACTAAATTAAATGTAATCGCACTTATAATCTAAAAATAAGTGATTTTTTAGAATCTCTCCAACCTACATTATTAAAATAAATTACAATTTTAAACTGCTTATATAACAAATTTTTGATACAACCTGAATTGCAATAATTTTACCCTACCCTTATTTCAAAGACCTTGTCTAAGCAACTGCTTATGCTCCAAATTATATAACTGTTTTAAATGTATATTCAACTGCTTCTGACAATTTTTAAAGCCGTCCGTCCTATAACGCTTTCTTCTTCTTATTTCAACCACCTTGTATATGCAGCTATTTTAGTGCCACCCAATACAATATTTTTAGAACCACCCAGTATTCAATTCAATTCCAACTTATATTTCAACTATCATTGTATGCAATCGTTTATGTACCACCTAATATAACGTGTACGCACGCATACACCTTCAACCGTATTCCACACAGAAGAGATCGCCTGAATAACAAATTTTCGTTTTAATAAGCTAATGGAATATTTTCTGCAATTTCACGCGACTGTAAGTTAACTTCGTATTTGAAATAAACTGACATAAAAGCATCAAAATGAACATCATTACAAACACCCTGTTCGGCTTACTTTCATAGCATATTTAAACTAGATATGATAAAAATTTGACATCTACCATGATGTTTTTGTGCATATATTTTACCGATTTTCAGAAAAATGACTTGAATATTTTTGATACATTTTACCTGTTTTCTGCGTCCACTGAGTGACTTTTAAATTGCCCCCAAAAGGAGATAACGAAAATAGTGTTGCCTACCATACGTTATAATCATAATTATGGTACTGTTTAGGCACTCGAACCATTGATCAATAGACGAAAAATTTTCAGCGACCGTATACGGATCAGAATTATATGGAAAAACTCCACGCTTCCGGGACTTCATAGTTGATAACAGATCGATGGTAAAATGACGACGTTTCGGCAGAGTGCCCTCTTCAGGTCGGTTCGCATAATTCTCGTAGCCTTCTGCTTTCGCTTCTAGTTACTCGAATACTAAGATTTTCTGAAGCGAGCGCGCTGTTATATAGTCGCGGCTCGGCGCCTATCGGTTGACGCCGTAAACGGCTGCGTGCTGATTGGCCCTCGGCGCTCAGTGGGCACGGCTCCATCCTGCTGAATTTCCCGGGTACGGGCCGGTACGGTGTTTAATAGGATTTTCCAACAATTCGATAAGTTCTCATTGCGTGCGTTTAGACTGTGAGGTCTCTTCGCTATTTCAATTGCCTCTCTTACGAGTCTTGATTTCGGGTGTTCTATATTTGCCAGTATTCTGGTGTTCTCAAAATCTATTCGGTGTGACATCGTGGTGGCGTCTTCCGCAATGGATGTTGTTTTTTCCTGCTTTCTTACAGCGTTCTGGTGTTCATCACGTCTAGCTTGAATTCTTCTATTAGTTTGCCCCACATAGGTTTTATGACAGTCTGCACATGGAATCTCGTACACTCCCTGTTGTTCTAAAGGATCCTCGTCTTATTGCCAATTTTTCTATCTGTATTGAAAATAGTAGAAGAATTCTTGCAATACTGTCCGTGGTCCCCTTGACATACGGAATAACATTGGTGTCTCAACTTTAGGGCTCTTTGATATATTCGGTTTAATCCGTTTTGTCTCAGAGCTGTTTTCAAACTGTCCATGATGTTATCCTAGTCAGCTAGCCTTTGTGATCTGGTTACTAAATTTGACGACTTGTAGTTGAGCTGGGTGGTGATGAGAATTAGCATGAAGGTATCTGTTGGTGTGAGTTGCTTTCGTATATACCGTATGGCCAAGGGTTCCATCTTGCTTCCTATTTATGAGAACATCAAGGAATGGCAGTTGATTGTTGACTTCGTATTTGAAATAATCTAAAAAAGTATTGACTGAGGCCAAATCACAAATGTATCATCTACATATCGCAACCACAAACAAGTTGTTGTTCTTAGTGCCAACTCCTCAAAGCTCTCCATAAAAAGGTTCGCTATAACTGGTGAGAGTGGCGATCCCATTGGAGCTCCTTCCACTTGTTTGTATCGTTGGTTCTCGTATACTTTCATCAGACAGTGCCTTGTTAAGTCTACTTGACATTATGATAAAGGCTTCGTCGATAGGGATATGACTTACAAGAAGACACTCTGGTTGTGACCGTTTTTCTAAGAATTTCGATGAAATGTGTCGAATTTTTTACATATGAGTCTGCCCCCTCTTTGAAGTTGTTGGCTAGGTATTTGGCTAGGTGTTGTGTTGGGGATCCAACTGAGCTTACTATTGACCTCAAAGGTGCACCCATAGAATTTCGGACATCTCGATGACTTTTCACGCGGAATGAGTTGCAGTTGGAGATTTTTGTCGATCCTACTTGCTTGGACTCTGTTTTGGGTCAGTAGTAATTTGTTTATATGCGTCCAATATTTGAATTTTGTTTGAATAATCCGCTGTAACTAAAATTACAGTCGCATTTCCTTTATCAGCAGGTAGAATGACAAATATATATATTTGTTTTTAAGTTTTCGCGGGCACTAAATGTTTTAGGTGGTTTCCGGAATTCTTCCGCGTAGTTGATAACTGATCCCTGCCGGGATCCATGGTAAAACGACGACGTTTCGGCAGAGTCTGCCCTCTTCAGGTCGGTACGCATAATTCTCGTAGTCTTCTGCTTTCGCTTCTAGTCACTCGAATAAAAATTAAATACTCTTAGTATTCGAGTAACTAGAAGCGAAAGCAGAAGGCTACGAGAATTATGCGAACCGACCTGAAGAGGGCAGATGTGACTCTGCCGAAACGTCGTCATTTTACCATCGATCCCGGCAGGGATCAGTTATCAACTACGCGGATGAATTCCCGGAAACCACCTAAAACATATATATATATATATATATATATATATATATATATATATGATGGTCCGGGTGTTCGTCCGTTGAAAGTTTTGTCCCTGTAAAGGAACGATCGCCTGACGTTTCGCCAAAATCTCACTTGGCATTTTCATAAGGCAACACGAAGGGTGGCTGCAGGTTCGGACCTTTCCGGACTACTTCGTATCCGAGATCGTCGGCTAGGTCGTTCTCCGCTTGGTCTGCTCTCCGTGGCGTCTGAAGTGGAAATGAGCTCCGATATGTGCGCGCCGCTATTTATGCTATCTCCCGAGTCCCCTCGTATTTCTTTGCCCCGCCTCCGATTGTGTTGAGGGGGCGGTGCCGTTTGTTTTGATTGGGTGACACCATTGCGTTGTCGCAAATTGTACCGATGACGTGGTTCTGTTTGTACCGATTTCGGCCGCAGATGTTCGTTAGAAGGGTGGGCGTCCTGATAGTTAGTTACGAGTGACGAATGCAACGTTGTGTTATTGTTGCGCTCTCTTTTAATTTGTTTTTCTTTTCCCGTAAGATGTTCTTCCAGGCTTGATGCAGGTGTAGAGCTTCGTTACGGTTATTGATTTCTCCTTCCTTTTCAATTTCTATACCTTCCCTAATTGTTCTTCTTTTGAAATTTTCTGTTGCCAGATGCCGTAGAGTTACAGTTATTCAAGGTGATTCAAAAAATGTCGAATAAAATAGTTATATAGGGTGGCCCATAAGTACTTGCAGTTTGGGTGAAATATATTCGGGATTGGTGGATTTATGGTTAAGTCGGGTGGTTCAAACAAGTTAGAAAATTTTTTATATAGGATAAACCATATGTTTCATAAGTTATTTCTTTTTGCGAAGGCTTGAACATTCCGTACGCGGGTGAAACCGCGGGTAACGGCTAGTATATATATAAAATGGTGTAATCAGAAAAAGTCTTTTAGTATTCTGTAAAACTTGATAAAGGCATTATATATAGAAACACGTGTCGTTGTCCAAAATAATAATAATAGTAACATCCGTGTGGTGCCCGGGTTAGCATAGCACCACGGTATCCACCGCCTGTCGTATGAGGCGACTAAAGGCGCAGCTGTCCGCTGACCTACTACCTAGCTTTCCTTTCTTCTCCACAACCCACACGGGCATTTCTGGAGCCGGCGCTGGACATGACAGCATGCGGGAAGTCGGTGGCAGGGTGCTGAGGAGGCGGGCCTGTGTCGTCCAAAGAGCTACAGCCCAAAAACCAGAAGAACCACAACACTCACCAATACAGTCAGAGAGTGTTGCGCTGGATCAACAGTCAGCGCTCACTCAAGCGGGACTGAAAAGACAGTGCATGAAATGGACTGGCACCATGAATGAATTTATAATGCGCACGTTTTACAGAATTACGAACCTTGGCCAGGACAAGACTGAATATCGCCAAATACTCCATCAAGAGTTCTGTCGTGAGTACCCAGAGCTTTAAGTTACTGAACAGAGAGTCGCAGATCAATATCGTGTCATCTCGAGAAATAGCGTTATTTCGCCTGAACAACTGGACAGAATAAAGAGCGAAGTGGAGCGCGAACTATTTGGTCGAAATGCAATCGATCCAGAGCCTGAAAAACCTTTGGTACAAAGAGCGGACGAGACTCAAGAACTACAACAAAAACAGCCAACCAATGCTGACCAGCTTGAGAAGATTCAAGCAGAAATGAAAGGAGCTCTTAGAGAGTATAGTAGAACAGATCCACTGACTAGACCAGCTCTTCCCAAACTAAGATCATCGAAGAAACTGGGAATCGTCTTGCAGGCTATGAACAAATTTATCTTGCTAAACTATGTTTTAGGTACTAATACGTTAGAGTCGCAACACACAATCATCTACTGTGCTGCAACTTCCATCTGCAGACCAATTGGGGTCGCAGTATGACCAAAGCAAGACACTCCCCAATTTAGACAAACACCTCGAATACCACCTTGGCAAAGAAGACTTGAAGGGAAAATCAATTCTTTTCGGAAAGACGTTGGAAGACTGACCGAGTACCAACGTGGAGTCAGGAACAACAGAATAAAAAAGGCTTGTCAAGACATTTTATAGAAAACTCAACAACATCAATAATAATGAAACTCCTAGTTATCCCAGTAAAACGACCATCGAGCAGTTCTGGAAAACACAACTTTCTACAACAGTTTCCCATAACTCAAGAGCAAGCTGGATTAATGAGGAGGAGGCTGCATTTAAGATTTGTGATAACATGCAACACCAACCATTTACAACGGAAGACACGTCCAACATAATGAAACACCTCCATTACTAGAAAACACCAAGACCAGATGGTGTGCAGAATTACTGCCAAGAGAAATTAACAGAACTTATTAATGATATAATTATCCATCCACAAAATATGCCTAGTTTCCTTACTCATGGTGCTACATACCTCTTACCAAAGGATAGCTATATACACAGGACCCAGCAAAGTACCGACCAATCACTTGCCTCCCAATCTTATACAAACTTATAACGTCGTGCATTAATCGTCGCCTTTTCAGACATTATGAGCTGAACAACGTAATTACCGAACAACAAAAGGGATGCGCGAAAAACTCGATGGGGTGCAAAGAACAACTAATAATTGATTCCGTTGTCTGCAATCAAGCCCACGACAAACGACGAAATCTCTACATGGCATATGTGGACTACAAAAAGGCCTTTGATTCAGTTCCACATGACTGGCTCATTTAGGTGCTGAAACTCTATAAAGTAAATAATCGTATTGTTAACTTTTTGGAACATGTCATGACTACTTGGCAAACCAAAATCTTGCTGAATGAAGCCGACTGTTCGATACAAACCGACTATATCCCAATCAGAAGGGGTATATTCCAGGGAGACTCTCTTAGCCCGCTGTGGATCTGCCTTGCCATGAAACCCACTCTCACACAAATTGAACTCGACCAACTTTGGGTTCAGTCTCAAGCACAACGTACAAGCATTGAAGATAAACCATTTGTTACACATGGACGACTTAAAGTTGATGGCAGCTACGAAACAACAGCTGCATGATATGCTTAAAATAGTAGAAGGGTTCTCTAGTGACATCCATATGCAATTTGGCATAGACAAATGCCGAATTATTAATATCGTTAAAGGCAAAATACAGCAGGGGCCCTACTAAATGGGAGATGGCACCTCAATTGAATCCATGGAGGAAGGCCATACTTACAAATACCTTGAAATAAAGCAGGCTCAACGAATTGATCACACCACCATGAAAAAGGACCTAAGAACAGAGTTTTATAGAAGGGTAAGACGACTGCTAAAGACCAAACTTGACAGTAAAAATTTGTTTCAGGCTATTAACACCTACGCGTGTTCAGTGCTTTCGGTATAGTTAACGGGTGCAAGACCGACATTGAACAATTACAAAGGAAAGTTCGAGTACTACTAACAAAAGCTCAAAATCACCATCTAAAGACTTGTGTCGAACGTACAATATTGCCCCGGTGTGAAGGAGGAAGAGGATTGGCAGATATAGGTAAGTTCGTGATCAACAAATTTCTAATTTGCGTAATCATTTCCAGAAACTCGCAGAATTTTCTGATCTACACAGAGTCATATGTCAGGTTGATGACTCAACACCTCTGCGACTGACAGAACAACAAGTTCAAGTATACCACCAGACAACTGATCAGAAGCTGCTCAAATGGAAAGAGAAGCCCCTTCATGGAAGACATATAAATGACGTCAACCAAGATTATGTCGACAGTTCAGCGTCGAACTACTGGTTGATCTCTGGTCATATGTTTCCTGAAAGGGAAGGCGTTATATTGGCAATCCAAGATCAAGTAATTCCAACTAAGAACTATCTAAAGTACATCGTCAAAGAACCTTCTATCAACAACGACAGATGCAGATATGGTTGCCAAACATCTGAATCTATCCAGCATATTACAGGAGGTTGCCAAGCGTTCGCTGCAACTGAATACAAGGAACGACACGATTCTGTGGCAAAAATACTTCACCAGGAACTAGCCCTGAAACTTGAGCTATCACAGTCAGAACACCCTACTATATATATATATATATATAATCTATTTTAGAAAATAACAACTACAAGCTGTACTGGGTCCGCACGATACTGACCGATCGGACTGTTGCTTACAATAGGCCAGATATAGTGTTAGTAGATAAAATCTCTAGGAAAACAACCTTAATTGACATAGCAATCCCTAACAACAATAACATAAATATTAAACAGGCTGAAAAAATAGCCAAAATAGGAATTTGGAATTCCAAATAAAGCAACACACGAACTGTATCAATTGTTATGTCAACAACAGGAGTAGTCCCAAAAATTCTACTAAATAATTTAAAATACCTCGGTCCTGAATCTTTACCAACTAATGCAAAAAGCCGTTCTGTTAGGAACAGCCCGGACGGTCAGACAATTCATGGGAAGCTGTCACGACTCCAACCACGGGCCTGATAACCTGGCAAGGGCTCACAGAGCTAAACCCTTTTGATCTAGGATATCTGGGGTTAGTGAATTTTCCGCTAAAGGCACGTTATGCGTGCCTTAAAGGGAGTCGCTTTCATACACTGTGTGGTCAAGTCGGGGAACTATTACAGAATCGAACACAAAAATTGGTAATAATAATATCTACAAACACCACATACACAATATCATTACCTAAACATATATTAATATGTTCGAATATGGCGGATATCACACAGCATCGTGTTTTAACTGCTGAGTTGAATAAATTAAACAAATCTCAACTAATAGACATTTTAATTAAAAGAACTATACCAGAGGGCCGTGAGTGAAGAAGCAAAAAAGTGTATTTATGGCAAATCCAGCGATGAAGATATCGAAAAAAACGAAAATAAATTGAATTGTGTAAAGTTAAGTGAGCAAACGGCTAGTTTAACAACGGCAGCAGAATCACTTCAAAGGGAGCTAACTATAAGTAATAAACTTATAGTTCAATTAGAAGAAAATGTAAATGTTCAAAAATTAATTATTAGCTTATTAAATGAACAAAACAACAATAATTCAGAAACAAATAAAAAACTGTTTTCAAGTGTAACAGAAAACAGACAGAGAGAACAAATATTGGTAAACAAAAACCCGTACCCAGCAAAAAAGTTGCCAGTGAACGAAAACAATGGAGGTTCCGAAAGGTACGACAGTCAGTCATCGCAAAAACCCGAAATATTTGAAGATGACAAATGGGAGATACCCAGAGTATACAAGCGTCGCACAAATAAATCGAAACAAATTTACGGCAAAGGAACGGATATTAATTTTAAGGGAGTAGTGAAGTACAGAGATTACTACGTATATCGCTTGCCTGCAAATTTCGAGTGTAAGGATATAATTACTCACTTGAAATCCAGAAATATAATAGACGTTAAATGCGAAAAAATGACATCTAAGCATCCTAACGAATATTCATCTTTTAAAATTTCAGTAGCTTGGAAACATGATAAAGAGTTTAAAAATCCAGACATTTGGCCCGAATATGTTGTAATTAATCCTTTTTTGAGAAGAGTTTTCGAAAAAACACAAAACACGTGATATACCAACAAAATGTTTTTCAGTTATTAATCAAAATTTGCAATCAATCGGAAACTCAAAAGAAAAAATTGAAGATTTATTAAATATAGAAAAGTGTAACGCCCTGATTTTAACGGAGCATTGGAAAAGCGAGCCCCAACTAAAGAATTACAAGTTAAAAGATTTCAAATTGGGTACTGCTTTTTGTAGGCACGTAAATGGTCATGGTGGAGTAGCAATATATTGTGAAAACGAAAGTAAAATCAAAGTGAGAACTGATATAAATGAGTTATGTGAAACAGAAATATTTGAATGTGTCGGTGTTGAAATGCTGTTTTCTAAATTTAAGGTAGTGATTGTTGCGGTATATAGAAAACCAGATGATAGTAAAATAAATATATTTTTCTCAAAAATGTTGCGAATTGTTGGATATTTTGCATGACGGCAATACTCATTTTATAATTGGGGGAGATTTTAATATAGATTATTTAGAAAAAAGTGATAAAAAAGTTAAAGATTTCATATCTCTATTGGATCATATGACACTGGTCTCACATCGATGAATATACAAGGATCCATTATAATGGTAAAAAATCTGGTTTAGACAATTTCGTTACATAAGTAAAACAATATAACTCTAAGGTAATAGATTCTCATGTGTCTGATCATAGAGCAATAAAATTGATGATTAACTACGAGAAAACAGGTCAAAATAAGTTTAGATATGTTAGATGTTACAATGACGAAAATATCCAACATTTCGGAAAATTGTTGAAGAAAGAAAACTGGGATCAGGTTGTAAATTTAGCAGAGTGCAAGGTTAATGAACAGTGGGGCCAGTTTATGTCAACTTTCTCCTGTTTATTTAACAGCGCATTTCCTTTAACGAGGGTCAATCTAAATAAAAATAAGAAATCTTATGTAAGTAATATAGATATAATTAATTGTAAAAAAAGATTAAATAAATTTATCGATATTGTCAAAATACAATAACAACTACAGGAAAAGTTATAATGACGAAAAACTAAAATTAGAATTATTACTAATTAAAGCTAAAAGGGAAAAATACGAAATAGACATACGCGAATCAGATAATGTTTCCAAAACTACTTGGAAAATTGTTGAAGAAATAACTGATAATCTAAAACATAATAAAGTAAAAAATGCAATTTTACAAGAAGTTTCGGTAGAGAGAGCAAACCAACTAAATACCTTCTTTGCAAATGCTGCTCATGATTTATTAAAAAATCAACAAAAACAAATAATAGACCTGCATAATATACCCATAAATAATCGTGAGTTCAAATTCAATTTAACAAATGCAAATGAAATTTTTGAAGTAGTAAAGACTATAAAGAATAAAAAAAGTTCAGGAAATGATGAGGTATCTAATTATGTAATAAAAAAATAATTGATTTCATTATATACCCATTCAAGACGATTATTAACAACTCTTTTAAACATGAATTATATCACCATCTTCCAAATAAACCATATAAACAATAGGCCAGGCAGATGGAGCTGACACAGCACTCTCAAGATCATATATAATAGAAACGACAGCGGGAGCAGCCAGTCAGCATCGGAACGTCGAGTCATATATATCTTTTTATATTTTATATCTTAATGTTTTACTGATTTAAATTGTACTTATTCAATAAATTGATTTTTAAAAAGGCGATATTGAGTACGTGTTACGTTATTCATGGAATTTTTCCGGACCTATTAAAGTTTGCCATCGTAATTCCCTTACATAAAAAAGGTGATATGGAATGTAACGAGAATTTTAGACCTATCAGCTTATTAACAGCTTTTTCAAAGATATTTTAGAGGATTGCTTATAATAGAATATTAAAGTTTTTCAATGAGAATGACATATTTAGTAAAAATCAACATGGGTTTTTGAAGGGGTCGAAGTATAAATACCGCCGTTTTTGATTTTGTGAACAAAATTTTTTTATGCTCTTGAAAATCATGAAATTGCTTTAGGTATGTTTCTCAATATTTCAAAGGCATATGACAGCATCAATCATAATTACCTACTTGTTAATGAAGATGGAGAAATACGGGATTAGAGATATGGAAAACAAATGGATAAAATATTATTTAGAAAATCGATCTCAAGAAGTAATATTAGAGTCTAACGGAAGGCAATTTAAATCTGATGTAGTTCAAATAAAACTCGGTATTCCTCAAGGTAGCATCTTAGGTCCCTTGCTTTTTAATATATATATTAACGACCTTTGCGAGATATTAAATAATAGTAAACATGGTATTGTAAATTATGCAGATGATACAAATCTCTTGATAACTGCTAAATCGACAAATGAATTAGAACTAGAAACAACCGGCATAATATATAAGCAAATTTATGAATGGATGCTACAAAATCAACTAATACTCAATAAAGATAAAACAAAATTAATAAATTTTCAAAGTAAAAGTGGTAATGAAATAGAAAATATTAAAATTGATAATGTAAATAATAAAATTGAGAATAAAACTAAATATTTAGGTATCATAATAGATAAATTCTTAAGTTGGAGTGATCATATTGATGAGCTAAGGAAAAAACTAAATAGCATGACTTACTGTCTCCGAGTTACAAAAAAATATCTATCGTTAAATAAACATAAATCAAAATTTGAACTCACTACCAAAACATAATTATGGAACAAGAAACTTATATTTATATAATTTTCCATTACATCGCTTAAGTCAATATGAAAAAGGGCCTTACCATGCCAGTATCAAATTCTTTAACAATTTGCCAAATAGAATTAGAAATATAAACAATGAAAAAATATTTAAAAGAGAAATCTTCAAATATCTGGTTTTAAGAGAACCATACAATGTACAAGAGTATTTACTGTGGAATCTACTGTAGAATAACAATACCTATACCTTAAGTTCGAAATTTCTAAATATGTATACATATGTGTATTTAGTGTATAAATATTTCATGTTTTTTTATGTATTTCAACTCACTGTATGTCTGTTACTGTTTGAAATAAAGCTATTATTATCCCGACTTGACCATACAATGTATGGCATTACACTCCCTCACTCATAGAGTGCCTTTAGGGGAAAATTCACTAAACCCCAGATATCCTAGATATCAAAAGGGTTTAGCTCTGTGGGAGCCCTTGCCAGGTTTTCAGGCCCGTGGTTGGAGTCGTGACGGCAGTTTCCCATGAATTTCCTGACCGTCCGGGCTGTCCCTAACAAGACGGCTTTTTGCATTTGTTTGTAAAGATGTTCGTCCAGACCGAGGTATTTTAAATTGTTTAACAGATGTTTTGGGACTACTCCTGTTGTTGACATAACAATTGGTACAGTTCGTGTGTTGTTCATGTTCCACTGAGTCTTTATTTGAAATTCCAAATCTCTATATTTGGTTATTTTCTCAGCCTGCTTGATATATATTATTGTTGTTGGGAATTGCTATGTCAATAAAGTTGTTTTCCGAGAGACTTTATCTACCAAAACTAAATCTGGTCTATTGTGAGCAACAGACCGATCGGTCAGTATCGTGCGGTCCCAGTACAGCTTGTAGTTGTTATTTTCTAAAACAGATTCTGGTTTATATTTATAGTATGGTAATCTTACCGACTGTGATAATTCATGTTTCAGTGCTAGTTCCTGGTGAAGTATTTTTGCCACAGCATCGTGTCGTTCTTTGTATTCAGTTGCAGCGAACGCTTGACAACCTCCTGTGATATGCTGTATAGATTCAGATGTTTGGCAACCGTACCTGCATCTATCGTTGTTAATGGAAGGGTCTTTAACGATGTACTTTAGGTAGTTCTTAGTTGGAATTACTTGATCTTGGATTGCCAATATAAAGCCTTCCGTTTCAGGGAACATATGACCAGAGATCAACCAGTAGTTCGACGCTGCACTGTCGACATAATCTTGGTTGATGTCATTTATATGTCTTCCATGAAGGGGCTTCTCTTTCCATTTCAGCAGTTTCTGATCTGTGGTCTGGTGGTGTAATTGGACATGTTGTTGTGTCAGTCGCAGTGGTGTTGAGTCATCAACCTGGCACATGACTCTATGTAGATCAGAAAATTCTGCGAGTTTCTGGAAATGACTACGCAAAATAGAAATTTGTTGATATAATAGTTTACTTAGATCTGTCAATCCTCTTCCTCCTTCATACCGTGGCAAAGTTGTACGTTCGACAGAGCTCTTTGGATGGTGATTTTGAGCTTTTGTTAGTAAAACTCGAACTTTTCGTTGTAATTGTTCAATGTCAGTCTTGCACCAATTAACTATACCGAAAGAGTAACTGAGCACTGAACACGCATAGGTGTTAATAGCCTGAAACAGATTTTTACTGTTTAGTTTGGTTTTCAACAGTCGTCTTACCCTTCTATAAAACTCTGCTGTTAGGTCCTTTTTTCATAGTCATGTGATCAATACGTTGAGCCTGCTTTATTCCAAGGTATTTATAAGTATGACCTTCCCCCATAGATTCAATTGAAGTGCCATCTCCCATTTCGAAGTGCCCCTGCTGCATTTTGCCTTTAACTATATTAATAATTCGGCATTTGTCTAGGCCAAATTTCATATGGATGTCACTAGAGAACCCTTCTACTATTTTAAGCATATCATGCAGCTGTTGTTTTGTAGCTGCCATCAGCTTTAAGTCGTCCATGTATAACAAATGGTTTATCTTTAATGCTTGTACGTTGTTGTGTTTGAGATTGAACCCAAAATTAGTTGAGTTCAGTTTGTTTGAGAGAGGGTTCATGGCAAGGCAGAACCACAGCGGGCTAAGAGAGTCTCCCTGGAATATACCCCTTCTGATTGGAATAGAGTCAGTTTGTATCGAACAGTTGGCTTCATTCAGTGAGATTTTGGTTTGCCAGGTAGCCATGGCATGTTCTAAAAAGTTAATAATACAATTATTCACTTTAGTTTCAGCACCTTAATGAGCCAATCATGTGGAACTGAATCAAAGGCCTTTTTGTAGTCCACATATGCCATGTAGAGATTACGTCGTTTGGCGTGGGCTTGATTGCAGACAACGGAATCGATTATTAGTTGTTCTTTGCACCCCATCGAATTTTTCGCGCATCCCTTTTGTTGTTGAGTAATTATGTTGTTCAGTTCACAATGTTTGAAAATGCGATGATTAATGCATGATGTTATGAGTTTGTATAAGGTTGGAAGGCAAGTGATTGGTCGGTACTTTGCTGGGTCCTGTGCACATAGGTTGTCCTTTGGTAAGAGGTATGTAGCACCATGCGTAAGGAAACTAGGCATCTTGGCAATTACGTCATTTATAAGGGCTGTTAGTGGCTGTTGCGGACAGTTTCTTTATCCAGTAATTTTGTACACCATCTGGTCCTGTGCTTTCCAGTTATGGAGGTTCTTCATTATGTTGGATGTATCTTCCGTTGTAAATGGTTGGTGTTGCATGGCCTCACAGTTCCGAGATGCAGCCTCCTCCTCATTAATCCAGCTGGCTCCGGAGTTATAGGAGATTGTTGTGGAAAGCTGTATTTTCCAGAATTCCTCGATGTCTGTTATTGGGGTAACTAGGGGCTTCATTATTATTGTTGTTGTTAAGTTTTCTATAAAACCCTTTTTCTGATTGTCGGAAGAGTGTGTTGTCTAGTTTCCGTTGGTTACTGGTTTTGTACCTTCTCAATCGACTTGTGTAGACGGAGAGCTTTTGTCGTAGACTGTCCAGACACTGCTGAGATGTGATGTTTTCTCCATCCCACTGGGAGTGTATTCGGTTATTGTCCATGATAGTCTTGACAAGCCTTTCTATTCTGTTGTTCCTGACTCCTCGTTGGTACTCGGTCAGTCTTCCAACGTCTTTCCGAAGAGAATTGATTTTCCCTTCAAGTCTTCTTTGCCAAGGTGGTATTCGACGGGTTTGTCTAAATTGGAGATGGTCTTGCTTTGGTCTTACTGCGACCCCAATTATTCTGCAGATGGCAGTTGCAGCACAGTAGATGATTGTGTGTAGCGACTCTAACGTATTAGCACCTAAAACATAGGTTGGCAAGATAAATTTGTTCATAGCCTGCAAGACGATACCCAGTTTTTTAGATGATCTTAGTTTGGGAAGAGCTGGTCTAGTCAGTGGATCTGTTCCATTATACTCTCTAAGAGCTCCTTCAATTTCTGCTTGGATCTTCTCAAGCAGGTCAGCGTTGGTTGGCTGTTCTTGCTGTAATTCTTGAGTCTCGTCCGCTTTTTGTGCCAAAGGTGTTTCAGACTCTGGATTGATTGTATTTCGACCAAATAGTTCGCGCCCCACTTCGCTCTTTATTGTGTCCAGTTGTTCAGGCGAAATAAGGCCATTTCTCAAGATGACACGATATTGATCTGCGACTCTCTGTTCAGTAACTTGAAGCTCTGGGTACTCACGACAGAACTCTTGATAGAGTATTTGGCGATATCCAGTCTTGTCCTGGCCAAGGTTCGTGATTCTGTAAAACGTGCGCATTATAAATTCATTCATGGCGCCAGTCCATTTCATGCGCTGTCTTTTCAGTCCCGCTTGAGTGAGCGCTGGCTGTTGATCCTGCGCAACACTTTCTGCGGGTGGAGTTCTCGTTCTCGTTTGACTCCGTTGGTGATGGTCACGTTGTTGTTGTGACTGTGTTGGTGAGTGTTGTTGTGGTTCTTCTGGTTCTTGGGCTGTAGCTCTTTGGACGGCAGGGGCCCGCCTCCTCAGCACCCTGCCACCGACGTCCCGCATGCTGTCATGTCCAGCGCCAGCTCCAGACATGCCCTGGCGATCCCCATGCAGCGGCTCTTTTCCGAGGCATCTATTTCTTAGCTCCATTTTCATGGGTGTTGTCACCCATTGACCCTGGTGACCCAGGTAACTTGGACCCGTGGGGTTGTCACTTCCCAGATGAAATGATTTAAACCAGACCATCCCGTGCGGGTTTTGAAGAAGGAAGGAAAGCTAGGTAGTAGGTCAGCGGACAGCTGCCCCTTTAATCGCCTCATACGACTATTATTATTATTATTTTTATTAATTCTTTTCACATAAATAGCTTTATGGTAATTATTATTTCAAGTATAGATTCACCGAGTGCACACCGTGCACTTAGGGTAATTTCTGTTAAATAGATGTTTTCTTCTCAAATTCCGCTGTTTCTAGGTATTATAGCACCTTCCGCACAATGTGGGCTGTTTTCAGCAGGACAGTTTTCTGGAGACTTAGGAGGTAGTGTCTTCCTGGAATATCGTTTATGGCCAGACACGTGCTATGGGGTATGATTCCTGTTGCTCCAATGATCACTGGGATGACTTTGGTCTTCATGTTCCATTGTTATTATTATTATTATTATTATTATTATTATTAATAGTGGAAAAATTTTAACTAAGGGAACTTCAAAAACATAATTGAATTGGATACTGCATTGTTGGCTCCCCAAACGTTTTCAGGCTCTCACTTCGTATTCAAAACTTTTGTACTCCGCTGCTTCCTAAATGATATGTCCATCCAGTGAGGTAACACAGTCTTTAAAAAAGAGCTTTCTATGGTTTAATTGGAATTTTCTAAAAACTAAAGAAGCTGGAGTCCATTTCAGGAGATCCAGATAACGTTTTAGATATTGTACATCCGCTAAAAGTTATGCCCCGCCCATAATCATGTCAACCGATCGTCACAGTACAAAAATGAACGCAAACGATCCTGCAATGTCGATTAAACTTCATTTATGTTTGTTTTCATTCGACTGACGTCATCATTAGCGTGTTAGAACGATCCCGTGGTTTCGAGACTCTGGGCCCTGAACGACCTAGAGCCGTCGCTGGAACGCCGGTTCGAAAAGGAGGCATGTCATGGTCTTAACAAGAAGCTTCTAGTTGCTTTATGTTAACTATATAATGACTAGTTTTGATTGTAGTATTGTTTTCAGTACGTGAATATTTATATTAGATTATAGAAAGTCAATAAAGTACAGTGCAATTTTAAATTGTATTTAACTGAATCCAGGTACGGTGCGGTGTAATATGAAATTAAGGACGGCGATTTTGTGAAATCGACTCTAGAAAGTCTTTGGCAATGTGCCTAACGCTGTGGGACCTACTTTACTCCCCTGTTCTCAAGTTCTTTTCCACAGGGATGTGTAAGTCTGACCTTCACAGAAGAGAGGAAACGCGGCGCAGGACAGAATGAGAGTATGGCTCGGAGAGCACCACCTGAAGGAGGCCCCCTACAAAACTAAGGCTGCTCTGGGTAAAAGAGTTGACGTTGTTTTTAAATGGGAGAATACGTTGACATCACTCTGTGAACATTTTAATATTTGGGAGTGATTGGGATTTTTAGCGTGGTTTCGGCCCTAAGCAGAATACTTCCAAACGTGAGGGGTCACAGGAGGGAAAAGTAGAGTACTGAATAGTGTGGGTATGTCGGTCTTGTACGGTTTAGTGGTATGGTACAAGGTAACGAAAGTACATACGTATAAAATTATTAAAGGATATTTCGCAAGTGGGCTTGCAGCTTTCGAGAGGCTTCTAAATATAGAACTGGAGATGGATGACTAGCAGGGGGAGGGACTAGGGTACTCCAGTGCTGAGAGCTTGGTTTGATCGCCGACATTTAAACAGTTAAATTATTATATAATGCAACTGATTTCACATGGTTGCTATCGGTCCTATTTGAAGAAGTTCGTTGGTAGGGAAAAGTTTCCGTATGTTTACTGTAAGGATGTGAATACCCCCGTTTTTCTTTATTTTGTTGTGCACACGGGCAGTGTTATGAATGGAAGCGGAAAGAAAGATTGGATACACCATATACTTGGTAAGTTTCATCATAGTGTGTATGACAGAGGGAGCGAAAAATTGAGGAGAGATTCCAGGTTTTGTGGTTCGCTGTTCAAATACAAAGAACGAGAAGTGAGAGGTAATTGAGATAGATGTAATAAGTATAAAATTTCCAGCTTGGACATAAAATACACAAAATATGAAAGTAAATAAATTTTAATATTAAATGTGATTGCAATAAATTAAAAATATTTATAGTGGAAGATTTGTACTACTTTGAACTGTTAAGTAGTGATTTAAAAAACTGTCTTGACAGGGTAATCGTCTAAGAGCGCTGAATAAGGTAATGTCAATTTTAAGTTTATATTTAACGCAAATTAGATATCTCTTCCCGGGCAAACCCCACATGCCCAGCTAGTTTCTAATAAAAATATCGAATTTCAAATGATTTTTTTGCAGATTTAAATAGTTTCTCACTGAATTTTAGTTAGAAATTCTAGAGATTTTCAAATGTCTTCGATGACACATTACATATAATATTCAAAAAAATGTATGAATTAGGTGTTGCGGTTTTAGTTCAATGCTGGTTCAATGCAAGAATGTAATTGACGAAGGACCTTTAGTGGAACAATTAATAAAACCCGCGCCGTTGCGTAAATGAAATCACCAAATAAAAGTTAATCACTGACTTTTTAAGTCGAAGCCCTGCAGGTGGTGTTTTCTTGGTTCTTCTTTCTTCAGAGGCTAATGTTCATTGATTGAGCAAACAAAAAATGCGGGTTTAACAAACAAGTGATGCGCTTTTGTTAACACAAAAGAAACAAATTGTGAAACGGTTGTTACGACCGGAACTATAACTCGCGAAACTGTAACACAATAACAACAAAAAGCGGCCGTCTTAAGACAGAATCAAAAAAGCGTCCGAATAGCTCGGAAGTCAATACACAAATCACGAATACTGTCTTTATTTTACAAGCAAAAAACACTTAAAATTAGCATTAGCGCGACGAAAGGTTTTGGAAAAGGTGCAGAAGTTTGAAAATCAATGAAGTAATTCAATCAAATTTAAACAATACACTAAACAAATTGGGGGAACGCAACAGATTTTATTATTCGAGTAATTTATCATTTTCAAAATCATAGTATATTTCTTGCGAAAAAATTATCGATTTATTGTAGGGAGGTGATTTCACACATTTTTGGGAACTATATCTCCTATCACGGAAGTAGTAGATTTAGTATATTACTATTTTGGTGTCTTCCGGGCAGTTTCCAATCCATATACCCATTATATGCGCTTTTTTCCCCAAGAAAGAAAAGCCTTGTTTAGCGAGCATGTTAATTAGATTAGAATTTTTTTTACCCGTTATCGAAATTAAAAGTTTTTATTAAAGACTAATTAAATAAATACCATTTCTTTGATAAACACAATCTTATTTGTTAAATTTCTACAAGAAAATATGTCTTATATAATCAACTGGTAAGCTTGTTATTTTTCCCTTACAACGGAAAATTTTAATTAATTAATTGAAAATTAGCAAATTCAAGACACCAATTTGCAAACCTGTGCTTCTAATACTGAATACTACTAAAAGTTTTATAAAGAAAATAAAGATTATACATATTTTTATATACTTACCCGTGGCATAGACAATTTTTTTATTGTTTCTATTTCAGCGTCCGACATTACATCATGGAATATGAATAAATCAGGTTTCAAGTGAGCTTCTTCCACTTTGAAAGGAGCTATCAATAAAAATGGATTTTCGTTAGTGACATATTTACATTGGAGTTTAGATGATATTTCTTCTGGTAGCTGAAGTTCTCCTCTGCATAACATTTCATAATATTCTCGGCTATAAGGATCCTGGTAAGACCTCTAAAAAAGTGATACTGTTTAAAAAATGTCAGCTGTCAGCTCGATATGTAAAAAGATTCTTGATATGAATCATCCTTTAATATTACGCTATTAAAGAAAGAAACCTCGAAATTAATCATCTATAATAAAAACTGCCTCTCTGAATAAACAAATTGGTGAGAAAAACCATTTCCCTGAACGTACAACTAATGATGAAAGAGTAACAAAAATTCCAGCCATTTTCGAGAAAATCAAAAATATACTTTAGAAAGATGGGATTACTATGGGTATGTTCGAGAGCGAATACGATATTTATATACTAGGCCGACTCACAACACTAGTTCATTATTGAATAAGCTGATATCCGAATGACTCATGGTAACGAGGTGTATAGAGCTTAATTTGTGAGAAAATTAAGATAGATTTATTATCTGAAGTAAACTAGTAGTTTTAGAATCCACAAGGACACTTGATATTAGTGGTGTAAGAGGATAGATTACCTGTGGATTACAATCAAAAATTAATTATGATGGACCAAACCAATCTCCTCCAATTGATGACACTCTAACTCCAGGTGCAGGTTCCCTTTGGTTCCCTACCCTAGACCTAAAGAGTGGATATGGACAACTTACGTTGGACTTCACGAAAGCAATGATAACCGATAGAAAGACATAATGACTACGGTAACGTTCTAGAGCAAATGCCACAGTTATATATACGCATACATATGGCAGCAGTTCAGTAGTGGATCAGCTGATATTCAACGTAGCCAAAGCGTTCATAGCTTAAGAAAATTAGTTAGTGAAATAGTTGTGAATTTGTGAGGAAATAAAGATTTATTTTCTGGAGCAAATTTTTATCAATTTGTTATGAACCAAATATTATCACACTCTTAATCTTTTTATTATTGTCCGGACTAATGGCCTACAAAATGTTCTTGAGAAGAGAAAGACATTTTGTCAACCTGTAAAAATACAAATAATAAATATTTACCTCTTCTACTTTCGTTACTTCTTCAGTGTCGTCATCGCCTTTCCTTTTGCTCACCTGGGATTTAAATAACTCTTCTTCATAATATACTTTATTACCTAAAGCTCTAGGGTGAGTTGGAAGAATCTCTAGAAGTTTATTTGTCAGATCCAGGGCTAGTGGGATATTACCTTGTTTGTAAGTTGAGAAAGCTAAATACTCCAAAATATCACTATAGTCAACTGTTTCATTCGCCTCTCTCTTCAGTCTTTCTTCTGCTTCTTTCATCCACAACTGTGTATGGTAATAATCACCATTGTTGTAACTCTGTCTGCCTAATTCAAAACAATCGGCTGCAGACAATTCTGCACTATACTTCACTCCATTTAGTTCACCCCTTGCTAATGACGACGTATCTAACCTAGAAAATAAATTAGGACTATGAGAGATATTCACTGATAAAGGCAGTTAGATATATGTAGACTTAGTTTAAAAGGTATATGGCTATTACCTGCTGATCGGAACATAATTCCGTCGATTAAATTAGCGGCAGTGTTTTTTTTTAATTATAAGCAGTTACATATATAGGATAGGGATGTAACGAATGTCCGATTTTCGATATTCGCGAATACGAATATCAGATCAAAATTTACTTATTTTGGTTTAATCAAAAATTATAACCTAAATTGTGCTTCGTAATCATTATAGAAAGCGGCTCTTCTATTTTTAATATATAAATTGAAATAGCTGTGGGATCTTTGTTGTCTCACAGAAGTATAAGCACAAAATTTTGTATACTAACACCAAACCCTTACACTCAACGCTCTTTCAACAGTTAAGCTGTCATCATATTGGAGTGAACCCAAAGAGTTTTTTTGATTTATGAGAGAAGTTATAAGAAGTTATTATAATTAAACAGAAAAATTATATAATTAAATTTATGGAGTCAAATAAAAACTAAAATGGATTGTCAAAAAAAAGGAATTTTATTGTCATGTTATAACTTATCTTATTTATGGACTCATTTACATATTTTTAAAATCAGTTTCAAAAACAAAGTGACGAACGAGTCAAACCTTAGTATAGGTTTAAAATTAAGATTCTGCAAGCTTGTATATTTCTGAGTAAAATGAGATTGAATGCATGAGAATTGGTCAAAAAATAATTGACTTATGACGAGGTATGTTTTAACATCCTGACAGCTAATTTCTCTTATTTTGCAAAATTAACTAGTCCTAAACACAAATTTCGCTTTGTTGGCTATCGCTACTAATTTGAATTGACAGCTGCGAAAATGGTACTAGCTAATGACGATAAAATTTGCATTAATACTTTAGATTAGAGAATGATACATAGCGATAATTTGTTGCTAGGCGATATAATAAAAAAGCAGAAGTTACAATTTTGTTAAGAAATTTCACCTAACACAATTGCCAGGCGGGCGCAAGTAGGCAGGTGCCCAAGGAATGTAAGAACGCAATTACGACAGTTATGGTGCTTTTATTTCAATTTATCTAACTAATAGAGTTTTATAGGCTGTTTCCTATGTAAACACATACAAACCATTCATTGTGTCCTTACTGAAAATTAAATTAGGGCTTTTGTAGCGATTTTATATTGTCCGGTCGCTCAGTGGTTTGTTTTCGCACAGAGGTCGTTTACAGCTCTGACAAAAGGCCTGCAGCTATTCTGAGCTCTATTCTCTATTGTATGATCTGTGGCATCTAGTCTGAACGTTCCACAAACACGATAGGTTGTATATTTTCCTACCAACAAAAAAAAAAAAGAAACGTGAAACATCATAAATAGTTTCTTTAAAAAAAGGGGCAAGTTCACTAACTATATAATGATGTATGTGGATTTAGCAGCGCTACCCAACGAAGCAAAATTTGTTATCCGGAGATTTAAAACATACGCACCTATATAGTGTAATAGAACAATTATAATTGTTCTATTACAAAAAATCAAATAATTATTTTTTGACAGATTCTTGAAGGTGACCTCCTGTTGTATCTGCAAATATTCAAGCTTTATACTTATTTTTAAAACTAGAAGTGTGACCCAAGAAAGTACGAGCATATTTTAAAGTTTGTCAAAGTTTAGATATGTCTGCAATTTTGTTTTTAAAACTGATTTAAAAAATGAAGTCAGCACTTTGACACCATCAATTGTCGAGAACCTTTATCAGTTGCGCTCCCCTCAACTGATTAAATCTCCAGAATATTGTATCATAATTTCTTTGACAGGTTTTCGTTAACCTAAAATTCTTTGTCTTAGAAATCACAAGAAAACGGCGTTATATGCAGTATGACTCCTGATTTTGAGTCTCTGTGGGCTAGTCATCCCTGAAACTTCCAAATCTCGAAATTCATTTTGCCATAAAACCCTATATCATGTTATGAAACTGACATAACTTGCTTAATTTTATTTAGCAATTAAATTGTTGCCTGATTACATATACATGTCAGGATTCCAGAA
The DNA here is from genome assembly GCA_034190945.1 of Octodonta nipae. Taxonomy (NCBI): domain Eukaryota; kingdom Metazoa; phylum Arthropoda; class Insecta; order Coleoptera; family Chrysomelidae; genus Octodonta; species Octodonta nipae. The sequence continues at coordinate 78,825,729 of CM067218.1, forward strand.
GAAATGTATATATGTAGTTGACATTTATATCATCATACAACTGTTATTTCTCATTGCAAGTACAAGTTAATACCTACCTGTCCTACCTGTAAGACTTTACTTTTGAAATCACAAGTAAGCTATACAGTGTGCAATATACCTAATGAGTAACATCATAATATTTACACTTTTCATTGTCAAACATATTCGCAAAAAAATCGCATGAATAACAGCGAATACGAATGCGAATATTAAAAAACACGCGAATATTCGCTAATGCGAATGCGAATATTCGTTACATCCCTAATATAGGATATTTTGTATAAATAAACAGTGCGGATAAAAAAATCACAGAAGCAACTTATATTGGGTCACCAATAAGCAGCAGTAATATAGGTTGATGTAGAGTTATCAAGGTGATTCATAAGCACTTGCAGTTTGGGTGTAATATATTCGGGATTGGTGGATTTATAGTCATTAATGGAAATGGTTCACGAAAAAGATATATATATATATATATATATATATATATATATATATATATATATATATATACATGTATACAGGGTGAGTTTTTTTGATGATCAGTATGGGGATCTCGGAAAATAGCGGAGATAGAGCAATGGTTAAATTGGGAAAGATTTGCAGTTTTACTGGCCCAATTTAATGACACTTTCGGATTTTTGTAAAAAGTCATGGCTTACTAGATATTTTGAAAAAAAAGAAATTCTGTCGATTTAGTCAAGTCCCTCTAGCTCCTTTGTTTTTGATTTTATAAAAAAAGTGTAAATATCAAAATTGAAGGGAATTCTATCCCGAATATGATTGTCATGTCCTCGTTTACGTGACAGCTCTCGTTTTCGAGATATGACACAACCTTATCTTTTTTTGAATGGAAACCATAGTTGGCTATGACCTCAAAAAATCGGACATTTTTAGAGCTTTTCAACGATATAATTAATACTCGATATAGTTATTCATAAAAATAACAGAGTTATGGATTCTTTTCTCTCTTATTTTCACTTTTAACGTAGGTAGCCATGAAAACGATTGTTTTCACTTTGACGTTTCCTCATTTGAGAGTAATTCCATTAGTAGTGCTGAACTGACAGTCGATATTAACAGTTTTCGTGATAAAAAGGAATATTCTAACGAAGAAAAACTGAATATGGTGGAATGTTATATCATATGCCATAAAAATTCAGTTCGTGCAGCTGAGGAATACTTTCATAGATATTTTAGTCGTCGTCAACCTGCTCTATGTACATTTAAGAGGCTTTACGATAGTTTACGCAGATATGGATCTTTTACTAAACCACCAAAGGAATGTAACCAAATTAACGAAGCAGCAGCACAAATAAATGTTTTGGCAATGGTAAATCAAAATCCATCTACATCAACTCGTGAGATTGCGGCAGAAGCTGGCACATCTCAACGAACTGTATTTAAGGTACTGAAAGCGCACAAGTTCCACCCGTAAAAACTTTCAGTTTCTCAAACTTTGCATGCTGGTGACGAACATCGACGTATTTTGGTTTAGAGACATGTGCCTTGACAATCCACAGTTTCGATTAAAGGTGTTATGGTCAGATGAAACTAGATTTACTAACTGCGGTATGTTCAATAGACACAATGAGCATATCTGGGCTAAAGAAAACCCTTTCCATGTAGAACAAAGACGACCCCAGATAAAATGTGGTTTTAATGTTTGGTGTGGTATCATAGGGTCTACTATTCTGGGGCCTTTTATCTATGACGAATCTCTTACTGGGGAGCGCTACTTGCATTTCTTGCAAAACAAGATATGTTGCATAATTTGAATTTTAGAAGTCGTTTAGAAATTGAGTGGTTCCAACATGATAGAGCACCTACTTATAACTCGTTATTAGTAAGACAACACTTAGATAATACCAATCCAAACTCTTGGATAGGAAGAAATGGCCCACGCGAATGGCGACACCCGGTCCCCCGATTTGGCAGTTATAGACTTCTATTTATGGGGTGCGCTAAAAAACAAAGTATACAAAAGAAAGTATAAGACAGTTGGTGACCTAAGGGAGGCGGTATTACAAGCAATTGAAGAAATTGATAGGCGGTCTGTGAGGAAAGCGGTAATGTCAATCTTAAAAAGATGCAATTTTTGTCTAAATAACAGTGGTGGACTTTTCGAACATAAATTGTAATCATTATTATGTACTTTAATTTCTTAAGTTTTTAGTAAGTACCTACTTATTTAGTTTTTTCGTAATATCTGATATACCTAATAAAAAAATCGTTCAATGTTTTTTGGAATAGTTATTAATAAATCCATCTATTTCATGGCTAACTACGTTAAAAGTGAAAATAACAGAGAGAAGCATCCATAACTCCGTTATTTTTATGAATAACTATATCGAGTATTATATCGTTGAAAAGCTCTAAAAATGTCCGATTTTTTGAGGTCATAGCCAATTATAGTTTCAATTCAAAAAAGATAAGTTTGTGTCATATCTCGAAAACGAGAGCTGTCACGCAAACGAGGACTTGACAATCATATTCGGGATACAATTCCCTTCAATTTTGATATGTACACTTTTTTATAAAATAAAAAACAAAGGAGCTAGACGGATTTGACTAAATCTATAGAATTTCGTTTTTTTCAAAATATCTAGTAAGTCATGACTTTTTACAAAAATCGGAAAGTGTCATTAAATTGGGCCAGTAAAACTGCAAATCTTTCCCAATTTAACCATTGCTCTATCTCTGCTAGTTTCCGAGATCTCCATACTGATCATCAAAAAAACTCACCCTCTATATATTTGTTTTTAAGTTTTCGCGGGCACTAAATGTGTTAGGTGGTGAATTCATTCGCGTAGTTGATAACATCCCTGCCGGGATCGATGGTCAAATGACGACGTTTCGGCAGAGTCACATCTGCCCTCTTCTAATTACTCGCATAACTAGAAGCGAAAGCAGAAGGCTACCGACCTGAAGAGGACAGATGTGACTCTGCCGAAACGTCGTCATTTGACCATCCCGGCAGGGATCAGTTATCAACTACGCGGATGAATTCCCGGAAACCACTTAACACACACACACACACACACACACATATATATATATATATATATATATATATATATATATATGTGTGTGTGTGTGTGCGTGTGTTTTTTTTTATCCGAAGAGGGGGGAAATACATTGCGTACTTAGCTAGCACGTGCTGGCCGTCGTGCGGGACTCCCGATGCAATGACTTCAAAGCAAGAGTAAATCGTTGCATTGAAACCAGTATACCGTATACCCGCTAAAACCCTAACCTCTTTCTCCTACAACCATGGTCCCCTGCGGCACTCTTAGTCAATACTACTTCGCAAGGATGGTTCATTGCAGATGTTTACTGCTCTTACATTGAAAGCCTCTAAAGCCTACTCCTCGAACGTATTGCGGAGTTCTTTGAGGATAGTCTCCGCGTAATCTGATACCAAGTTCCAGGCTTGGGGGCCCTTCTGCATGGCTTCTACTAATTGTTCTGGAACGATATTAGTCTCCAGAATCCTCTCCACTTCAGCACGTTGATCCTGAAACCGGGGGCAGGAGAAGAACACGTGTTCCGCGTCCTCTATCACGTCCCTACAGTGTGGGCAGTTTGCCCTCCTGAACCTGTGCAGGTATGCTCGAAAGCATCCATGTCCAGTCAGGAGTTGAGTGATGTAGAATCCAACCTCCCCATGTATGTGTGTGTGTGTGTTAGATGGTTTCCGGTATATATATATATATATATATATATATATATATATATATATATGTGGTTTATTCCGGTGTACATCCGTTCGTCTGTATTCGTTTGAAAAATCACTTGACGTTTAGCCAAAATCATATTTGGCTTTCTCAAAAGATACTAAGTAACTGAAGAAATTCTGGTTCTTGATCTCAATTTATACCTGTCTTGTGAGCCCTCATTAGTACTTAATCTCTCAGGTACTTTATCTCGTTTATTAGGTTGGGTTAACTAATGGTTAATGCAATTGCGGTGTTTATGGCTTTTGTCGGTAATTTGGGTAATCGGATTATTTGGATTTATTGCTGGTTTTGTTGTATTGTTATTTTGATATGGGATTACTGCTTTCCAAAATGGTGATAATTTTAAAGATTCCTCTCTTGTTTATGGTATCTCGGGTTTCAATTTCAATCGCTTCTCGTATTGTTCTGATTTTGTAGTTTTCAACATTGGCGATTTCTTTACAAGTATTAAACTCTATTTTATGCCCTGTTTCTTGTTCGTGTCTGAATAAAGTAGAGGTGGTCTGTTTGTTCTTTATGTATAGTTTGTGTTCACCTCGACGGGCGGATATTCGCCTGTTTGTTTGGCCGACGTATAACTTGGAACAGTCTCCAAATGAAATGCTGTAAACTCCATGGTTCTCTAATGGCATTTTATCCTTTGGGTTCCCCAGCAATTTGCCGATTGTTGTTTGGGGTTTGTATGTAGTTCGAATTTTGTGTTTACCCAGAAATCTCCCTATTCTGTCCGTTGTACCTCTGATGTATGGTAAACTTACATGGGCTACGTAGTCTTGGTCATCATTTTGTTTCTTTTTCTCATCCTGTTGTTTGTTTATTGCTTTTCTGATGGTGTGGTTTTCATGAAAGCTGGTTCTTCTTTTCTAGTTTGCTGGTCTGTGAGACATACCGATCGTGCTATAAGGGTGTTTACTACTTCTTGGATCCGTGCTGGATGATGGTGTGAATTGCCGTGTAAATATCTATTAGCGTGTATTGCTTTTCTGAAGACGGTGTGCTGGAAGCCTAGGTTGTTTCTTGTTAGGAGGACATCTAGGAAAGGAAGTTGTTGGTTGTGTTCTGTTTCTAGGGTAAATTGTATCTTGTTATGAATGGAATATATAAGGCCATATAATGAAGATGTCATCAACGTAGCGAACCCACAGTTTTGGTTTTAATGCTGCGTTAGCTATGACCATAGCTATATATATATATATATATTTGTTTTTAAGTTCTCGCGGCAACTAAATATTTTTGGTTGTTTCCGGGACTTCATCCGCGTAGTTGATAACTGATCCCTGCCGGGATGGCCGGTAAAATGACGACGTTTCGGCAGAGTCACATCAGCCTTCTTCAGGTCGGTTCGCATAATTCTCGTAGCCTTCTGCTTTCGCTTTTAGTTACTAGAATACTAAGATGTTTAGAAGCGCTCGCGCTATTATATAGTCGCGGCCCGGCGCCTATTTGTTGGCACCGTGAACGGCTGCCTGTGATTGGCCTTTGGCGCTCAGTGGGCACGCCTCCCACCTGCTGATTTGTAATTTCCGGTTGAGTTGTTATTGGACGGGTCCGGGCCGGTACGGTGTTTAATAAAATTTTCCAACAATTCGATAAGTTCTGAATTTCATTGCGTGCGTTTAGACTGTGAGGCTTCTTCGCTATTTCAATTGCCTCTCTTACGAGTCTTGATTTCGCAATGGATGTTGTTTTTTCCTGCTTTCTTACAGCGTTCTGGTGTTCATCACGTCTAGCTTGAATTCTTCTATTAGTTTGCCCCACATAGGTTTTATGACAGTCTGCAACATGGAATCTTCTACACTCCCTGTTGTTCTAAAGGGATCCTCGTCTTCGGAGTACTCAACACCGTGCTTTTTTTCTGTCTCTACTGAAAATAGTATCCATATTGTGGCTCCGTAGAATTCTTGCAATACTGTCCGGGTCCCCTTGACGGTAAATAAGCCTTGGTTATTGGTGTCTCATGCTCTTCGTCTGTTTGTCTCGGTTTTGACTTTAGGGCTCTTTGTATATTTCGGTCTGTAAATCCGTTTTGTCTCAAAGCTGTTTTTAAACTGTCCATTTCCTGTTTGATGTTATCCTGGTCAGCTAGTCTTTATGATCTGGTTACTAAAGTCTTGACGACGGCTTGTAGTTGGGCTGGGTGGTGATGAGAATTAGCATGTTGGTGTGAGTTGCTTTCCTATATACTGTATGGCCAAGAGTTCCATCTTCCTTCCTATTTATGAGAACATCAAGGAATGGCAATTGATTGTTGGCGTCAACCTCCATGGTAAATTTTATTTTGTGATGGATGCCATTAAGGTGCTCTAAAAAAGTATTGAGGTGTTCCCTCCCATGAGGCCAAATCACAAATGTATCATCCACATATCACAACCATAAACTGGGTTTAAGAGTTGTTGTTCTTAGTGCCAACTCCTCAAAGTTCTCCATAAAAAGGTTCGCTATAACTGGTGAGAGTGGCGATACCATTGGAGCTCCTTCCACTTGTTTGTATCGTTGGTTCTCGTATACAAAATAGGTGTTCATCAGACAGTGCCTTGTTAAGTCTACAAGGTGGTGAGGTGGTTTGTATTTTTCTATTATGATATCCAAGGCTTCGTCGATAGGAATGTTGGTGAAAAGGGACACTACGTCAAAACTTACAAGAAGACACTCTGGTTGTAAGACCGTTTTTCTAAGTATTTCGATGAAATGTGTTGAATTTTTTACATATGAGTCTGCCCCCTCTTCAAACGGTTGAAGTTGTTGGGCTAGGTATTTGGCTAGGTGTTGTGTGGGGGATCCAGTTGAGCTTACTATTGGTCTCAATGGTGCACCTTCTTTATGTACTTTTGGCAACCCATAGAATTTCGGATATCCCGATGACTTTTCACGCGGAATGAGTTGCAGTTGGAGATTTTTGTCGATCCTACTTGCTTGGATTTTGGCCTTGGTTGTTTTCTCCAGATAAGTTGTTGGGTCAGTAGTAATTTGTTTATATGCTGCATCTTGTAGCAATGTTTGAATTTTGTTTGAATAATCCGCTGTATCTAAAATTACAGTCACATTTCCTTTATCAGCAGGTAGAATGACAATGTCCTTGTTGAGGCGAAGTTGTTTCAAGGCCTCATTTTCTTCTATAGATAGGTTACTTTTGGGTGGTTTAGACTTTCTTAGAACATGTGACACATCTTGTCTAATTATTTCAGCGGTGTTCGCATCTAATTTTGAAACTGCTGTTTCCACGCCACATATTATGCTCTCTGTTGGTATGTGAGAAGGAGCAATAGCGTAATTGAATCCCTTAGCCAACACGCCAATCAAGGAAGAGTACAATTGGACTGAAGATAAGTTATAAACGGTTTTATTCGTTTCCAATTGCCGTGAGGTTAGACCGTTATTTTCCGAGAAAAATTCGTTTTTAGGCTACTGTTGGAGCTTCGATTTGTTAAATTTTGCCTGTTGTTGCATTGCTGTCAACTCTGCATTCGTTTCGGCCCTAAATTCCCATATTATCGGATGGAGGGTATTGCATACCTGTAGGTTGATATCTAGGAGTTTAATATTAAGAACATCCAAATCTCTTCTGACATCACATACGGCTTCCCTAAGTAGGGCACAACTAGCTTTCCATAAGATATTCTGTGTTTTTCTGTTGTTGTTCCATAACTTTACCGTCATGTTTTTCGGAATTACTCTTTCATCGCGGCGTCTTTCTAAAAAATGTAGATCGCACAAAAGTTTGCTTCTTTTCGCGCGTAATTTCTCAAATGTTTTACACAAATGAAAAGTATTCTCCCCGTAGAGATTCACTATATTTGTTTTTAAGTTCTCGCGGGCACTAAATGTTTTTGGTGGTTTCCGGGACTTCATCCGCGTAGTTGATAACTGATCCCTGCCGGGATCGATGGTAAAATGACGACCTTTCGGCAGAGTCACATCTGCTTTCTTCAGGTCGGTTCGCATTATTCTCGTAGCCTTCTGCTTTCGCTTCGAGTTACTCGAATACTAAGATTTACAGAAGCGCTCGCGCTGTTATAGAGTCGCGGCTCGACGCCTATACGTCGTCATTTTACCATCGATCCCGGCAGGGATCAGTTATCAACTACGCGGATGAAGTCCCGGAAACCACCAAAAACATTTAGTGCCCGCGAGAACTTAAAAACAAATATAGTGAATCTCTACAGGGAGAATACTTTTCATTTGTGTAAAAAATTTGAGAAATTACGCGCGGAAAGAAGCAAACTTTTGTGCGATCTATATTTTTTAGAAAGATGCTGCGATGAAGGAGTTATTCCGAAAAACATGACGGTAAAGCTCTGGAAGAACAACAGAAAAACACAGAATATCTTATGGAAAGCTAGTTGTGCCCTACTTAGGGAAGCCATACGTGATGTTAGAAGAGATTTGGATGTTCTTAATACTAAACTCCTAGATATCCACCTACAGGTAAGCAATACACTCCATCCGATAATATGGGATAAATTCGATGAGATTAGCGAATTTAGGGCCGAAACGAATGCAGAGTTGACAACAATGCAACAACAGGCAAAATTTAACAAATTGAAGCTCCAACAGAAGCCCAAAAACGAATTTTTCTCGGAAAATAACGGTCACAGTCTAACCTCACGGCAATTGGAAACGAATAAAACCGTTTATAACTTATCTTCAGTCCAATTGAACTCTTCCTCGATTGGCGTGTTGGTTAAGGGATTCAATTACGCTATTGCTCCTTCTCACATACCAACAGAGAGCTTAATATGTGGCGTGGAAACAGCAGTTTTAAAATTAGATGCGAACACCGCTGAAATAATTAGGCAAGATGTGTCACATGTTCTAAGAAAGTCTAAACCACCCAAAAGGAACCTATCTTTAGAAGAAAATGAGGCCTTGAAACAACTTCGTCTCAACAAGGACATTGTCATTCTACCTGCTGATAAAGGAAATGCGACTGTAATTTTAGATACAGCGGATTATTCAAACAAGATTCAACATTGCTACAAGATGCAGCATATAAACAAATTACTACTGACCCAACAACTTATCTGGAGAAAACAACAAAGGCCAAACTGCAACTCATTCCGCGTGAAAAGTCATCGAGATGTCCGAAATTCTATGGGTTGCCAAAAGTACATAAAGAAGGTGCACTATTGAGGCCCATAGTAAGCTCAATTGGATCCCCAACACAACACCTAGCCAAATACCTAGCCCAACAACTTCAACCGTTTGCAGAGGGGGCAGACTCATAAGTGAAAAATTCGACCATTTCATCGAAATACTTAGAAAAACGGTCTTACATCCAGAGTGTCTTCTTGTAAGTTTTGACGTAGTGTCCCTTTTCACCAACATCCCTATCGACGTAGCCTTGCACATCATAATAGAAAAATACAAACCACCTCAACACCTTGCAGACTTAACAAGGCACTGTCTGATGAAAACCTATTTTGTTTACGAGAACCAGCGATACAAACAAGTGGAAGGAGCTCCAATAGGATCGCCACTCTCACCAGTTATAGCGAACCTTTTTATGGAGAACTTTGAGGAGTTGGCACTAAGAACAACAACTCTTAAACCCAGTTTATGGTTGCGATATGTGGATGATACATTTGTGATTTGGCCTCATGGGAGGAAACTTCTCAATACTTTTTTAGACCACCTTAATGGCATCCATCACAAAATAAAATTTACCATGGAGGTTGAAGCCAACAATCAACTGCCATTCCTTGACATTCTCATAAATAGGAAGGAGGATGGAACCCTTGGCCATACAGTATATAGGAAAGCAACTCACACCTATAGATACCTTCATGCTAATTCTTATCACCACCCAGCCCAACTACAAGCCGTCGTCAAGACTTTAGTAACCAGATCACAAAGACTAGCTGACCAGGATAACATCAAACAGGAAATGGCCAGTTTAAAAACAGCTCTGAGACAAAATGGATTTACAGACCGAAATATACAAAGAGCATTAAAGTCAAAACCGAGACAAACTGGCGAGGAGCATGAGACACCAATAACAAGGCTTATTTATCGTATGTCAAGGGGACCACGGACAGTATTGCAAGAATTCTACGGAGACACAATATCGATACTATTTTCATTACAGACAGAAAAATAAGCACGGTGTTGAGTACTCCGAAGACGAGGATCCCTTTAGAACAACAGGGAGTGTACGAGATTCCATGTGCAGACTGTCATAAAACCTATGTGGGGCAAACTAATAGAAGAATTCAAGCTAGACGTGATGAACACCAGAACGCTGTAAGAAAGCAGGAAAAAACAACATCCATTGCGGAACACGCCACCACGATGTCACACCGAATAGACTTTGAGAACACCAAGAGTACTGGCAAATAAAGAACACCCGAAATCAAGACTCGTAAGAGAGGCAATTCAAATAGCGAAGAGGCCTCACAGTCTAAACGCACGCAATGAAATTCAAAACTTATCGAATTATTGGAAAATTCCATTAAACACCGTACCGGCCCGGACCCGTCCAATAACAGCTCAACCGGAAATTACAAATCAGCAGGCGGGAGGCGTGCCCACTGAGCGCAGAGGGCCAATCACACGCAGCCGTTCACTACTACGAGTAACTAGAAGCGAAAGCAGAAGGCTACGACAATTATGCGAACCGACCTGAAGAGGGCAGATGTGACTCTGCCGAAACGTCGTCATTTTACCATCGATCCCGGCAGGGATCAGTTATCAACTACGCGGATGAATTCCCGAAAACCATCTAATACATTTAGTGGCCGCGAAAACTTAAAAACAAGTATATATATATTTATGACCAGAAGAAACATTTAGAGTTAAACATGTAGTGTTTCTACAGAGACAAACTGGTTACATGTGCGTGGAACTGGTACTCTACTTAATAGCTAACTTAAAACTAATTACACGAAAGTAAAACATCATAGCAGAGATATAATTAAGAGAAGAAATGAATAGAACTACTATATATTAAAACTAATAAACATTAAGCTACGAGTAGCATCTTTCATATTAAGTTAATTGCAAATATCATATATTTAAGCTATATTTAGATTATATTATTAAAATTATTGAAATTGATTATTGAGATTTTTTCTTGATTTTGTTTTACTTAAAGTTTTAAGTATATTTGGTAACCAATTGAAAAGTATTATGGCTCTAGTTGCACTATTGTTACTGCTGACAGTTTTATACCTTCTAGGTAGTTGTATATAGGTTTTTCTGGTTATAGTTCTTGATGTTATCTATTTAGTTTTTAATCTTTCATAATGATAAGTTAAGAAGTCAAAATCAAATTGTTGGACTAAATTGAATGGGTTGCCTTGTCCAATAATATTATTTTTATTGACAATTTTCAGTATTTTATTTTGAACTCTTTGCAGTAAGTCTAGATTGTTGGGAAAGGCTCCTCTCCATACGATAATACCATAGCTAATAACAATAATATAATAATAAAAAATAACAATAATAATAAGTAACACATTTAGCGCCCGCGAAAACTTAAAACTATATATATATATATATATATATATATATATATATATATATATATATATATATATATATTTACTTACCTGTATGTATCTTGTAACCTAGTAAGAGCAATAGCAGCTCCATTCAGATCTTCTTCAGTTGGAAACTTCATATTCTGTTTGAAATATGAAATGTTCGCAAAAAAATCTGAAAACACATGAGAAAAATTAGTGTTATCGTAAGTATTAATATATTTATGTGAAACTTATACTCATATACTGAAAAGTGATAATTGTAGATCTTTTTAATATCTGATTGCTTTTTACCAACATAGTAAGTCGCCAATTACATTTCGTTTTGTAAATTTTGCCGATGTAATTAATACAAATTTATTGTCTTCTGCCATTTTTCCAAATTTCTAATAGGAATCCAAAAAATAAAGCATACCAGTAAAGATTTTCAAGACATACAAGCGTATTTTCTGATATACCAATAATATAATGGGAGGAAAACTTGCGAATTTTGCAGCGAGATTGATCATTTTCTATTGGTACCTTTAGCTAGGGCTTCAATTTTTGTTATACGCAATTGCACTATAATTAACTTCCTATCTTTATCGACGAGGGGGAAGATCGAGTGGAGTTGATAGACATAAATTCGCTTGACCGTTTTTCGATTTGAGTTGTGAGCTGGTAAGCTCGGCGTCCTGGCTAGCTAAATATAAGCATTGGCACTGGACTATAATAATGAAGGTAAGAATCTACACAGCAGAGAGTAGAGCAACAGCGATAATATTGCCCCTGTACGTATATGTAGAAAGAGCGTTCCAAAAATTTTTGAGTTTTTCCGTTGGACGGTTGTCGTACAGCAGAGTTAAAAAACAACTGAGCATACAGGGCGAGGAAATAAAATATAACTAAAAACATACAATGTTTGAACATACCGGTCAAAAAAATAGGGCATTTTCAAAATGTAATGGAGAGTTTAAATATATACAGTGACAATTGCTATAGTGTCTGGGAGACATTAGCAATAGTAAGGTACAAAGACGTTACAGATGAGATAACTAAATTATTGAGTACATGAATTTGAGAAAAGAGGTGAGGCAAAGTTCGTTGATATGATAAAGAAGACACGTTTTGGGTGAAAGTTGTTAAAATACTGGTTACGTCATTTGCACCAGAGTGGACTTCTATTAGAAGTGCTAACACCCACTGCATAGGTGGCAAGTTGTCTTCCTTTAAAAGCCGAAGTGTACCAATATTAGGGCTGTCACAACCCAACGAATAATCGATAAACAAGCAGTTGCCTACGTGTGAAATGAAGTCATTGTAAATGGGGAGTCGTCACCGAGCATGTTATTTTCTGGTTTTGTATTTGTGCTTTATTACTCTCTTCCATGTTAACACAAGACTAAACTATTAGTGGATCATCTTTTGATACGAGTAATAGGTATTCTTACCTGACGAGATAGACAAAAAAATCGTTGTAGTTATAAACGCAGTGCACAGTTTTTATAAATGGCAGATGACAGTTTATGACAAATGCATTGGCAGAATTTTTTTGAGAAAGCTTAAAAATGTGAGAAAGAGTTTTACTGTTACTCGGAGAAATGTACATAGTATTGAGAGACTACACAGCTTTTTCAAGTAATCAGCAAATCATGATCTTTCAGTTCCGAGGAAAGGAGGCATTGTAAGGAGGATGAAGCACTACGCTTTACAAGAAGTTCTATATTTTCCGATATGTAAAGAAAATAATTTAGTTCAAACAACAGTGGAGTATTTTCAATTAAAAACTCACTAAAGTCTAATAAATAATTAAATTTTTCGATATTAAGGAATGATTCAATTAAAGGGTATAACATATCAAGAAATGTTTTAGGGACATTGGTACAAGAATACTATTATTGAGTTTTTACAACCTATTTCGTTCTGAGCATACCTTGTTAGCGATTGAAACGTATCGTGCTTAAGTGATTATAGAGACATTTAAAATTGTTAAAGACATTTTTATCTGTGACATTTTGATTAGAAATACTTAAATCCTGAAGCATAATTATTTCCACCATGTGTTGAGAAATGGCTCGATTTAATTTTTATACACCATTATACAATAAAGTAACACAATTAAACCAATCCAGCTATGTAGAAAATATAAAAAATACTGTGAATAATATAAGTTAAATAACTAAAAGTAGCATTTATACACTTAACTCTAAATCAAAATTACAATAAAAAGACATATAGACTAAATATTGCTGGTGTATAAAAGTAAATTCCCGAATGAGAAAAAACATGCATACTTGTCTGCAAATAAGGTGATAAAAGACTAACTCAGCTATAAATCTTTGAAGTTCTCATAATTTAAATTGCAATTGCATTTTTCCCATTGATTTAGTCCGATATCCGTCTTGAAGGACAAAAAATGTTTGGAGTTTAGTGAAACAGTCATTCAGGGGGTTTAATTTTAGTTATACTCAATTTCAATTTAATCAACTCGTACTTTTATTCATGAGAGCTAAGATTCATTGGAGTGGATATATATTAGCCTTTTACCAGTTCTGATCCATAAATTGCGAGTTGGCCAGGCCCATTTTACTGCAAAGTTTAATTTATGCATTGGTACTATAATAACGGAAAGAAACTCCATAGTTGTGAGGTTCATGGAGACCTCGAGGGTAAAGAAACAGCGATAATCCTGCGCCTATACGTAGAGTGTTAAAAAGTGTTATCTCATAGTCAGCTATTTTCTACCAGGATTCTATGGTTTCGTCTCCGATATATATTCGTTTCCCATTTCTTTCCATCCCTTCTATTCATAGCTTGTTGGGACCTGGTTATGCAGATTAATTTTCCGAATGTTATAATCTCACCTTGCATTAGAGCGTTTCCTTAGACGTTTTACACTTTTGGGAGAACACTTTTTGACTTTTGTTGTCAACCGATAATATTGTCGTTTTCTTCTTGTGGAGTAGTAACTATGAGGGTGCTATTCCTTGTAGTATGTGTCTGATTCTTAACATTGCGTATTAGATTTTGGCCAGGCTTTGCCATGTTTCTCTAGAAGCGTATTTTAGCAGTACCATCATTACACCGTCTTTTCCTTGTAATGCCATTCTTCATGTTCTTAAAGGCTGATTCCAGTTCTTCCATAAGTATTTCTGATGTTCCTTCTTCCGTCATCTGCTTATCAAGACATTCATGGGCTTTATATAGGTCCCTATAGAATTTGGTGCCGTTCTCCATTATTGGACGCTTTCTTTTGTTTATGCGAATACTTGCATTATCTTCCTGATTATTAAGGCTTCCTTAGCGTTCTTATAGTTTTTCAATTTCCAGTTGCAGTTTGTGCTGGTCTTGTCCTTGTTAGTTTCATACTAAGGACAATTCTTGCTCTGCTAAGTGTATGATTGCTTCCTGTCCTGATTGTATTTAAGGTGCTCACAACTTTCATGGTGCGGATATTATTTATCAAGATAATGCCAATTTCACTCTTGATTGACCATTTGAAATTTCCCAAGTCCTCTTTCGTTTGGAGTTTTTCTCGAAGACGAAGTTCAGAGAATGTTTATTCCGGAAAGACCGTTCTCATTATATATTATTATATTATAAGAAAAGATAATTTTAGTGGCGTAAAAATTAAACATTGTAAAACTGTCCCTTCTTTAATTCTGATCATCGGAATCATCCTCTCCATGATATGGCGTCAGTCGATCTAAATGAACCACCGTCATCTAGGCCCTCGGATTCCGTAGAAAGCTGTTGTAAGTTAACTCCGTTCTTGTGGTGAGCCAAAGGCCAAATTACACGGTAGTCTTCATGACTTTTCCGAACAGTACTCTGACAGGAGCCAGTCCTGTACTGTTGTGGACGGCGAGAAGCAGGTCAACAGGAATATGAGAATGTGCTCATTCCAATCACGCTGATGGCGTAACCTTGGATAGATGTTGTTACAAGGTCTTTCTGTCGAATTGTGAAGGCAAGGGGAGATTCTTTTTCATCGTACAGACCATCTGGAATACCAGCAGCCACCGTGGTTGCCTCCTGATTAGACATGGCATATGCCTCAGGCCACGTTGCTTCTATCCTTGATACGGGTCGCTTCTCGTTCATGACATAATTAATTTTAGATTTTAAAATTTTAAAATTGAGTAATACAACTGATTACAAACTTACACTTTGTTTAAAACTTGTGACAATTGTTTCGCGTCCGATGGAGCATATTCATACAATGGTAGTACCTTAAGAAATGCAACAAATATAAACTAAATAGTATAACAATAGGAGTTTACAAATGTTTCTTTAATCTACTAGTTGTGTTAGTTAATATTACTAAGAAATAGCCATAATGAAATAAACGGGAAATATTACCAGATTATGGGTTTTTCCCACATGTAATTTATATAAAGACCTGCCAGTGAATATTTGAAGAAAGTTGAAATTTTATGGTTCTACAGGGTGTGATTCAGGTAAGCAGTAATAGTCAAATACTTGCCTAATGTTGAATTTTATGTAATAAATTATTATATTTGATAAAAAGTCTGATTATGTAAACACATTTAGATTTGGGGAATTATTAAAATCTATTTGGTCATTGAGTAAATGGTCTGAGTTTTTTAAACGATTAATTTCAAGACTCTCTAATAAATTTAATTTTATACCTTTATTTTCTTTATGTAGAATTTTGAATAAAGGTATAAAATTAATAAATATTATTATTATAATTGTTGCATTTCTTAAGGTACTACCATTGTCTGAATAAGCTCCATCGGACGCGAAACAATTGTCACAAGTTTGAAATAAAGTGTAAGTTGGTAATCAGTTGTATTACTCAATTCATCATGAATTTCAACTTCTACCAAGTAACAGTTAACTCAATTCAATGTTTAAAATTAAATTTTAATCTCTACGAATTCTCTTCTGGTGCACCAAATTGCTGAGAACTTTGCGGGTACAGAACAAGTTATTAACACCAAAAATAAACATTCTGTATTTCCACAAAAATTCGCAATAAATATTCCACTTAAAAGCCATTTCGACTATATTATTATCCGATTACTCGCGTCTTAGCTGTCTACTAACTTATATAACTGTTATAAGTGATCCATTTCGAGAAGGATCCTTTTTAGTAAGGTAAAAATTGTATTACTCAATTCATCATGAATTTCAACTTCTACCAAGTAACAGTTAACTCAATTCAATGTTTAAAATTAAATTTTAATCTCTACGAATTCTCTTCTGGTGCACCAAATTGCTGAGAACTTTGCGGGTACAGAACAAGTTATTAACACCAAAAATAAACATTCTGTATTTCCACAAAAATTCGCAATAAATATTCCACTTAAAAGTCACGCATTTCGACTATATTATTATCACGATTACTCGCGTCTTAGCTGTCTACTAACTTATATAACTGTTATAAGTGATCCATTTCGAGAAGGATCCTTTTTAGTAAGGTAAAAATTAATGGTGATAACAATATGATGCTTTCTAACACTGGCGTCCAAAGATTATCTTGTTTCATTCAGTGTTGAGACTTTCCCATCCACGGAGTATACTTTACAAGCAATCCAGAAGTACTACAGGAGCGTCCGACTTACTTTTCTTTATCATATCGGTGTCCGATTCGGTTGACTTGTTTTGACAGGCCTCTGACAGGGTGAAATCAGAGTATAGTAGTATAGTACGATAACTCCGCGATAACCGTTCGTCAATAAGTGTTCTCAGATTTTCACTTTTTCATTATTGAAGGCCCCTGATGTGCTGCCTATATGGTAAGAACTCACTGTCTTCCAGCTGCATGGTTAATTTAATGGATGACTATGAATGATCTTACCTCCAAGATAGACCAACAGTATGTTCTTCGTCATCGCTAACGTTCACCAACATTTGGCGCAAAGAGCAGACGATGATTCAAGAACTTCAACAAGAACAGCCAGCAACTGAACAGTGCTTGACTGACTAATCCCGAGCTCTTACAAGTATAGTGGACGATCCGTTAGACTCTTCCCCTAAGATTGGGAATCGTCTTACATGTGGCTATGAACAATATTTCATCATTGCCACACTTGTTAGGCTTCTGTATATATAATGCGGATACGCTTATAATATCACTCCGGATTTCTGCCTCTGTCACATCACAGCAATTTTCTTCTAAACTACTGGACGGAAGAGGTTGAAATTTAATATTAATGTATAGTTTGGTGACCCGATCAGGAGTACATATCGTAAAAGAAGAAATTTTGATTTTAGGGCTACTTTTGGGGGGAAAACTAAAAAAAATCGACCGTTCCCCCCCTTATCTCCGAAACTCCTGCGGCTAAAATTTTGAAAAAAATAGGAAATATATAACATTGCCTGAACTTTACAAGAAAAATAAGGAAAAACCATTAATATTAATTTTGGGAGGCAAATTATAGAATTAAATTAAAATTAAAAAAAAAAAATTTCAAACGCATCATGTAATACATTAAATGAAAGGTCCCATTCTGAGGAACATAAATATATTTATTTGATATTAAAAAAATAGTTAAAATGATATTAACGAAAATATACCAGAATTTACCCATCCCCCCCCCTTATCACCAAAACTATAAAACGTAATTTTGAAAAAGATTAGAGGTATAAGGTCTGACCTGAAGTTTACTGGAAAAATAAGGAGAAACCTCTACTTTTAATTTTGGTGGCAAATTACAGAATTAAATGGAAAATATAAAATTATAATTGTTTCTAACGCATGATGTTATATATCAAATGAAAGGGCTCATTATGACGAAAACAAATATTTTTTTTATATATTTTAAAAATAAATTAATTAAAAGATATTATAAAAAATATAACAAAAATTACTCACCCCCACACCTAATATTCATTTTGGGGGGCAAATTATAGAATTAAATTGAAAATAAAAAATTATAATTAATTAACTGATTAAGTAATACATCAAATCAAAGGGCTCATTATGAGGGATACAAATTAATTTTTTTAATATTTTTAAAATAAATTATTTAAAATATATTAACAAAAATATTAAAAAATTTACCCATCCCCCCACTTATTTACGAAACTATAAGACGTAAAAATTTGAAAAAATAGAGGTGTAGCCGCTCACATGAACTTTACTGAAAAATAGGAGAAACCCCTTAATATTTTGGGGGGTAAATGACAAAATTAAATGAAAAATAAAGAAATTAAACGGATCATGTAATATATCAAATCACAGGGCTCATTATGACGAGTACAAATATATTTTTTTATTTTTTTTTAATTAATATTTTAAAATATATTAAAAACATATTTAAAAAAATTACCTATACCCCCCTTTACTCCCCAAACTATAAGACCCGCATTTTTTTGTTTTCAGGAAAAATACGAAGAAATCCCTAATATTAATTGGGGGACAAATTATAGAATTAAACGGAAAATAAAAAAAAATTTAACGCATCATGCAATACATCAAATGAAAGTGCTCATTATGAGAAAATGAGAAATACAAATATATATTTTTCATATTTTTAAAATTAATTGTTTACAAGAAAAAATTCTCATTTCTCGCTTTATTTCCGAAACCATACTACCTAAAATATTGAAAATAATTAGGGGTACAAAAATTATTAGAAAACCCCCATACTAATTTTAGGAACAAATTATACAATTAAATAGAAAATAAAAATTCAATTTTCAAATGCATCATGTAATATAGTGGCCCGATTTAATGACATTTTCGGATTTTTGTCAAAAGTCATGCCTTACTAGATATTTTGAAAAAACTAAATTCTGTCGATTTAGTCAAATCTCGCTAGCTCCTTTGTTTTTGATTTTATAAAAAAAGTGTAAATATCAAATTTGAAGGGAATTGTATCCCGAATATGACTGTCATGTCCTCGTTGGCGTGACAGCTCTCGTTTTCGAGATATGACACAAACTTATCTTTTTTTGAATGGAAACCATGGTTGGCTATGACCTCAAAAAATCAGACATTTTTAGAGCTTTTCAACGATATAATACTCGATATAGTTATTCATAAAAATAACGGAGTTATGGATGCTTTTCTCTCTTATTTTCAGTTTTAACGTAGATAGCCATGAAAAAGATTGTTTTCACTTAGACGTTTCCTTATTTAAGAGTAATTCCATTAGTAGTGCTGAACTGACAGTCGATATTGACAAGTTTTCGTGATAAAATGGAATATTCTAACGAAGAAAAACTGAATATGGTGCAAAAGACGGCGAAATTACGCGTGATATTATATTAAGGGTTTCCGTATATTGAATAAAGGGCTGAGTAGATAAAGGCCAGCTAAGTTGGGTGTACTTTAAGTGTTTCCGTATATAGAATAAAGGGCTGAGTAGATAAAAGTCAGCTAAGTCGGGTGTACAACTTAGTGGTAAACACATAAATTCGGAGCAGGTCTACAAGCATTTGTAGTAGATATTCGACATTTGATGCATCTGAACTATTTAGAACTGGTATGAGAAATTTCGAAGGTCAAAGAAACCCGAGTGGTATTATAATAATAATAATAAATCCGTGTGGTGTCCGGGTTAGAATAGCACCATGGTATCTACCGCCTGTCGTGTGAGGCGACTAAAGGGGCAGCTGTCCGCTGACCTACTACCTAGCCTTCCTCCCTTCCCCAAAACCTGCACGGGATGATCTGGTTTAAATCATTTCATCTGGGAACTGACAACCCCACGGTTCCGAGTTACCCGGGTCACCAGGGTCAATTGGTGGCACCACCCATGAAAATGGAGTTACGGAGTAGAGGCCTCGGAAAAGAGCCGCTGCCTGGGGATCGCCAGGGCATGTCTGGAGCCGGCGCTGGACATGACAGCATGCGGGACGTCGGTGGCAGGGTGCTGAGGAGGCGGGCCCCTGTCGTCCAAAGAGCTACAGCCCAAGAACCACAACAACATTCACCAATACAGTCACAGCAACAACGTGACCATCACCAACGGAGTCAAAGGAGAACGAGAACTCCACCCGCAGAAAGTGTTGCGCAGGATCAACAGCCAGCGCTCACTCAAGCGGGACTGATAAGACAGCGCATGAAATGGACTAGCGCCATGAATAAATTTATAATGCGCACGTTTTACAGAGTGACTAACCTTGGCCAGGACAAGACTGGATATCGCCAAGTACTACATCAAGAGTTCTGTCGTGAGTACCCAGAGCTTCAAGTTACCGAACAGAGAGACGCAGATCAATATCGTGTCATCTTGAGAAATGGCCTTATTTCGCCTGATCAACTGGACGAAATAAAGAGCGAAGTTGAGCGCGAATTATTTGGTCGACATACAACAGATCCAGAGCCTGAAACACCTTTGGCGCAAAGAGCAGACGAGATTCAAGAACTTCAACAAGAACAGCCAGCCAACGCTGACCTGCTTGAGAAAATCCAAGCAGAAATGGAAAGAGCTCTTATAGAGTATAGTGGAACAGATCCATTGATTAGACCAACTCTTCCCAAACTAAGATCTTCTAAGAAACTGGGAATCGTCTTGCAGGCTATGAACAAATTTATCTTGCCACACTATGTTTTAGGTGTTAATACATTAGAGTCGCTACACACAATCATCTACTGTGCTGCAATTTCCATCTGCAGAACAATTGGGGTCGCAATAAGACCAAAGCAAGACCCTCCCCAATTTAGAAAAACACCTCGAATACCACCTTGGCAAAGAAAGCTAGAAGGGAAAATTAATTCTCTTCGGAAAGATATTGGAAGACTGACCGAGTACCAACGAGGGGTCAGAAACAACAGAATAGAAAGACTTGTCAAGACGATCATGGACAACAACCGAATACACTCCCAGTGGGATGGAGAAAACATCACATCTCAGCAGTGTCTGGATAGTCTACGACAAAAGCTTTCCGTATATACAAGTCGATTGAGAAGGTACAAAACCAGTAACCAACGGAAACTAGACAACGCACTATTCCGAAAATCAGAAAAAGGGTTTTATAAAAAAACTCAACACCAATAATAATGAAACCCCTAGTTATCCTAGTAAAACGGCGATCGAGCAGTTCTGGAAAACACAACTTTCCACAACAGTTTCCCATAACTCCAGAGCGAGCTGGATTAAGAAGGAGGAGGCTGCATTTCAGAATTATGATAAGATGCAACACCAACCATTTACAACGGAAGACACGTCCAACAAAATGAAACACCTCCTTAACTGGAAAGCACCAGGACCAGATGGTGTGCAGAACTACTGGATAAAGAAACTTTACGCAACCCACGATAAATTAACAGTACTCATTAATGACATAATTATCCATCCACACAAGATGCCTAGTTTCCTTACACATGGTGCTACATACCTCTTACCAAAGGATAACCTATGTACACAGGACCCAGCAAAGTACAGACCAATCACTTGCCTCCCAACCTTATACAAACTTATAACGTCGTGCATTAATCATCGCCTTTTCAGACATTGTGAGCTAAACAACATAATTACCGAACAACAAAAGGGATGCGCGAAAAACTCGATGGGATGCAAAGAACAACTAATAATTGATTCCGTTGTCTGCAATCAAGCACATGCCAAACGACGAAATCTCTACATGGCATATGTGAACTACAAAAAGGCCTTTGATTCAGTTCCACATGATTGGCTCATTCAGGTGCTGAAACTCTATAAAGTAAATAATTGTATTGTTAATTTTTTAGAATATGTCATGACTACCTGGCAAACCAAAATCTTTCTGAATGAAGCCGACTGTTCGATACAAACCGACTCTATCCCAATCAGAAGGGGTATATTCCAGGGAGACTCTCTTAGCCCGCTGTGGTTCTGCCTTGCCATGAACCCACTCTCACGCAAACTGAACGCGACTAATTTTGGATTCAGTCTCAAACACAACAACGTACAAGCACTAAAGATAAACCATTTGTTATACATGGACGACTTGAAGTTGATGGCAGCTACGAAACAACAGCTGCATGATATGCTTAAAATAGTAGAAGGGTTCTCTAATGACATCCATATGCAATTTGGCCTAGACAAATGCCGGATTGTCAATATAGTGAAAGGCAAAATACAGCAGGGGCCCTACGAAATGAGAGATGGCACCTCAATTGAATCCATGGAGGAAGGCCATACTTACAAATACCTTGGAATAAAGCAGGCTCAACGAATTGATCACTCCACCATGAAAAAAGACCTATCAACAGAGTTCTATAGAAGGGTAAGACGACTGTTGAAAACTAAGCTTAACAGTAAAAATCTGTTTCAGGCTATTAACACTTACGCGTGCTCAGTACTCAGTTACTCATTCGGAATAGTTAAATGGTGCAAGACGGACATTGAACAACTACAACGGAAAGTACGAGTTCTACTAACAAAAGCTCAAAATCACCATCCAAAGATCTCCGTCGAACGTACAACGTTGCCACGGTATGAAGGAGGAAGAGGATTGGCAGATATAGGCAAGTTACGTGATCAACAAATTTCCAATTTGCGTAACCATTTCCAGAAACTCGCAGAATTTTCTGATCTACACAGAGTCATATGTCAGGTTGATGACTCAACACCTCTGCGACTGACAGAACAACAAGTTCAAGTATACCACCAGACAACTGATCAGAAACTGCTGAAATGGAAAGAGAAGCCGCTTCATGGAAGGCATATAAATGACGTCAACCAAGATTATGTCGACAATTCAGCGTCGAACTACTGGTTGATCTCTGGTCATATGTTTCCTGAAACGGAAGGCTTTATATTGGCAATCCAAGATCAAGTAATTCCAACTAAGAACTACCTAAAGTACATCGTCAAAGATCCTTTTATCAACAACGACAGATGCAGATATGGTTGCCAAACATCTGAATCTATCCAGCATATCACAGGAGGTTGCCAAGCGTTCGCTGCAACTGAATACAAAGAACGACACGATGCTGTGGCAAAAATACTGCACCAGGAACTAGCGCTGAAACTCGAGCTATCACAGTCGCTAAGAACACCCTACTATATATACAAACCAGAATCGATTTTAGAAAATAACAACTACAAACTGTACTGGGACCGGACGATATTGACCGATCGGACTGTTGCTCACAATAGACCAGATATAGTTTTGGTAGATAAAGTCTCTAGAAAAACAACCTTAATTGACATAGCAATCCCTAACAACAACAATATAAATATTAAGCAGGCTGAAAAAATAGCCAAATACAGGGATTTAGAATTTCAAATACAGAGACAATGGGACATGAACAACACTCGAACAGTACCAATTGTTATGTCAACAACAGGAGTAGTCCCAAAACATCTATTAAACAATTTGAAATACCTCGGTCTGGACGAACATCTTTACCAACTGATGCAAAAAGCCGTCCTGTTAGGAACAGCCCGGACGGTTAGAAAATTCATGGGGAACTGCAGCCACGACGCCAACCATGGGCCTGATAACCTGGCAAGGGCTCCCACAGAGCTAAACCCTTTTGATATGTAGTATATCTGGGGTTTAGTGAATTTTCCCCTAAGGGCACACTATGTGTGCCTTAGAGGGAGTGTGATGCCATACATTGTATGGTCAAGTCGTATAATAATAATGTTTATTTCTCAAAAAAATCAACAATAAATAACAATCAATAATAATACATATATATTTTTTTAACAATTAACATAGATAATTAGACGTCACTAACATTTAAATTGATAAATAAACAATGGAATGTCATCAGAAGGTAATACCTTAAGTAGGACAGAGAAGACAGGTACAGTAGCACTTATATCATTTTTTACACAAAAACAAAAAATAATATCTAGATTAACAGTACTAACATATTTCATCACAATAAACCGTAAACCATTGATATCTCAAAAGTAAATACTTGTACGAGATTCAAGTAGTCCACAAGTAAAGTGTAGTTAAATTATTTTTTATTATTCATTTACATCTTAGTAACATTTCAGATGTAATAGTTTTATAGTTTTAACAAATCCTATTAGTTGTAATATTTTTCTTCTGTTTACATTAAATATCCATCTTTAAATAATAATTTTAAATACAATATAAGGAGAATATCATATGGCAGTATATTGTATATTTTAGGCAAAATAAACATAAATGACTTTTGACCAACAGATTTCATCCTTTTTGGTATTTTCAGTTTGTCTTGATTGTAACGGGTATTACAACTATGATCAACTACTTCAAATAATGCTTTATGGTTAAAATAAAATAATAATATCTTCTTACAATATTCTAGTCTAGGATCCATTACAGCACTCTCAGTATATATTAAATCTGATGCATAAAGTAAAGGCTTCTTATAAATTATCTTTAATATCCACTTTTGTATCATTTCTAGTTGTCTCAAATAACAACTTACTGCGCCCCCACCCTAGAATTCCATATGATATGTGTGACTGTACTAAAGAATAATACATTGTTTTTAATTGTTTAATATCGAAACAAATTCTTAGATATTTAAACTTATAGGGACCTCAATTTTGTTGTTACATCTGTTACATGCTTATCCCATCTTGAAATATTGTCAATAGTAATACCAAGGTACTTAATACAGTTTTTAGGGTTCCGTATATACAATATACGGATACCCTTATAATATCTCTCCGGATTTCTGCCTCGCTCACATCACAGCAATTTTCTCCTAAACTATTGGACAGAAGAGGTTGAAATGTATAGTTTGGTGACTCGATCAGGAGTACATATCGTAAAAGAATTTTTTTTATTTTAGGGGCACTTCTGGGGGGAAAAACTAAAAAAATCGACCGTTCCCCCCCTGATCCCCGAAACTACTGGGCCTAAAATTTTGAAAAAAAAAATAGGAAATATAGAACGTTACCCGAACTTTACTGGAAAAATAAGGAGAAACCATTAAAATTAATTTTGGGGGGCAAATTAGAGAATTAAATAAAAATTTTAAAAAAATCAAACGCATCATGTAATATATCAAATGAAAGGTCACATTCTGAGGAACACAAACATATTTTTTTCATATTTAAAAAATATATTTAAAAAGATATTAACGAAAATATACCAAAATTTACCCCCCCCCTTATCTCCGAAACTATAAAACGTAAAGTTTTGAAAAAAATTAGAGGCATATGTTCTGACCTGAAGTTTACTGGAAAAATAAGGAAAAACCTCTACTTTTAATTTTGGGGGGCAAATTACAGAATTAAATGGAAAATATAAAATTAAGATTGTTTCTAACCCATCATGTTATATATCAAATGAAAGAGCTCATTACGACGAAAACAAATATATTTTTTTCATATTTTTAAAATAAATTAATTAAAAGATATTAACAAAAATATTTAAAAAAATACCCATCCCCCCCCTTATCTCCGAAACCATAAGCTGGAAAATTTTGAAAAAAAACTGAGGTATAGCCCCTCACCTGAACTTTACTGGAAAAATAAGAAGAACCCCCTAATATTTATTTTGGGGGGCAAATTATAGAATTAAATGGAAAATATAAAATTAAAATTGTTTCTAACCCATCATGTTATATATCAACTGAAAGAGCTCATTACGACGAAAACAAATATATTTTTTTAGTATTTTTAAAATAAATTAATTAAAAGATATTAACAAAAATACAAAAAAATTGCCCATCCCCCCTCTTATCTCCGAAACCATAAGCTGGAAAATTTTGAAAAAATGGAGGTATAGCCCCTCACCTGAACTTTACTGGAAAAATAAGGAAAAACCCCTAATATTCATTTTGGGGGGCAAATTATAGAATTAAATGGAAAATATAAAATTAAAATTGTTTCTAACCCATCATGTTATATATCAAATGAAAGGGCTCATGATGAAGAAAACAAATATATTTTTCTCAAATTTTAAAATAAATTAATTAAAAGATATTATCAAAAATATAAAAAAATTACCCATCCCCCCCCTTATCATCGTAACCATAAGCTGAAAAATTTTGAAAAAAAAATCAAGTATAGCACCTCACCGGAATTTTACTGGAAAAATAAGGAGAAACCCCTAATATTCATTTTGGGGGGCAAATTATAGAATTAAATGGAAAATAAAAAATCATAATTGTTTCTAACGGGTCATGCAATATATCAAATCACATGGCTCATTATAACGAATACAAATATATATTTTTAATTTTTTTAAAATGAATATTTTAAAAAAATTACCCATTCCCCCGTTATTCCTCAAACTATAAGACAAAAATTTTTTTGTTTATACGAAAAATATGAAAAAATCCCTAATTCTATTCTTTGGCCCCCAAATAATACAATTAAACGGAAAATCAATTATTAGAAAACCCACATAGTAATTTTAGGGACAAATTATACAATTAAATGGAAAATAAAGATTCAGTTTTCAAACGCATCATGTAATACATCAGATAAAAGGCTCATTATGTGAATTACAAATATATCATATTTTTAAATCATTTGTTTAAAAGATATTTACATCGACTTAATTCCCACTTTAGAAACAATACTATTTAAATTTTGAAAAATATATTTTATTTGTATTTTTTAATAATTTGAATAACAGATTTAATAATTTATAATTTAAAACTTGACCTATTTTGCCCCTTATCTTCCAATCTACAGAGCCTCAAAACTCAGACAGTAGATTATTAAAGACTTCTCTGAAAGTTTATTAGTAAAATAAAACTCTAATGTTAATTTTTGGGGGCCAAATTAGAAAATTAAATACTTATGTATTCTGATAACAATCAAGCGAATCCTGAAGCAGTTAAAATAAAATGTCTATGTGTGGAAAATCAAAGTGTATATTTTTTATAAATTTAAAACGCTTCCTTTAAAAGATATAAGGGTAAATATAAGAAAATGCACTCATTCCCTGCTTGTCTGAAACTGGAATATTAGAATCTTGAAGGTGGTACGGAACCCTAAGTATGCGAGTCCAACTCGCACTTGACCAAATTATTTGAATAGATTTCAATATGTTGCCCATGTGCATTGAAAGTGAGCTTCCTGTATGTAGGTTGCTGGTTAGTCTGCATCGAAAATGTAAGCAAATATGTTTAGGTAAAAATTATAGATAAATCTTTAGAATAGAAAAACGAAATTATGTTAGCAAAATCGGTTTTTACCCTAGACTCTATTTTTTCCCAGGTTTTTTCTTTATAAAATATTGTTGTATCATCTGCAAACGTTATGGTACTTTGAGGTACCCCGAATTGGACAGTTCTATTCGAACTATAAACGTCCCCAATTTGAACACATTGTTTCTATTTTCTAAATAGCTCTTAAATAAATCTAGTACTTGGCCTCTTGGAATATACAAAGTGATTTCTCACTTGTATCTATTGCATTGTAAATTTCCACTGTAAGGTCAGCTATTGCATCTTCAGTTGATTTAGCTTCACGAAAGCCATATTGTTGGTCTACGAGTATGTCGTGTTTTCTGATAAAATTCCATAGTCGAATTTTTAAAATGCTCTCATAAACTTTGACAATATTGATACAGGTCTGTAGTTTCCTATGCTGTCTTTATCTCCAGATTTATATAACGTTTTTATAATTGAAATTTTTGAAATTGAAAATCGCCTGATTTATTGACATTAATCACAGACCTAACAATTTATAGGTCTGTGACATTAATAATATATGTAAAGGGTTCCACAATGAAATCTACAATTTGCTTTAGTGTTTCCGTTTTTAATTGGTTTTTAATTCTAAACCGTTTGTGATTTCTTTGACTTCATTAACGTTAGTATTTTCTAAAAACATCGAGTTGTTTATTACAGTTTTTGAAAATTGTTTAAAAGTTTGGGACTCTGTTTGCCATTTCTTGACCAATATTACTAAAGTAATCATTAAACTTTTCAGCTATTTCAGTTTTATTTACAATTTTTTTGTCACCTACCTTTAATTGTTTTACTTCGTTAGTTGTATTTAAAGAATTTTCTGTGTTCAATATATTTTTTACACAATTCCATATGAGAACTGTTTTTATTTTTTGAGCTTTATAATAGTTGGTTTTAGCTTGTTTAATTGCACTGTTAAGTTTATTTCGGTATGTTTTGAATTCATTTAAAATAGTGTTATTCTGCGGATTTTTCATAACCACTTTATAGAGTTCGTGTTTTTTATTTATTTACTTTAGTAATCCGTCTGGATTTCGTTTAATATTTCGCCTTTTAATTCTCACACTTTTGGTAAACTTATCAATAGCAATTTTTATTTCTGAGATTAATATATTTGTTATTGTTCTACGTTGCTTGTATTATAGATACCATGTTTTTTTTTATATTCAACGAATTTTTTATATCTGGAGTTTGTATTATTGCTGATTGCGTCATTATTACTTAAACTTTGTAAAATAACTGGTAAGTGATCACTGATTTTATCTGTGAGAATAAAAGGTAGAAACTGACCTAGACTTAATTTAGTTTTTAAAAATATATGATCTCTAAGCACAACTTACTATGAGACTACTACTACTATGAGAGGAAACCATGAGCAGCAAGTACATTTAAGTAGTCTTAGGTATGCTGATCTATATTATTCCTTGGTAAAATGTCGATGTTAATATCACCAATAAACATATTTATGTCAGGTTGTTGGGTATTATAGGAAGTAAAGTAATTATTTAACGCTTGATTAAATTCTGATTTGTCAAGGGCCGGGGATCTATATATAGCTGTGATTAATATTTCTTGTTGACTGTGTTTAAGATTTAGTTGAATAGCTTTGACTTCACCTAGCATTACAACCCTATGACTGCAATTAATATCAGATTTGATATGTTATTACACCATCACATTTTAATTTCTTCAAAGAAAGAATATAAATATTCATTATTTCAAAAATACAACATGGGATATTTGTTTAAAAACATTAAAATATGTCCGTGACATTTAGACATTTAGAAAAGTTTATAGTAAATAAAATAAAACACAATAAACAACAAAAATACCTGTAGAATATACCATATTTTAATGGTTAGGTTTTGCCTGCTTGTTTCGTGTAGAACATTTAAATATATTTTCGTCCTCCTCTTCGTCTTCTTTATTTGCTGCTTTTTCCACAATTTGATGTTGGAGTTTCAGAAGTTGTAGCGACGTATTCTAGTTTTTGGTTTGCTTTTCTTACTTGTGCCTTCCTATGGTCTGCATATTGCTCCCGCTCTTGTGATTTTTTGAGTAGTTCTTGGCAAGTATATTTTTGACCATTCACGTAAAGGCAGTCTTTTTTTATATAAGCTTCTGACTATTTTCTCTTGCTATTTTTTGACTATGACGTAGTATTTTCACCTTCTCTTAGTCTTCAGGAGTACAGTCCTTACTAACAAAATTTTAGTTCCTTTCAGTTTCTTTGAGTTTCTTAAGATTTCTTCTTTTAGTTTATAACTAACGAATTCTAGTAGTAGTGGCCGAGTCTTCCCATCTTCTTTTTCATCAATTCTGTAGTTGTCACGTAGATCATTAAATCGAAATTCCAAATTTAGTTTATTTTTTATAATTCCTAAAAAGAAGTGAATGTCTTCAATATCTTTTACTGGTTCTTCTAATCCATGGACTATAAGGGTACACTTCTTTATTTTCCGTTCTACTGTAGTAAGTTTTTCTTTTAGTACTTAATTGTCTTCTCTTAGTTTACATACTTCTTGTTTAACTTCATATGACTGTCCAATTTCGGATTTAATATCTTGTACTTCGGTTTTGAGGTTTTGTACTTCTGTTTTAATTTCACTAGATTGCTTTTGTATCTCTTCATTACCTTTGATCAGATCTTGAATTAATTTGTATGTCTTTATTAGATACTTCATCCATAATACCACGCACACCACGATAGTATTTAGCTTAGAGTTTTAAAATATATATCTTTTACAAATAATCAAAAACAGTACAAAAATGTGTTAAAAATATTGTTATTAATTATTCACTTCCAAACACTCTCCCTGTAAAATTTTTTGACAAAGTTATTCGCGCTACCGAATAATCCGGTGTGGTGCCGCATCGAAGAATTACTGTCGTGGTGTTCCAAGATGTTCTAACTGAGTTTTGGAGGTCACATAATTTCCGATTCTGAATGTCGTTACTATAATGTGTTCACGCAGTGAGTTACTGGGTGTTTTTAACTATTCAGAACACCTTTTATATTTCAAATATCGTAAACGTGAAAAAAGTATTCTTGATGTTTCTAAAAGTAAAATTCCATTCGAACGGAACGGAAGTTCTTGTTTCTGTTAGTTTTTGTTACTGACTGTGTTTGCAGAGATATTAGTTTAGGTAAATTATATTGTGATTTACCTTAGAATATACAGATATATATCCACATATTTAGAACTATATCATTCAACGTATGACAGCCGTTTCGAACCAGGAGTTCTCGTCAGATACGCTTCCTTGAATGACAAGTTCTAAAGTGAAATACTTGGATGTTATACACATCAGTAAGACAACAGTGAGTGTATTGAACCTAATAGATGTCGGTGACATTTACCGTCTATTGAGTAATTTAAGTATATGAAAGCATACTATGCTGTAACATATACCATACTCTTGACAGATGGTTCGAGTGTTTTATATAAACCTTAGAATACCCAAAAACTAGTTTCCATGCACTGAGGTAACCCAGATATTTTATTGGAGCTGCTGGATGTATTGTGTCACGCACAAACTTTTATTATGTTATAAGCCACGAAGTAGACCGAATTTTTAGTTCACATTTTAGAATCTAACTACGCACTACCATACCTGCACTAATATGATGTTTATTAGTGTCTTCCTTACAGAAATTTAATGTTGCATTTATGCATTAAAATTACAAGTTCCAGGTGTATAAAGCTGTATAACGAAGCCTTACTCCGTCCTCTGGAAGTAGAGCTTATTATTAACATGTCCAAACGAAAGGTACGAGCAATTTCCTTGAGTTAGGAAGCACCAGAATTATTCCTTCAGGCAGTGCTCTACTTGAACTGTCACAAAATATTGAAACCTATTACAGTTGTGGGCGCACAGGGCATTTCCAACGTGACTGTAGAATGACGCTATCCAATGATATTCAAACAGGGAGCCAACGTAATACCAACACCACCAGGAACAACCAGTTAGTGAGCATAAGGGGATTGCTGACTAACCCTCCACCCATCTTCAGGGCATTAACAATTCAAGGATTTACAAGAGGTAACGGCAGCCTATTCAACAAGGACCCTATCAATGTTCGAGCAATCAACATCACATTAAACAACGGCGCCGCAATATCCATTATCAGCTTCAAATCTTTAAATCATTTTAAATCCAGTCATTGAAAATCAACATCCAGCTACTAATAGTCACAGCCGAGTCCATATCAATATAGAACCCGAGTTGCAAATTGGGTAACAGAATCCGGCTTAGGGACCTAGTAGCGGATATTGATGATTTTATATTATGTATGGTAACTTTCATGTTCGGCCAAAGATATGAATTTTGCGATTCTTAAATCAGGGATTTGTATTGACATGAAACAAATTATTCATGGGGAGTTAGAACGAAATCCGGGCAGCTGCGTTGGATTGGTACAGCCTGGACAATTAGTTTATAATCACTTTTTTGGAGGGGCTAAGGTTAAAACCCGACGAGGCATACGTGTTCGAACAATTGTAAGGAATCCTATAAGGATTCAGTGAAGACTGGTCTCAGTAAAGACATTCATAAGACAATTTACAGATTATTGAACACACCTTACATCGAATGAACAACAACAGAAAAAACAATTTCTGTTAACTCATTGTCAAGATGGTACACTAGGCGTACAAACGTCATCCAACACCGAATAGATACTGGGGAGTCAATCCACATGTTACAGAACGGAATCTGGTAAAACAAACAAGGATGGAACCAACTGGTTTTGCGTAGATTATAAGAAATTTAAAGACATTAAGGAAAGCAATCCACTCCCTCTCTTTCCATCTTAGCGGGATCGGTTGGTTCTCCACCCCCGTAATTAAACAGTGAATATTGGCAAGTTGTAAACATGAAAGCAACAGAGAAATGGGAGGATTTTCTACAAGAAAGGAATTATTCAATTCAACATGCTTAGAACGGGTTGACATCGAGGGCCTGGATGAGATTCTTGTCACGGGTCACACATCTGATGATCATGAAGAATCTCGGCGAATGATTCTCCAGAATCCACAAGAAGACGAACAAGTTACCGAAAATCCGTGTCTCAACATTCTAAACAATGTATTTACTAAAACTGCCTTTACATCATAACATATTAACTTATTCTTATAGAGGTGAAAGGAAAGGTACGTAATATTTACAAAAGTAAGTACTTTACCATGGCTGACGGAATGTCCTATTAATTCTTCAACATGGTTCCAATCAGTAGTTAACCTCTTGACTAAAGTGTATGCATTTATCGGGTTTGTAATATACACTTGTACGTCCTCCGTAGCTTTATTGTATTGTTTCTGATAGACATCTGCATATCTGTAAATATTTTTATGGCAACAGGAAATTACTCATAAATAACATGATTACCCAGATTTATTGGAATATTAACGGTAGCTCTTTTATATCTTTGTGCGCGCCTATTTTTACGAAATTTTCAAAAAACGTCTAAAAAATGCTTCCGCGGCACTTTTTTCCACAAGAAAACCCTGTTTTTTACAAAAAATTTCACTTGAAATTTGTCATATATAACCTATATTTACACAATCTTGCAGGAAATTATGCAGAAATCCCAACTATTTTGATGTTTTTGATGTTTTAAGGGCCCTGCAACTGACATGGAACACAAATTTTAAAGTTAATCTCACAATTGACAAGTAGAATTTATACACCTGGGGCCTGTTTCATAATCAACTTGTAACTTGTAGTTTTGTAACTTGTAGAATTAAATGTCAAAATTATTATACAAGTGACAACTTGTAAAATCCGAAATATTAGTATTCGAAATGTGCACGAGAATAGCACAGAACACAGATCATGCAAAAAATAGAGAGTAACGCCACCTAACATGCGCAATTATTGGCGAATATGTCAAATAATGATGTTTATACAAAGAGAATAAATAATAATTAATGTTTTTAGATGAAGTTAAAAATGCTACACAGAAAAACGGAAATAAATACAGGTTTTGAAAATATGAAACGGAAAGTTTCCAACCTTAAATTGTAATGTGAAATAAATAAGTTTTAACACATGTCATAAATGTTGAAGAGGATTTAATAGGATCACACATCACTCCTTAAATACAGGTGACATATACACCATATAAAACAAATTTAAGGGTAAGTAATCTCATAACTTTAAATCTAATGAAGCACACATTAGTATTGGTAAATTTTACAACTTAATTTATTTATTACAGGTTAATGATTCTTGTGTTGTCACAGGAGTAAAATGCAATGGTGTTTATAACCAGATGCAAATGCATGTGACTACTTTAATACATCTTTCAAAAATAAGCAATGACAACAATGAGGAACATTCCTTGCTCGAATATTCAAACTGAAGTTCATTCAAGATGTTTTCATCAGTATCCAAGACTGAATTTTGTCAAACATGATCAATAACTCATAATGAATTATTGCAAGAATCTTAAAACAAGTATTAGAGGCAGACACAATACTTAAGTTTAATTGCAGAAGTAATTCCTGAAATGTTTAAAAGATGAATTACACTTGCATATATTTCTGTCTCCAGTCCGAAAAAAGAAGACTAAATATTTGTTTCTGCTACTTTGTGGCTTTATATTTAAATTAAAAAAAAGTTGAATATGTTTCTTTCTGATAGAATATTTTATTTGAATAGCAATATTATCTGTTATCAATGAAAAGCAGTGCAGATTGCAGTTAGGCATATCCTTGTGAATCCGCATGTGTTTGGTTGTGCATACATAAAATAAATGTGTATTTAAAATATTTAAGCACATTTGTAATATATTTATTTACTTAGGAAATCTGTTTTTTTTATATTTTCATTCAAACCAATGTAAAAAATAAATATATACTTGAATTTGATGCAGAATGTGAATGGCATGAGCTGAAATGTATGTTACTGGAAGCCTTTGTATAACCATTTAATTTAATTTAAGCAAGTATCTAGAATTTCTTTCAAACATTTTGAAGATAGAATGAAACTGATGGCAGCAGTGAAACATTATGAATATCATGAACAATTTTTGTTTCATAACTGATGAAAATATTAAACAACTTTAAGGTAACAATTACCGTTTTTTAGTTACAAACCCAAAAAGATGTTGCAATCCTTACAAGCCAAATTCCTCCACAAAATGTGATAAAACTAAAACAGAATGTTCAAGTATTCTTTGATAAATATCTGGAGTATTTAACAAATGGTTTGATTATCATGAAACCATCAGGTTCTGAAATATATACAGAAATAAAAGTACTTTTCATTTGATTAATGGGACAGAAGTTTACAAGAACATATATGAGCAAAATACTTTTATCATATACCAAAAATTATTTAAAAATGCAAGAAGTGTGAAAAAATGTGTGGCAATCACAGTATTATCCCATTTCCATGAACAATATAATTTCTTGTTCATTTTGTGTACTACCATTGACAATGGGGTCTGATTTAGACCTTGAAATGTTTGGTCTTTTGATATATACAGACTTTCAAGTTCATGTTGTGTTATTCCCAAAGAACCAGTGTGTAATCACTTTGTTATAATTAAAATTCACTTTGGATTAGGTATAAAAAAATCAAAGATGCGTCTTCAAATGCAAATGTATTTCATCTTTTAAACATTTCAGGAATTACTTCTGCAATTAAACTTAAATATTGTGTCTGTCTCTAATACTTGTTTTAAGAGTCTTGGAATAATTCATTATGAGTTATTGATCATCTTCGACAAGATTTAGTCTTGGACACCGATGAAAACATCTTGAATGAACTTCGTTTTGAATATTTGACCAATGAATGTTACTCATTGTTGTTAATTGCTTATTTTTTTAAAGATATATTAAAGCAGCAACATGCATTTGCCTCTGGTTATAAACACCGCTGCATTTTACTCCTCTGACAATAGAAGAATTATTAACCTGTAATAAATAAATTAAGATGTAAAATTTACCAAAACGTGTGTTTCATAAGATTTAAAGTTATGAGATTACTTACCTTTAAATGTGTTTTATATGGTGTTAATGTCACCTGTATTTGAGGAGGGATCCTATTAAATATCTATTGTCATTATTTCATAGCTCTTCAACATTTATCACATGTGTTAAAACTTATTTATTTCTGATCACAATTTAAGATTGGAAACATACCGTTTTATATTTTCAAAACCTGTGTTTATTTCCGTTTTTCTATGTTGCATTTTTAAATTAATCTAAAAACATTATTTATTGGCTTTGTATAAACATCATTATTTAATTATTTAACATATTCGCCAATAGTTGCGCTACTCTCTGTTTTTTGGCATGATCTGTGTTCTGTGCTATTCTCGTGCACATTTCGATTACTAATATTTTTGATTTTACAAGTTGTCACTTGTACAAAAATTTTGACGTTGAATTCTACAAGTTGCAAAAGTACAAGTTACAAGTTGATTATGAAACAGGCCCCTGGGAGAATAGCACAGAACACAGATCATGCCAAAAAACAGAGAGTAGCGCAACTATTGGCGAATATGTTAAATAATTAAATAATAATGTTTATACAAAGCCAATAAATAATGTTTTTAGATTATGTTAAAAATGCTACATAGAAAAACGGAAATAAACACAGGTTTTGAAAATATAAAACGGTATGTTTCCAATCTTAAATTGTGATCAGAAATAAATAAGTTTTAACACATGTGATAAATGTTGAAGAGCTATGAAATAATGACAATAGATATTTAATAGGATCCCTCCTCAAATACAGGTGACATTAACACCATATAAAACACATTTAAAGGTAAGTAATCTCATAACTTTAAATCTTATGAAACACACGTATTGGTAAATTTTACATCTTAATTTATTTATTACAGGTTAATAATTCTTCTATTGTCAGAGGAGTAAAATGCAGCGGTGTTTATAACCAGAGGCAAATGCATGTTGCTGCTTTAATATATCTTTAAAAAATAAGCAATTAACAACAATGAGTAACATTCATTGATCAAATATTCAAAACGAAGTTCATTCAAGATGTTTTCATCGGTGTCCAAGACTAAATCTTGTCGAAGATGATCAATAACTCATAATGAATTATTCCAAGACTCTTAAAACAAGTATTAGAGACAGACACAATATTTAAGTTTAATTGCAGAAGTAACTCCTGAAATGTTTAAAAGATGAAATACATTTGCATTTGAAGACGCATCTTTGATTTTTTTATACCTAATCCAAAGTGAATTTTAATTATAACAAAGTGATTACACACTGGTTCTTTGGGAATAACACAACATGAACTTGAAAGTCTGTATATATCAAAAGACCAAACATTTCAAGGTCTAAATCAGACCCCATTGTCAATGGTAGTACACAAAATGAACAAGAAATTATATTGTTCATGGAAATGGGATAATACTGTGATTGCCACACATTTTTTCACACTTCTTGCATTTTTAAATAATTTTTGGTATATGATAAAAGTATTTTGCTCATATATGTTCTTGTAAACTTCTGTCCCATTAATCAAATGAAAAGTACTTTTATTTCTGTATATATTTCAGAACCTGATGGTTTCATGATAATCAAACCATTTGTTAAATACTCCAGATATTTATCAAAGAATACTTGAACATTCTGTTTTAGTTTTATCACATTTTGTGGCGGAATTTGGCTTGTAAGGATTGCTACATGTTTTTGGGTTTGTAACTAAAGAAACAGTAGTTATTACCTTAAAGTTGATTAATATTTTCATCAGTTATGAAACACAAATTGTTCATGATATTCATAATGTTTTACTGCTTCCATCAGTTTCATTTTGTCTTCAAAATGTTATGAAGATATTCAAGATACTTGCTTAAATTAATTAAATAGTTATACAAAGGCTTCCAGTAACATACATTTAAGCTCATGCCATTCACATTCTGCAGCAAATTTATATTTATTTTTTACATTGGTTTGAATGAAAATATAAAAAAATCAGATTTCCTAAGTACAAAAATATATTACAAATGTGGTTAAATATTTTTAATACACATTTATTTTAAATATGCACAACCAAACACAAAGCAGATTCACAATGCTATGCCTAACTTCAATCTGAACTGCTTTACATTGATAACAGATAATATATTGCTATTCAAATAAAATATTCTATCAAAAAGAAACATATTCACTTTTTTTGAAATTTAAATATAAAGCCAGAAAGTAAAAATGAGTAGCAGAAACAAATATTTATATTTTTATTATTACTTCTGCAATTAAACTTAAATCTTATGTCTGCCTCTAATACTTGTTTTAAGACTCTTAGAATAATTCATTATGAATCATTGATCATGTTTGACAAGGTTCATTCTTGGATACTGATGAAAACATCTTGCTTGAATTTCTTTTTTGAATATTTGACCAATGACTGTTAAACATTGTTGTTCATTGCTTATTTTTGAAAGACATATTAAAGCAGCAACATGCATTTGCCTCTGGTTATAAACACTGTTGTCACAAGAATCATTAACCTGTAATAAATAATTTAAGATGTAAAATTTACCAATACTAATGTGTGCTTCATTAGATTTAAAGTTATGAGATTACTTACCTTTAAATTTGTTTTATATGGTGTTAATGTCACCTGTATTTGAGGAGTGATGTGTGATCTTATTAAATAACTATTGTCTTTATTTCGTAGCTCTTCAACATTTATCACATATGTGAAAACTTATTTATTTCTCATCACAATTTAAGGTTAGAAACATACCATTTTATATTTTCAAAACCTGTTTTTCTATGTAGCATTTTCAACTTCATCTAAAATCATTATTTATTATTTATTGTCCTTGTATAAACGTTTGACATTTTCGCCAATAGTTCCGCATGTTAGGTGGCGCTACTCTCTATTTTTTGCATGATCTGTGTTCTATGCTATTCTCGTGCACATTTCGAATACTAATATTTTAGATTTTACAAGTTGTCACTTGTATAATAATTTTGACGTTAAATTCTACAAGTTACAAATCTACAAGTTACAAGTTGATTATGAAACAGGCCCCTGGAGGTACCACTAACATACTATTTCAATAAATGGGATGAATTAACATCCAAGTGTGATATATATTGCTGTCTTTATTACGGTTTCGTTTTAGTGTTGTTACAATATTTGTGCACTGTAGGCTATTTCCTGATGTATTGGTTGCAAATTTAGATATGGTTAGCATTTAAAATTTAATTGGGGGGGGACATAAAAACTGCAATTTCAAATGCCATCAATGAGGAACATCCCTTGATTTGTTGAAGCAGCTGATGGGAGAAATGAGGTGGGAGTTGAAACAAGTAACACTAAACTAAACACCATACGTGAACTTTATGGCTTCGATCAATGCTATTAATGCACTATGATTGACTTTTTTGTGTATGTACCCCTTGGTCAGCCACACAATCATAGACCCTCCAATAGTCTGTGTGGATGATTGAACCCTCTGCGACATGCTTCTGGATAAGAGGTAGCAGCACCTCGGTAGACCTGACATTGTCAGGGCAAACCTCTAGACGTAAGTCTTCACTCCCGTCTTTAATGAAGCCGATTACCCAAGTGCCCTGAATGTGTCGTCCTAAAAGTTATGTGTTACTTGTTGAAATCAATCCAAAAGGGGGGAGGGAGGGGAGGGGTGATTGTTTACCTTTTGCTGTGCCATTCCTGTAGGCAACAATTTTCAATTCAATGGTGTGACACAAGACCACCGCCAAAATACATGATACAATCAATGTTCTGCTGTGGAGGTAACAAAAAGAATGAGTAAGGCTTAAAATCTACGTGCTACATGTAATTGCAGTGAATAACGGAATAGGAAGAAGCCAAAGAAAGAAACCGTTAAAAAGAGGAAATTCTACATAAAACACGAAATCGCTGTTCCGTGTTAAATTCTGCATTATTTACAGCTGTGTCGTATGGCATGTCAGTTGTCAGTAGTAATGGACGGCAAATACGCATTTTAGACTTCAAAAATCGATATTTTTCACAAAATTATGAAATGTTAAATTCTTGTGGAAAAAAGTGTTGCAGGGGCACTCTTAAAGCCCAGTCAACTAACAATTTCTGAGTGTAAATTCCCGCACAAAGATATAAAAGTCAAGCCATATTAACAGTTAGATTTGAGAAAAAAACTTATTACGTATTTGTAGTTACAAAATAATTTTACCATAATAGTTTAACGTTATAATAAATAATTTTATTTTGTTTATAACAAAAAATGAATGAAATTTATTTCGAAGTTAATTTCTATAACCTTACCGTTTAAGTAATTCTACCTTGTCCTCTTCGGCTTTGATGTAATTTTTCAAGGATTGTATTAGTACGGCTTCTGTGTCTAATAGCTCTTCAAGGTCTGCTAAAGCAGTGAAAACTTCACTATTTACGGTACCGCCGAGTAGAATCAAGACAACAACCATGACGAAAAATGGGAACATAATTGTTCTGAAAGAAAATTTTTTTAATGCTGGCTTTAATACTATCTAAGCTATCTAAAGTGAGTAACGGCAAATACCTGTGCGAAATATTCTGAATGAACGGAAAATTATTAATTAATACATCAAGTCTGGGTTATTAAGGAAATAAAATGAAAAAAATACATTATCTACTAACTTCAAATATATATACCTATGTAGCACGTTAACTGTAAAGGATGCCTACTAGTTCATCATAGTATTATTAATAACACGCAGCAATTGAGTTCAATTGCCTTACCCTGTACTTATAGGGTGCGGCAAAACAAAGTGCAATTTTGATGGGCTATTAAAAGAAATTAGCACAACTTACGAAAATGTGGTTTATTCTGCCTGAGTCAGTATTACACCTCATTTTTTCACTTAAGATTTAATGATCACATCAGCAAGATGATGTACTCCAGAAGCGATGCACTGATAAAGGCGATTTCTAAAGTTTTTAACTGCATTCTGGCACATATCGATCGGAATGGCGGCGATTTCCTCTGTAATACGAATCTTCAGTTCTCCCTTTTCCCAATAGGAACAAATCGCAAATGCTCAAATCCGGTGATCTCGCCGGCCACCCTCAGGTCTCCCCTCAGAGAGACGCGGCGCGCAAGGAACATCTACCGCAGTTTTGTCATTGAAATCTGCGCTATGTGGGTCGTAGCCCCGTCTTGTTGGAACCAAATACACCTAAGGTCGTGTTCTTCAGCCAACCGTGGCAATTCTGACTGAAAAATTTTTTCGAGCATCGAAACATAACGCGGAACGATGACGGTTTTTGTACGCCCTTCCTTCTCAAAAAAGTACGTTCCAATAACCCTAAATTTGGAAATGGCACACCATACAGTGACTTTCGGGGAGTGGAGAGGTCTCTCGTGAACTTGTCGCGGGTAATTGTCCGACCAATAACGGTAATTTTGTTTGTTTACGGCTCCAGCCAGATGGAAGTGGGCTTCATCACTACTGAAGAAAGTTGACTGGGATACGGTCTAACATTTCTTGGGCGCTAGTCACATGGTTTTAAAAATCTGGAGGCATCAACTCCTGAACCACCATAATCTTACAGGGATGGAAGAATAAATCTTTATGCAAAATCCTCCTTACAGAGCGGTCGAACATGTTTAGTGCAGTTGCATGTTTCCGGGCAGAGCGTGTTGGTGATTGTTCGGACAGCTGCTCTCACTAGAGCAACATTTTCGGGAGTTCTCACTGTTTTCGGTCTTCCCATACCCCTAGGTCTTTCTGTTGAACCAGTTTCTTCCAACCCACGAACCCAACTCGCGATAACATTGCCGCAACGGGATTACGACGTGGAATGTTAAAGTGCCGTCGGAAGGTCCGCTGAGTGATGATGAAAGAATGACCGCTTTCAAAAAAACTAGAATCGATTCACCGCGGTTAACAACAAAAGAACGTGTATTCTGTTTCATCCAACGTATAAAAATATTTGTTGTTAAAATTCTAATGCTGCAGTTTCCTAAGAAGCTGTCCTGATATGGAATAAACAGGTGGAAGTAATAAAACGAGCGTCCAGATGTGTAAACTTAAAAAAGACGGATATCTAGAAGTATACGAGAAATGGAAGATTTGTTTACGCATTATTAGTACATTTTGAAAGTAAAGGAGAACTGGTGTTAGGCGGAATGATTATTTTAAATTCCGCAGGTACCTTTGAAACTTTAGTGCATCAAATTAGCACTACATAAAGAAAAATTTAGAAACTACTTATCTCCAGTATTTAATCATGCACGTGATTTAGTACATTGTCTACGAGAATTTAGTACATACCGAATGGCTGATTTAACTTTAAAAAAAATCTTATTTTTAATGTGTTCACTATCTACGGGAAAATAACCTTCACCAACTCTTCGACACCGCTATATCGAAGTACCTTAATCTGGCGTGGGCATATGAGCGGAATTCAATTTAACTTGTACCTAATTTTTTACAACCCTAATACCCAACCCTAATAATAGAGAATCTACTGGTACTAGCTTAGTCCTTAACCACATTTTTTACCCTTTTTTCACTAACTTCTTCACCCATAGCCCACTCCTAAAGACAGCGATACTACTAGCTTAATAATTGAAAAAAATCAATATGACACTTTTTTCACTAATTTTTTATCGTTCTTATAATTTTTCAGCTCTAAGTGATCCCTAGTGGTAGAGAGTCTTCTAGATAACAAATTAAGCTAACATGATTCGACATAAGCAATACATTTTCTACTGAACTAATTGTTCACCTTTAAAGAAAGCTAATCTGCTAGTTTAAAACATAAGCCTACGAAATTCGAAAAAACATTCATTCTTCCAATATCACACGTTTCTTCATCTTTTACTAATTAATTGCACACCCTAATAATTAACTACCTCTAAACTTCCTATAGTAAAACGAAACTACCTTCTCTCTCTGGTTGAACGTTTTGATGTTGCGAATCACGAGGCGCAGCCGATCTTAGTCGCCACCCACAACAGTACAATTTTACTATGCCGCCACTTCCGATGTCTATTTGTGAGCGCGCACTCCCTTTGATAAAAGCCGCCTCTGAGATAGACGCTACAGTTATGAACAAGCGACTTTCGGCTCTAACTTCAAAATGTAAAGTCAAGATTGTTTACACCGCATTTTTAGTATTTCTATTTCGGCTGTTTATTTATCAAAGGTACCTGCTCGAGTATTTTGAGAATGTTCGAGATCGAAGCTGGGTCTATGAAAGCAACGATCGTGCCTCGATACTTAGTCAGTTGACGATTAGCGTTTGGAGGATAAGTACCTAACTATTTACAAACTAGCTTGCGAATTGCGAACTTTAAACGAACTGTTTATCGGTCTACTGCTACTGCATTCTGATTGTATCAGTTTTGTACATTTCTTCTTTAGACTAAACTCTTCTACGCAGTAACGTTCGTGCATTATTTTGACGACATGTAACATTATTAATAAATAAGAATCGAACCTTCGCTTAAAGGCGTTGAACGTGTTGCCATCTTCTAACGAAACCGAATGTTCAAAAGCAGTACGCGCGGAGTATACAGCAATTACCGATCCAGACGATGAAGCAACGACGTCAAGCTATAAGGTTTTAAAGACGAAACAAAAGTATGATACATCAAATATCAGTTTCGGGTTTGTTGATTCCAACGGCTCACCTCTCTGCATGTTATGTAGTATACTGCTTCCTAATAGTTTCATGGCCCCGCCAAGTTACGCCGACATTTAGAAACTGTACACCCCGAGTCCAAAGACAAGAATAAAGAACTTTTTGTACGTAAAAAGAACAGTTATTGGAAATTTGAAGACGCGAGATGTAAGACCGATATCTAGGATTTTCGAGAGAATCAGCACACAGAGGTTCCGAATCTGGAGCCGTTCCGTGTAATTGCTGTTCTCCCTTAATTCCTAGGACAGAATGTCACGATAAAATCTTTCAGGTTACTTCACCTGTCAGAGATATTGAATACTCTCTTCGAGAAGTCACTCCTTTGTACGTACAAAGGAATGACACCTCGAAGAGAGTAGTTATTGGAGAGTCAAAACTCTATGATGCATGTAACCCAAACTATTAATGTAAAGGCCAGGGAAGCATCATATTTAGTTAGCTATCGCATTGCACAAGCAGGTGAAGGAACTAGTAAGACGTCTACAAAAAACACGATTTGTCTTGTAAATGGATGAGTCGACCGATGTCGCTGGTCTGGCTATATTGCTAGTTATCCTGAGATATCCATATGAAAGTTATTTTCAAGAATACATGCTTATGTGTTCACCGCTGCCCACCAACACTACCGGAAAGAAAATTTTAATAAAATAAATATATTTTTTAAAGAAAATAATCTCAGTTGGAACGATTGCATTAATATTTGTACAAATGGGGCTAAGGCGATGACGGGTAAAATGGCAGGAGCAGTGTCACGAACAAAAAATAAACCGCCTAAATGTAATTCCAGCCATTGTATCCTGCATAAACAAGCACGAGATGAATCAAATGCCGTCAAATCTAAAATTAGTTATGGATGAAGCGTTAAAAATAATTAATGTTATCTAATCACGAGCAGTATAATACCAATTTTTCTCATTATTGTGGGAAGATTATGGTGCATAACACACTGTTGCTCCATACAGAAGTGCTGTCTCGGGGTAAAACTTTAACAATACTATTTGAAGTAAGAGCCGAGTTGCAACTGTTTCTTTCAGCGATACTTTTAATTTGAAAAACCATTTGATGATAAAACTTGGTTGTTGACTGTCTTTTATGGTGGATTTCTTTCAAAAACTGAACGAATTAAATTTATCTCTCTCTCTCTCTCTCTCTCTCCTCCCGTCGCCAGCGATATATCGCAGAAGGGAGGGGTTTTTGTTGCTACCTGGATTTTAGACTGATGTTATGATAGTACCGTCTTCCATGTGGGCGGTAAGTATTGCGCGTCGTTACGTTTGTTGAGATTTGGTTTTCTTTTCTCTATTTCTATAGCCTCCCTAACAATCCTAGTTTTGTAATCCTCGATATTTGCTATGATTTTGGTCTTTTCAAAATTTATAGTATGTCCCGCGTTCATGGTATGTTGGCCTAACGCTGATGTGCTTACTTATAGTTT
Organism: Octodonta nipae; assembly: GCA_034190945.1. Lineage (NCBI taxonomy): Eukaryota > Metazoa > Arthropoda > Insecta > Coleoptera > Chrysomelidae > Octodonta > Octodonta nipae. Next base: position 78,870,069 of record CM067218.1, read on the forward strand.
CACGGAATTTATGTGTTCTTATTTGCGGGCACTAATTTTTCTGTTGGATTGATATAAAAGCGTTATAGGACGGACGGCTTTAAAAATTGTCAGAAGAAGTTGAATATACAGGATGGTTGAAATATAAGGTGGAGTATAATTGCATTATATAGTTGCTTCGACAAGGTCTTTGAAATAAGGGTAGGGTAAAATTATTGCAATTAAGGGTGTATCAAAAATTTGTTATATAAGCAGTTAGGATATTTGAACACGCATGATGACAATAACAAAAAATCACTAAAATTGTAATTTATTTTAATAATATAGGTTACAGAAATTCTAAAAAACACTTATTTGTAATTATAAGTGCGATTATATTTAATTTAGTGAAGATAAAAATACAAAATATAGCAATCCGCCATATTATGTTAAACGCCAATCAGATGCGCGTGACGTGGTAAAATACGAAAAATAAGTGTTATAACTTATATGGAACAGGGATTTATCAAGGCAAATAGTGCAAATTTGCCAAGATCGACATGTTGATGTTGGGAGGATTTTTTGCATCCAACAATGACTTTTGTTCAGTCGAATGTCGAAATGTTAAAACTTCAATGTAACTATTGCCTATATTTAATAACTAAGACACAATGTAGAATTCAAATTTCTACCCAAAACGGATTTTATCCACATTACGAGGTTAGGTAAATACAACCTTTTAATATATAATAAAATAAGGTACTACTATTTTTTTATTTCAGATCTTCACGACCATCATATGGTGATGACGCTGTGAGCTACGTACAGTTCAAGCGCGATGGAAAGATTTGTATAGTGAAGGCTAAAATTTGCCCAGAACATAAGGTACATGCGAAGTTATACACTGTCTCAGTAGTAGTAGACGAAGAATATGAAGTTATCTCTGTACAATGTCTGGATTGTCTCGCTTCTAAAGGAGGCTGCAAGCAGTCAATAGCATTCCTTATGTGAATCCACAGAAGGCGTGAAGATCCACCCTGTATGGCAGTATGACAGCAAAGGAAATGTGAAATAGTGTTCTTGATAAGTTTTTGGACATGGGAAGAAAAAGAAAACTTGATAATTGTGAGCTATTAAAATATCAGTCTAATTATATTTGTAATAGTACTCAAAGTTTATCAATGCACCAACTTGTGCTGAAATATAAGGAGAAATCCTGCACAAGATTTTTGGAAAAGTTAATACTCTCTACTGAAGCTATTACTAAAGTAGAGGTCGAGACTAGAGAACAGCATCAAAACCATCTTTGGGTTGAACTGTGATATGGCAGAATTACAGCATCTAGAGCTTATAAATTTAGTCAGAGTAAAATGAATGATGGAACTCTTATAGCACTGATAATGGGAGGGAATATTCCAGACACACCTGCCATGAAACGTGGTAGAATATTAGAAAATGAAGTGAGCAAAATTGTCAGCATTAAACTTGGCACGAAAATTAAGAAGTGTGGGCTCATGTTGTCTAAACAGTACCCAATGATAGTGGGATCACCAGATGGTATATATGTGAAGATGGTATTATTGAAATCAAGTGTCCCACAAGTGCTAAGACATATCAAAATTATGTTAAAAATGGCAAACCTACAGAAAAATTTAATATACAGATGCAGATACAAATGTGTTTGACAGGGCTACAAAAGGGTTACTTTTGCATAGCTGATAGTAACTATAGCACAAACAAGAAAGTTGAAATTATATGTGTGACATTTAATGGCACATATATGTCTGATTTTCTTAAACTTTTAGCAAGTCTGTGGAAAGAAAAAGTTTATCCAGTGTTGTACCAAAGTACATTGTATTATTTATGTAAATAAAATGGACAGATTGTAACTTTGTAGTTTTATTTAATAAGTGAGTCTTGTAAATTTATAAGTGCACATGCAATTATCATAACTCCATCAAGTACTTTTAAATTTATATTTAGACATAATGGGGCTTTAACATTTAATATTAGGCATATTACTCGAATACTAACTAGAAGCGAAAGCAGAAGGCTACGAGAATTATGCGAACCGACCTGAAGAGGGCAGATGTGACTCTGCCGAAACGTCGTCACTTTACCATCGATCCCGGCAGGGATCAGTTATCCTACGCGGATGAATTCCCGGAAACCACCTAAAACATTTAGTGCCCGCGAAAACTTAAAAACAAATATATATATATATTAAACGTTTTTATTTTAAGTCGGCTGAAATCGGTTCTTCTTTAAATATAAATTATTTAATAAAACCATGTACTTATTAGGAATAAATGAACCTTATAAATAGTAGGTACGGGTTTCTTCATATTATTGATCAGAACCTTTAAATATCAGAGACATTTTTATTTTAGGTAAAAGTCACCTTATTGTAGTCAGATTAAATGTTGCATATCTAAAGCCCTAAGAGTATTGAAATGTTAACTTGCATCCAAACACAAAATCTCGCTAAATTTTCTGAATGGGACACTGTATAATATAAATTATCTGTAACAAAAAATACAAGGATAGAAATTAACTCGTACACATCAGAATAGATTTGACAGCACATACATTTCAAGAGGTTGAAGTATTCAAAATAAAAGAGTAAAAACTTTCTGCAAAAATAGACTGGGTCTGAATTAAAACATTCGTTTGTAATTAGTACAGAAACTACTATCATAAACTGCGATAATCAGTGAAGCATTGTTTTTTTCTGATACCTCTAGATCTACACTACTAAGTTTATACAAGATATTTATAATTATAAAATAATTATTAAATCTGTTATTATAAACTTAGTAGTGTTTATACAAGATATTCATAATTATTAAATGAACTATAAACAGTATTCTCCGGCTAATTCACATTTCCGTTTTTTTTTTACTTAACCTGGGAATAAACTACTACATAAATGGCTGCGATGAGACCAACTTGAATGTAACATAACCTAACCTAAATGATGGTACTTTGAACCGTATGCAAATTATGGCCTTGAACTTCTGCACATTACTTATCACTCACTCTGGATTCCACAAAAATCTGTTCTTAAAATCAAAGTATAACTTGTTATAGAATATTATTTATTTTTCTTAAACGCATATATTCTTTACTACTATGTCTGTTTATTAAGTTTTCCCTCTCCTCACTTCTTTTCTGTAACTGATATTTAGTTGAAATTTGTGATGGAAACAAAGTGTAGAGGGGCAATTACCAAAATTTGGGCAGGTTACTGGTTGACCTTTATGGGAAATTAAACTCACAGATGTTCTAAGAGAACGAAAACTAATAATAATAATATGATCAACAGTCTTCCTGAGTGCAAATAAGTGTATTGTATATTTGTTATACAGGGCTTTGATTTCAAAAGTAGCCACCCAAAATAAATATTAAAATATCTTTAAAAGAAAAAACAAAAGAACACATTAATTTATATTTACGGGGGGACACATTTTACACGAATCGGTCACCCAGCAATTTTAACCCCTAAGCGGGGGTGAATCTCACTTCTCCGAGTTTAAATACAATGGGCTATCGTGTGTCATCTCTTTTAAATGGCTCTTTTTTGCCAATCTTTTGACACATCATTTTCTAAAATCAGATTATTTTTAGAGTTCCCTATATATAATAAACGGATATCCATTTAATATCACTCCGGATTTCTCCCTCTTTCACATCACAGCAATTTTTTCCTACACTAGTGGACGGAAAATGTTGAAATTTAGTATGAGTATATAGTTTGGTGGCCCGATCAGGATTACATATCGTAAATGAAGAAATTTTTGTTTTAGGGGTACTTCTGGGGGAGGGGGAATCTAAAAAATCCACCGTTTCCCCCTAAATTTTACCGGAAAAATATGGAGAAATCTCCACTATTAATTTCGGGGGGGGGGCAAATAACAGATTTAAATGGAAAATATAAAATTAAAATTGTTTCTAGCACATCATGTAATGTATAAAATGAGAGGGCTCATTATGGCAAAAACTTATATTCGTATATATTTTTTAATAGTTTTAAAATAACCTTTAAATACCTTGTCTCTGAAACTATAAGCCGTACAATTTTGAAAACAATTAGAGATATATGACCTCACCTAAATTTTACCGGAAAAATAAAGTGAAACATGTGCTATTAATATATTAAAATAATAAATTAATATAAAACTAAAATTGTTTTTGCAATACATCAAATGAAAGGGCTCATTATGAGGAATACATATATATATATATATATATATATATATATATATATATATATATATATATATATATATATATACATCCGTCTATCAATCGGACGACTTTACAGGAACTCGTTTTTTGACGGCCGACCAAATTAAAATGATAATCGGTGTCTTAAGGCGAGTTACTCCACACTAATGATTTGAATATCTTCTGCTTGAACGGAATATACATATTTTTTTATCCATACGCCAATGTGACGGTTAAAATATACATATGTAATGCTCAACAACGGCCGGCACTGCTGCCAGACTTCTTTACCAATGACAATGAATCATTTAAAGCATTTTAGTTTCTTAGGTACATTGTATATACATATATAGCCAAAAAAATGTAAGACATATTTTTAAATATTACAACAGGTTTGCAGTTATAAGTTTATAATATTTAAAAATCCTAATTATTAACTTGTGTCCGATAGTTCACATCTCCTAATCTGTGTTAAATCTATTTGGTGATTATTAGACAATTTTAAATTCACAATGAAATAAAGATATACAGGTATGGAAAACGTTTGACTGGGGTCGGAGAATGCTAACGTGAGACAAGAACGGAACTGCTACCATATGCATTAGACGAGGATTGCCGTTTTAAGTACGTCTGTTTCACGAGCATTCAAGGTAAAGCACGAGCTATCGAATCGTATTGGAGGCGGGGCATCGATCGTCACAGAGCGACCGTCAGTCTCTTTCCTCGTCAGTAAGGTTTTATCAACGAAGCAGGATGTTGTCCGTCGCTAGATTATTTACGTAAATAATACGGATTTCGGAGCATTTTTCCCTTTCAAGATTTTTGAGATGAAAAATTACTTGTCCGCTATTACGCCAGAACGAAAACTTAACATTTTTTATGTTTTAAAAATGAAATAAAATAGATACTCTTAAAAATAAAATAAATTAGTAACTGTTAAAAAAATCGTCAATAAGAAATTTATCATTAACTTTATAATTATTTACAACATATCAGTGAAGTAAATGCTCAAAAAGACCTCCATTTTGCGCCAAACAATATCCTAATCTATCATAAAATTCTCTCTGAACATTTTGAAGCACGTCAGGAGTAATTTCACAGATAGTTTGTCGAATTTTGGCTTTAAGGGCATCCAAATTATTAGCACGGCCGTGCTGATAACTGTAGATTTTTTGAGTTATGTGTCCCCAAAGAAAGAAATCATTGGGTGCGAGATCGGGAGATCTGGGTGGCCACGAAATGGTACCTCTTCTACTAATCAAACGGTCGGGAAATGTCTCAGTTAAGAATGCTTGCACGATTTCAGCGTTATAAGCGGGACAGCCATCGTTCTGGTACCAAATTTCATTGAAATTGATTGGTAGTGCTTGAACTGCTGGAATAATACCATTCCTTAAAAGATCTAAATATTTATTGGCATTTAAATTTCCATCAATAAAAAATGGCCCAATGATGGTGTTTCCCAAAATGCCAGCCCATACATTAACTTTTTGGGGATACTGACTTTTGCCTACAACACTAATGTGCTTATTTTCACTGGAATAACCAACAGCAACCGAAGGATTGTGGTGCCCATGCAATGAAAAGGCTGATTCGTCCGTAAACAGAATATGATTTATTAATCTATCATCTCTGTTAGCCCTTTCCATTACATCTTCACAAAAATCACTCCGTTTCTGATGGTCTTCAGCAAATATTTCCTGTGTTGTCTGCAACTTGTAGCATTTGTATTTAATTCTTTTTAAAATATTCCTAACAGTTCTAGCACCAAGATCAAGTTCTTCTGAAATGGTGGTACTGTTGCACGGAAAATTAATTTCCGCCGAACTACAAACAGCAATTTCACGACGCTCCCGCTCATCGCTTAAAGGGTGAACAATTGGTTCTTCACTGAGATTTACACACTTCCTACAGTTAGTTACACATCCCCTGGTTTCAAATTTTTTGATGACATTCAATATTGTGTTTTCACAAGGAATAGGCCTCTCCTCAAATGAAAACGCAAAACGCCCAATGATTTCTTGAGCAGTGCTACCAGAATAATACCATTTAATTATTTGGATTTTCTCTTCCGTAGTGTACACTGACATGTTAAAATAATCACGGTGCAAAATTACGGTCAAATTTTCGATCTTAACACAGAAGAAGCGGCAATTCGTATGTTTTATTTTTAAGCGATTGGAATCGTCGGAATGTGGTGATAACAAAAAAAGTATTTACCGCGCGAACAATTCCGAATCGGTGTCACATCGAATTCATTCTCCTGGTGCGTATTGCGTTAATTGATTCAAAATCGCAAGGGATTCTACCCGACCCCAGAGAACGAATTTCCACACCTGTATACGAACTCTTTAAAATATTATATTAATATTTATAAATATTAAAAATCTTAAAAAATCACAATAAACTCTACTAACTAACTACTGAAATTAATATCGCGTTATATAATAATAATAATAATTTTTATCGGATTTTTATTTTAAATTTATCCATAAAGTACAATTTAATATAAATATATAACAATAATATAGATAAAAAAATCATTGTTTATGATAAATTCAAAAAAAAGGACGCTGAAAAACAATCTAGGAAAGTTTCTTAAACAGCGCCCCGGGAATAACAACATAAAAAATCAAAAAGAAACAATAACAAATATAAATGTATATGTATGTATAAAGAAGAAAATATATATACACGAATAATCTAATTAGTTGCACGTGATGAAATCAAGAAGGTTACAAATAAATTGTTGGAGATTCAACAAGTACTTTTTGTATTTCTGTTTAAAACGGTTTAGTCTTAAAGATTTTAGCGTAAGCGGATCTTTCTGGTCGTTTTTGATGTTTTTATGTTCTTTCGCCAGAGACGGAGTGGGTAAATTTTATAACACTGCCCTCCCTCGATCTAAATGTACCACCTTCAACTTAGCCCTGGGGTTGCGACGGATACGGTAGACGACGTCAGTAAGCTTTCTGCAATCCACCAAAATGGGTGGTTCCACCCTTTTTTTTAACTAGGACGACGGGAGCGCACCATGGGCTTATGGATGGCTCAATAACTCCATTTTGCAACATGGACTCGATGTCTTCCTCGACTGCCTGTTGTTGCCCCAAGGGTAGTCGCCTAGGTGGTATTCTGATGGGTTGAGCCTTTCCGGTATCTATTCGGTGCTGGATGATGCTGGTGCGACTGGTGGTTCCATCTTGGCTGTTAAAGATATGCCAGTGAATTGCAATAAATTGCTTGACTTCCTGCTGTTCCTCTGTAAGGTGTTTCAAAAGGTCGGCAAACTGTTGTAGAAACTCTTTACTGGGCCCTGTCTCCTTCCCCGATGTCTGGTACTCTTCTTCGCAATTGATGATGATCTCTACTGACAAAAGCTATTTCTTGACCATTGGGAATTCTATTGTCGTTGTTCGACAAATTAAGGACTCTAGTATTTCTCTTCCGATTGTAACTATAGCCCATCCAACTAAGTAGTCATGAGCTGAATGTACAGGCTCCACCATTCCAACGCAAATCCCAGGATTGCTTTCTAGCTGCCCATGAATAATCTGTTCCGTTCGACCGGGAATTCTGGCTGAGGATTTTGCTACAATTTTTATGGAGGCGGTTGAACTGTTGACGCGCCGTGTCAATACAAATTTCTTGTCGAACATAAAGCCATGCTGGCTGATTAGGTCCATACCCAGTATGAAATCGTCCTCAATATTCGCTACCAGGACCCTATGCCGGATTATGTAGTCCCCTATCTGTAGCACGACATCTGTCTCACCCTGTACTGACATGGACTCGCCGGTGATTGTTCTGAGCTGATTGTTATTATTAACTAGCCGGATTTCTGATGACCTCAAAACCCTGGAGTTGGTAATGGACACAGTGGCGCCGGTGTCGATGGAGATGGTAAGTACTCGGCCATTGATGGTGCCCCGGATGACTAGGCTGTTGCTATCTCGGCCAAATCCCTGGATGGATACTATCGTGGGGGCTGGTGGAGTGTTAGTCAGCATTCGCCCCCTTATGCTGACTGATTGGAGTTTCCCTGGTTGGTGTGGTTGTTGTGTGGCTACTTCTGGGGATCGTTCCGGTAGCCATACTCTGCAGTCACGTTGGAAGTGTACTGTCCGTCCACATTGATAACATGCTCCCCTTGCGCCAGCTCTTTGTGACCGTTCTAGTAGTTTGTTCATACCTGCCAACAGCGCTTGAAATGGTGACTCTGACTCTTCATGGTTGAAGGAAACTGCTCGGACCTTCGGCTTGGACATGTTCATGACGGCCTCTACTTCCAACGCCCAAAGTAAAGCTTCATTACTTTTCCTGACGCCACTTAGTCTTAGATTTCTTTGCACTGCCACATCTCTGATACCGTTTATGAAACTCTGGCCAATTGATCTTTAGTTTTGTTTGGCAGGACTGGGTAAGACAAGTGCACTAATCGTCTAACCTCTGATTCGAATACTTGTTGGCTCTCTCCTGATTTTTGGGTTTTTCCACTTAGTTGCACCTGCTATACTTTGCTCAAGGACTGATTGTCGTATCTTTTGTCCAGGATAGCGATGATCTTGTCAAAATTGCCTTTTTTCATCAACTGGAATGCTTTGGAGGTGTTCTAAGGCCGGACCTCTTAAGGAAATTACAATGGTTATTCCATCCATTAGCTATAGCCACGGCTTCTAATTGCCGTTTATACATGGGCCAAGATAAGCTGCCGTCAAATGTAGGTGGTTTGCTAACGGAACCTTTGGTACTCATGGTGTTCTGGTATTTTCCTTGTTGTAAGTCCTGTTGCATTTTTTTAATTTCTGTTTCTACCTTGTCTTGGATGGCACTGATTTTATCTTGTACTTCACTTTGTACTGTTTCTTTAATGGAACTGATTTGGTCTTGAACTGTGTTTTGAATTGAACTGATTTCAAATTTTAGTTGGCTTTGGATGGAATCGAGGTCTTCTACATTGCTTTCAAGAGTATCTACGGTATTTTTTATGGTTTTAATGTCATCATTATCTCTTTTATGTTTGACTCAACTATTTGCCTTCTTTCATTAACTGTTTCATTAACTTGTGCGACTATTTGCATTAATTGTTTAACTTACAGTAACATGTTGTTTTTCTTCAAATATTTTAAAATCATTTTGTCATTTTTCTTCTAGTATTTTAAATTCATTTTATCTTTTTAATTTAATTTGATGTTTTTCTTCAAATTTCGAGGATAATCCTTCAATTAAATTATGTTGTTTACAACAATCGATAGATTTTACTAACCTTTGTTGAATTTCCTTTTGCTGTTGTTTCTCTTTTTTCTCTTTTTTGTCACGTCTTTCCAGGATCTGCGTTATTTTTTCATCTAGTCCATCCGTAACCTGTTTGAATATTTTTTTGGTAGCCTCGTCCATTTTGTTTGTTTCCATACTTCGGGTTTCCATAAATCAAATTGCGATTTTAACTTCCCTTAATCCTGCACTTCGACACCAAATTGTTATAAATTTCGTGGGTTCAAATTAATTAAAGTTAAAAAAAAAATATTCAGTGCACTTTCTAGAACTTTTATTAACACGTAAACATCAAATATTCTCAACAGCTGATTATAAGACAATAACATCGAGATAATAACAATCAGATAAGCTCTACTAACTAACTACTGAAATTAATATCGCTTTATATAGCGTAGGTCGAACTTTTTGGTCGTTCTACCTTTGTTCACCCAGCGTCCAGATTGATAATTCTTGCTCATTTTGAAGACTCTAGAAATTGATGTTTTTATGTTCTTGCGCCAGAGACGGAGTGGGATCAATTTTATAATACAAACCAAAAATATATTTGTATTTTTATGATGATTCCTTTCATTTGATACATTACATTACGGACGCACTTTAAAAAAAGATTTCCTATTAAGTTTATAAATTACTGTTACAATTGGTGTTATATTTTTCTTAATGGGCCGATTTTTTTTATATTTTTTATAACGTTTTTAACAAATTATTTTAAATATATGAAAAATATACATGTATTCCTCATTCTTTCACTTGATATATATATATTACATGATGCGTTAAAAAAATCATTTAAATCTGTAATTTGGCCCCAATATTAATATTGGGGTTTCCTACTTATTTTTCATATAAGGTTCTGGTATGGTCCTGTACCCCTAATTATTTTTAAACTTTTAGGTCGTGTGGTTTCGGGGATAAAGGGGGGAAAGGGGTGTTTTTTATCCTTTAAACAATTGATTTTAAAAATATGGAAGAAATATATTTGTATTCCTCATAATAAGCCCTTTCATTCCATATATTACATGATGCGTTTTAAAATAGTTAAATTTTTTATATTTCGTTTAATTCTATAACTTTCCCCCCACAATTAATATTAGCGGTTTCTCCTTATTTTTCCTGTACAGTTTACGTGAGGTCATGTACGCCAAAATTTTAGGTCTGATAGTTTCGGTTAATTTTTTTTATATTTTTGTTAATATATTAAAAAAATAATAATTTTAAAAATATGAATATATATATATATATATATATATATATATTTGTATTCGTCATTAAGAGCCGTTCGATTTGATATAATACATGATGGGACAGAATCAATTTTAGTTTTATATTTTCCATTTAATTCTGTAATTTGCCCCCCAAAATTAATATTACGGCTTTGTTTTTTTTTCCTGAAATGTTCAGGTAATGTTCCTGTAATTAAAAAAATACGTCTTATAGTAACGGAGATAATGGAGGAAAGAGAATATTTTTAGGTTTTTGTTAATATCTTTTAAATATATATATTTTTAAAATAACTGAGCCCTTTGATTTAATATATTACATGAGGATGATTTTAATTGTATATTTTCTGTATAATTCTGGAATTCACCTCCCAAAACTAATATTACGGGTTTCTCCTTATTTTTCCTGTAAAATTGAGGCAACGCCCTATATCTCTACTTTCTTCAAACCTTTACAGCTTATGGTTTCAGAGATAAGGGGGAAAATGGTAATTTTTTTAATATTTTTAATATATTTTAAATAATTTATTAAAAAATATGAAAAAAATATATTTATATTCGTCATAATGAGCTCTTTGGTTTGATATATTACATGATGCGTTAGAAGCAGTTAAATTTTATATTTTCCTTTTAATCCTGTAATTTGCCCCCCAAAACCAATATTAAAATTGTACGTCCTATAGTTTTGGAGATAAGGGAGGAAATATATAAATGTTTGTATATTTTTGTTAATATCTTCCACACTAATTATTTTAAAATTTTGAAAAAAATATATTTGTGTTCCCAAGAATAAGCCCTTTCATTTGATTTTTCATTCATTTTCACCAAAATTAAAATTAAAGTTTTTCTCGTTATTTTTCTCTTAAACTTTAGGCAATGTTATATACCTCCTATTTCTTTCATAATTTTTGGTTTAATAGTTTCGAAGATAAGGGGGGAATTGTCGATTTTTTTAAATTTTCCTCCTAGAAGTACCCCTAAAATTAAAATTTCTTCATTTACGTCATGAACTTCTGATCGGGTCTCCAAACTACTCAATGTTACCAAAATTGCTGTCATGTGTAGGAGGAAGAAATTAGGAGTAATATTAATATAAATAAATAATGTTAAACAAAAACACATGGTTTAATAAGTCTAACATTGGAAACTCAAAACTATTCGCTACTTGTTTCTACAAATAATTTGTTTCACAAAACTGTAAATTTTAATTTCCATTATGAATGAGAATATTCAAATATTAATGACATCCAACCTATAATTTGTTTCAATTGAGTTTTCTCAAATATTATTTTTGATATTGTGAAATGTAAATTTTTTCTAAAATGTGTATTGAAACTTTCAATTTAAATTGTCTAGACCAGGGAATATCTTAAAATAACATTGAAAATGAAAATTTTACAGGAGCAAACTAATTGCATATTTCTAGTAGAATCTGTACTTCTAGAATTATAAATAACAACACAACACACATCACATATTTAAAATGAAACTGTCGGTTTCTTATTTATTTCTTCAAAAGTGCACAGTTGCCAAACCACGGCCGTCAAAAAAGCGATTAACTGAAATGGGTAAAAATATTTATACGATTAGAGAATATACGTTATGAATAAATAGCGACATCTATTTTGAAGCAAGTGCGGTGAACTAAAATTATATGAATTGTATAAAATAAATATTTCCGCCCACTATATGACGACCAACAAAATTTTTGGTACAGGTTTCTGTGACCCTAGAAACTTGAAGTACACTGAAAACTTTACGACGGCCATATATGGCCGTCATATTCGGGTGGCCGTCGTAATGAATGCAAATCACAAATGTATGGTCGTCGGAATGATAGACGGATAAATATATATATATATATATATATATATATATATATATATATATATATATATATATATATATATTTCATATTTTTTAAATTAATTGTTTACAAAATATTAACAAAAAATATATAAAAAAACTTCATTTCCCGCTTCATTTCCGAAAATATACTATTTAAAATTTTAAAAATAATTAAAGGTACTGGGGCTTACTTGGAATTAATAAGAAAAATTAGTAGAAAACACCAATATTAATTTTGGGGACAAATTATAGAATTATATGGAAAATAAAAATTAAACTTCAAACGCATAATGTAATATAACAAATAAAAGGCTCATTATGTGAATAACAAATAATCATATTTGTATCATATTTGTAAATCATTTGTTTAAAAGATATTAACAAAAATATTAAACATCGACTTAATTCCCACTTTAGAATCTACTCTAACTAATATTTTGAAAAATATATTTTATTTGTATTTTTTAATAATTTGTCTAAAAGATTTAATAATTTATTATTTAAAACTTGACATATTTTTCCCTTTATCTTCCAATCTACAGAGCCTAAAATTTAGACAGTAGATTATCAAACGCTTTCTTGAAAGTTTATTAGTAAAATAAAACTCTAATGAGTCTAATGTTAATTTTAGGAGCCAAATTAGAAAATTAAATATATAAATTCATATTTTTATAAAAATCAAGCCAATCACGTCGCAGTTAAAATAAAAAGTCTATGCGTGGAAAATAAGTTTATATTCTTTTATAAATTTAAAACGCTTCCTTTAAAAGATAATAGTGTAAATATAAGAAAATGCACTTATTCCCTGCTTGTCTGAAACTCGAATGTTAGAAAAATATATACTTTGATTCACCTACATGGTATCAAATCTTGAAGGCGGTACGGAACCCTTCGTTTGCGAGTCCAACTCGCACTTGACCAAATTATTTACAGAGTAACGACCTAGAAACACTAAAAAGTTAAATTCATGAAAATAATTGCCAATTACACCAAAATTAGGTTAGGGTGGTTTTTAGGTGGCGGATAATTTTTTTAAAAATCAGCCGATACACGCCAAAATTGGTATATAAGGGTTTTTGGGGTCTCTGATTTTGAGCCCGGAACTTACAAAATTCAAGATGGCAGGCGAAATTTTCGTCTCGTAGATTATTTTCATCGTCCATATTGGATCCCCCCACCTTAAATTTTGTCAGATTGGTGATCAGCTAACCCAAAAACCCCCTTATAAGAAGTTTGGTGAAAAAGGGATGATTTTTTACAGTTTCATTCGCCATCTTAGTTGCGCCATTTTGAATTTTGCAAATCTGACCTCAGATTCGTGATCAGAGACCCTAAAAGCTGCCCTAAACCAATTTTGGTGTAATTGGCAATTATTTTAAAAGCATATTTGTTACGTTTTCTTAGTTTTCTTCGTCACTACTCTGTAAAAAATGATCTGTTAAAAGATTGGCAAGAAAGAGGTATCACATGATACCCCTTTGTATTTAAACTTGTTGATGTGATTTTCACCCCCACTTAGGGGTTGAAACTGCAGGGTGACTGATACGTGTAAAATGTGCCCCCTGTTAATATAAATTAATGTGTTTTTTGTTTATTCTTTTAAACATATTTAGAGTGGTACTATTGAAATGAAAGCCCTGTATAATGTATTTGTTGTGAAGACGTTTCAACTACAAGTCTGGAGTCATTGTCAATTACTGTATATATTTGTTATTTCTTGTTCAAATGCTGAATTATTTCTTTATTTTAGAACATCTGTGAGGATGATTTCCAGTCAAATAACTATTCGAAATTGCTCCTACTTCAGTCAGTTTCTGATACAATTTTCAAATATTTATCTATTAGAGAGCTGCTTAACACTCATTTCGAAATTACATATTGGGGACTGGAGTCGAATTGTTATTATTCAGTTTCTGTGTGAAGACACTTTTTGATTCATTTTTGATTCACAAATGCTCCGTTTGCATGTGAAGTAAATTTTTTTAGACTCAAGTTGGGTTAGTTTCTTGAACTCTGACTTCACTAAGTTAAAATGGTACCTTTTTTACAACTTTGCCGAAAGAGTTATAAAAGTGTGATTTATTTAATTTTAAAAATTCCTTTAGCAGACCCTGGACTAGATCTCATATTTGGCGCATTTCCTTTTGTTACAAAGTCACAGTTTCAGGTACTATCTCATCTTGAATCGGAAAAATTGGCATCACACGCAAACGGAATTGTAAAAAACTAATTTATTTTAAACTTTCTAGTTCGTACTCCTGGTGCATTTTACCTAGAAAAGTCAAGAGTTTTAGACACTATCTTATCCTGAATCGGAAAAACATTGTCTTCACACTCAAACGGAGTTGTACAAAAATGTGAATTATTTTAAGTTTTCTCAAATTAATTCAATAGACCCTGGGATAGTTCCTTCTTCTTAGAAAAGACAACATAGTTCCAGATACTACACTATCTTGAATCGGAAAAATGGCTTCACATTGAAACGCAGTTGTAAAATGCATAATTTCTTTTAGATTTCTAAATTAAATTTTATTTTACTTCAAGAAGTCTAAGAATAGATTTCTACTTCTTATGAAATTGATGTTTTCACTAAATCTGCAGATCTAAACACTAAACAATTTCGTTTACTTAAATTATAACATTTCTACTTCGGCCTATAATACCATCAACGGCTGATAGGTTCAGTCACATTCCTTACTCTATCATTGAAATGAATACAAACCGAATGTCATATAGTGAGGCAAAATGAAAATTTATGCAACCTACTATTTAGCTGGATTTCCGTAACAGTCTTACTTATTGCGATTAATGACGGATTAAAGAACGGATAATTCAAATTTTACAATAATAATTTTATAATATGCTAACAGTTTCCCTTGATTTTACCCGCGTATGGAATATACAATTCTGTGCAAAAAGAAATACCTTATGAAACATATGGGCTATCATCCTATATAACAACTTTTTCTAATTTGTGAACCACCCAACATAAGAATTAATTAACTAATCCCGAATATATTTCATCCAAACTGCAAGTGCTTATGAGCCACCCTATATAAAAGTTTTATTCAAAATTTATTTAACCACCTTGTATAACTGTAACTCTACTTCTCGCTTTAGCGCAACTATGCTAAATAAAGTGCTGTTTATTTGTCAGGGCATATAACATTTCTTAAACACCTAACTATAAAATTACTACACCCTATATATCAGCTATGCAACTGCTTATGGTCTACGTTATGTAACAATTATTTCTGAAAATTTTTAAGCCGCCTTGTAAAGTATAATTTCTTTCCACCCTATATTTTAGCCACTCCTTATATACAACTTTTTCTAATATTGTTTTAAAGGAACTGTATAACTATAATTTTGCTTCGTCCATATACCGCACCCACATAGTAGGATGCAACTGTTCATGGTCTACCCTATATAATTTTTTTTACATTTTTTGATCCACGCTGTAAAACTATAGTTCTACTCCGCTCTTGATTTCAACCACCTTCTATATACAACAACCTATTATAACATTTTTTTACCACTCTGTAAAATTATAAATTCACCAATCTCCAACATATTTTTCCCAAACTGCAAATACTTATTGACTACCCCATATAATGATTTTATTACATTTTTTGAACCGCCTTTTATAATTATATCTCTACTTGCTTCTATATTCAAACCAACCTGTTTATAGTGCTGCCAACTAGTCAACCATTACAACTTATATGTCTCCACCTTTTATTTTAACCCCCCTTATATGCAAGTTTTCCTAACATTATTTTAATCACACTGTATAACTATAATTTTCCTCCTCCCTCTATTTCAACTATTGTATACGCAACTTCTAATAGGCCACCCAGTATAACATTTTTTTACCACCTTGTATCACTATAAATCCACCAATCCCCAACATATTTCACCCAAACTGCAATTGCTTATTGGCCACCCAATATAACAATTTTATTCAACTTTTTTATTGAACCGCCTTGTACTTTCATCTATATTTAAACCATCCTTTTTATACTGCTGCCAATTAGTCAACCATTATAACTTATTTGTCTCTCAAATATTTCAACCACCCTGTATATGCATCTGCTTATTGTTTACCCAATATACCATATTTTAAATAATTCACTATACCTCTACTCTACCCTATTTTTCAACTATCCTATCTGTGCAACTGATTATGGGCTAAGCTCCTCGAAGTTTCCTTGGACTTCCATCGTCTTGAAATGTTGTTAGATCTATTATTTCAAGATGATGGAAGTCCAAGGAAACTTCGAGGAACGAGTTACATTATCTACCAGCTTCAGACTAACATGGGCTAAGCTATTTCACAATTTTTTGTCATATTTTACTTCGCCCCAACTGCTCATGTACTACTCCATAAAACAATTTTTTTTTATATTTTTTACCCACTCTGTATAATTAAAATTATGGGCCACATAATATAACAATTTTGCACCACCTTTATACTTAGAATTCTACTCCACCCTATATTCCAACCATCCTATATATAAAACAGCTTGTAGATCATAACATTTCTTTGTAATATTTTTTAAACCCCCCTGTATAATTATACCCCGATACATATTTCAACTATCCTATATAAGCAACTACTTGTGGATATTAAACAATTGTTAACCTATAAACTATAATTCCAATCCATCGTATAATTTAACAACACTTTAGAAACAACTGCTTTTAAACCCGTTTCATAACTATTACTCAAGAAGATAATTCAAATATCCTAACTAACTGTTTACAAAACACATTTTTTCTACAAATTTTTTATACACCCCGTATAAATGTAATACTTTCTACCCTTATTTATTTATGAGCCAAAAATTATAACATTTTGTTATCCATCCTGTATAAATATAATTTTTCTCCATCCGGTTTTCAACTGCCTGGTATATGCAACTATTTATGACTCACCCAGTTCAACTCATTTCAAACACTCCGGATAATTAATTCCACTACCCTATTATCTATCACTTTCTTTCAAAAGATTTTTTAAACCCATGTAAATCTATTCCGCTCTATGTTTCACCTGTCCTATATATGGAACACCCTGTACAATTACACTTCATATATCAGTCGATTTTTTTATCGAAACATGTTACATTAGCATATGCCGAATTTTTAATAAAAGCTAAGCTGATGCAAGTATCTAACATTTAGTGCCTGCGATGGAACCAACAGAATAATTGTGTTACCCAAAATGGTAACCAAGTTTTTTCGCTATATCTACCGTTTGTGTCAATGTAGGGACATAAAATCGATACCAGATTTTAAATCAAACTATATATAGGCTTTGCAACAAAAAAAGATTCAGCAAAATCAGTTCTTACGTGGTGCCCGAACAAACAATTTAAATTTAAAACAAATCCTGATTTAGATTTTTATGCACTATATTATCTTTAAGTTAAGCATTTTTCGACCGTAATCAATAACTAAAATATTTTTCTAATTACCAAGCATAAAAATCCATTGAGATATTTATTGATTGATTTTTTTTTATACCCGTAACTACCCAATTAACCATAATTTTAGATATTTGAGTTTAATAATATTCACTTAATGCAATGAAACATCACGCTATAAAATAAAAACAAAATACAAAAAATTATTCAGTTTTAAATTACCAGATACCACGTAAACACCATTAATAATAATGCTGTGAAAAGACAAAGAAATATCTCACGCTCATACGTTCTCTTTCTGTTGCCCTGTCACAGCGATTTTAATGACATGAGATGGCAGTCGCCCTTCCAGTTTGCATTTAGTTCAATATCTGAGATGAATACCAAACGATCGAGGTCTCAACAACATTAATGCCATGCTTAGGGACTCGGAATTGGCAATAACCTTATAAAATCAGTGCTTATACGGAGGCCTCGCATAGTTAATGTAAAGTATATACAGAACAACTGTACTACTGTAATTAGAATACTAAATACTAGTGGCCCAAATATTGCAAATACCTTTAAAAACGCTAATAACATTAAATAATTTGATAATATTTTAAATATAATATTTTTAATCATTAGATGACAGGTATTCTTTTTTTCTAAAATGTTTTGCGATTTAGGACTGGAAACTCCAAAAATCCTAAATTTAATTACTGAAAACACGGCACATAATAACGGACACATTTTTTGTAACAAAACCATAGAGCTATTATACGTAGAGTGAATTAGGTATGGGCGTTACTGTAAGTGGCAGTGTAATAACAATAGAAAGAGAAAGACAATATCAGGGAGCGCTTGCTATGTCTCTACCCTACCAATAGTAGGCGTCACCACTGACACTGACCAATCAGGAATGACAAGCTTATTCTCTCTCTCTCTCTCTCTTTCTATTGATATTACATGAAATTCGCTACTTCACGTGCTCTACAGTATTAACCTCTTTGAACAAAACTAATATAAAATCCTTCATCATGACTATTTATTTCACTGATGGTAAGAACTAATTATTCACGTTCTATTACCATTTTATGCAGTTTGGTATTTCTCATAATATATTTTTTTCAAGTTTTGATATAAAAAGCAAAAAAAAAACATCATACCGTTCTTTTTCTTCTGTAAAATTGCACTCGTTATATTAGTTTATTCTTATTAAATCGAAACATGTTGCATTGGCACATTCCGAATTTTGAATAAAAGCTAAGCTGATGCCATATTTTGTGCGTGCGGTGGAACCAATTGAGTAATTGTACTACCCAACATGGTAGAAGTTTTTTCGCTATATCTACCGTTTCTGTCAAATTAGGGAGATAAAATGTCTACCAGATTTTAAGTCAAACTATAGGCTTTGCAATAAACAAGGATTCAACAAAACTAGTTCAGTAGTTCTTATGTGATGCCCGAACAAACAAACAAACAGACAAACTTACAATTTTATAATATTGTTACGAAATTTACCCAAAGCCGACCCTTGTGTCACTTCAGCACGACATCGATCGCTTCTAAGATAAAAAAATGTCTTACATCTCGCGTCTTCAAGATAAAAAATGTTCTCGAAAATGGCTCGGCAGCGGAAGGATTGACGATGTTGATTTCTACTGGCCAGAATTTTACGATGCTGGTGATATAAAAGAAGAAGCAGGCCACGATCGCCAGGCAGTTATGGACGGCGACGACTAGCTTATATGTAAAATTTTTGTTGTATTGTGAATCAGCTGTTTTATATTCGATGTAAATAAAAGTTCTAGAAAAGTGACAGTGCATATTAGTTTGTATAATTTTTAAATTGAACCCACGAAGTACTATATTGCAATTTGGTGTTCAGAAGTGAAGGATTAAGTGCAGTTAACATCCGTAAATTTGATTTATGGAAACTCGTAGCATGGAAAAAAACTACCAAAAAAATAGTCAAGCAGGTTACGGAGGAACTAGACGAAAAAATTAGCCAGATTCTAGAAAAACGTGACAAGAAGGAGAAACAACATCAAGAAGAAATTCAACGAAGGTTAGTAAAATCTTTTGATGAAAAACGTAAAATAGAATTAGAAAATATTGTCATTAATATGATGGAAGAAAAATAGAATTACAAAATCTTGTTTCCACGATGAAAAGTGAACAACATATTTTAATGGAAGGATTATTCTCGAAATTTGTAGAAAAACAAGATAGACTGAATTAAAGACGACAAAATGAATTTAAATTATTAGAAGAAGAAACAAGATCAAAATTGAATTTAAAACGACACGAAACTGAAGAAAAAGACAAACTGCAATTTGAACAACTAATGCAAATAGTAGGACAAGTTAATGAAACAGTTAATGAAAGAATGCAAATGGTTGAGTCTGATATAAAAGAGATAAATGATGACATTAAGACCATAAAAAAATACCGTAGACACTCTTGAAACAAAAGTAGATGACCTCGATTCCATCCAAAGTCAGGTAAAACTTGAAATCAGTTCAATTCAAAACACAGTGCAGACCAATTCAGTTCCATTAAAAAAACAGTACAAAGTGAGGTACAAGATAAAATCAGTGCCATCCAAGATAAACTAGAAACAGGAATTAAAAAATACAACAGGACTTAGAGCGAGGAAAATACCAGAACACCGTGAGTACCAAAGGTTCCGTTACTAAACCACCTGGTAATCTCGTTAAGAGGTCCGGCCCTAGAACTCCTCCAAAGCATTCCAGCCGATGAACAAGGCAATTTCGACAAGATCATCGCCATCCTGATGGCAGTTCGGTGAAAGCCTCCAAGAATCTTGGCCCTACCCAGACCTGTGGCCACACAGAGTTTTATAAACGGCAGATGGCAATTGAAGCAGTGTGAAGCTACAGCTAATGGATGGTTTCCTTCAACCAGGAAGATAACCAAGAAAAATCTACTTCTCTGGTAATTCACCGACCAGGGTCGTTAAGAGGTCAGCCGAATGGACCCTAGAATTTTGCCGAGATCCTCCAAAGCATTCACCATCAGTGCCGATGAATCAAGCCAGCAATTTCGACAATACAGGGTGAGGCAGAGTCATCATGATCCGGCATCCTGGACAAGGACGATACGACTAATCAATCCCTATGAGTTCCAGGGTGACATACACATCAGTCCAACTGAGAAGGAACAGATTAACGCTAGACAGCAATCTGCGGTGTACAAGCTCTGACCAAGCTATAGTTCGAGAAGCAGAGATTCAGATGGTCGGTTTCGAGCCATGAATCAATTGTCGTCACAGGGCCCGAGGTTTGCTCCACACCTTGACACCAGAGAATCAGAAGAAAGCCCAGCAATTTAGCACAAAGCACTGGCAAAATTTTTAACAGTCAAGATGGAACCACCGGTCGCACCAACATCGAATAGATACCGGAAAGGTTCAACCCACCAGAATACCACCTAGACGATTACCATTGGGGCAACAATAGGCAGTCGAGGACAACATCGAGTCCATGTTACAAAATGGAGTTATTGAGCCATCCATCAGCCCATGGTATGCTCCCGTTTTGCTAGTTAAAAAGAAGGATGGAACCACCCGATTTTGCGTGGATTACAGAAAGCTGAATGACGTCACGAAGAAAGACAGCTATCCACTACCCCGAATCGATGACACTTTGACCACACTAGCAGGCTCCGGTTGGTTCTCCACACTAGACCTGAAAAGTGGATATTGGCAGGTTGGTCTACACGCAAACGATAGGGAGAAGACAGCGTTCTCCACCAGTAAAGGGCTGTTTCAGTTCACGGTCATGCTTTTTGGGTTATGTAATGCACCCGCTACATTTGAGAGGCTAATGGAGTATGTTATGAGCGGGTTAACATGGAGGACGTGCTTAGTATACCTCGACGACATTCTAGTCATGGGTCAGACATTCGACGACCATCTGAAGAACCTGGGCGAAGTATTCTCCAGAATTAATAACGTCAACCTGAGACTCAACCCGAAGAAGTGTTCCTTCTTCCAAAAAGAAGTAGAGAAGTAGAGGACAAGATAGAAGCGATCCGTGATTGGCCACTCCATGAACTGCGAAGCTTCTTGGGCCTCTGTTCCTACTACAGGCGATTTGTTGAGGGATTTGCCACCATTGCCGCGCCTCTACATCGGCAGACCACTGAGAAAGAGACCTTCCGTTGGAATCAGGATTGCGAAACATCATTCAGGCAACTGAAGGCAGCACTATGTTCCAGCCCAATCCTAGCCTTTCCTACACAGTCCGGCAAGTTCATGTTAGACACCGACGCCAGCAACACAGGTTTGGGGGCCGTCCTATCCCAGGTGCAAGATGGTGAAGAGAGGGTGATTGAGTACTACAGCCGTGGATTCTCGAAACCGGAAAGAAATTATTGCGTCACCAGAAAAGAACTTCTGGCAATAATAAGGGCTGTAGACCATTTCCACAAATACCTTTATGGTCGTCATTTCTTAATCCGGAAGTACATAATGGGGATTACCGGGGGCCACCTGGGCATGAATAAAACCCTAGACAAGGTTCGCCCGCGGGAATACTGGGTGAATTACTTCGAAGACGTCAGAGCTTGGTGCCGCAAATGTGTCACCTGTGCAGCCAGTAAGGGCCCGAAGACCCGGACCAAGGGCAGAATGCAGCAGTAAAAAGTGGGCGTCCCATTTGAGAGAATTGCCATCGATGTCGCCGGTCCGTTTCCCGAGTCTGAGAGGGGGAACAAATACATTCTGGTCGCAATGGATAACTTCAGCAAGTGGCCTGAGGCATACGCGATACCCAACCAAGAGGCAACCACGGTAGCGACGGTGCTAGTAGAACAACTATTCAGCAGGTTTGGCGTCCCGATAGAATTACATTCGTCAGCAATAACCAGCGTGCTTGGGATGAGCATATTCCCCTATTCCTGTTGGCATATCGCTCTGCCGTACATAATAGTACAGTCCTGACCCCAGTCAGGGTCCTATTCG
The DNA here is from genome assembly GCA_034190945.1 of Octodonta nipae. Classification (NCBI taxonomy): domain Eukaryota; kingdom Metazoa; phylum Arthropoda; class Insecta; order Coleoptera; family Chrysomelidae; genus Octodonta; species Octodonta nipae. Next base: position 78,892,994 of record CM067218.1, read on the forward strand.
GAAAGGAGCTGCGATTACCCTACGATTTGGCATTTGGCTCCCCCGAAGAACCTTCCCAAGACATCGACGATTATGCCGACCAGCTCCGACACAACATGCTGGCAATACACGAATTAGTTCGAACGCAGATGTTGGCCACCAGTGACCGGATGAAGACGCGATACGACCTCAGGGCCAATTCAGTCGGGTTCCAGGAGAGGGACAAAGTCTGGCTGTACAACCCCCAACAGAGCAAGGGTAAATCCCCAAAGCTTACACCCGCCTGGGATGGTCCATACGAGGTGGTCAAGAGGCTTAATGACGTCGTCTACCGGATCTGTCGAAACCCCAAGGCTAAGTTGAAGGTGGTCCATTTAGATCGACTCGCTCCCTACCAAGGAGAGGATGTTAAAGGGGGGCAGTGTTACGAAATTTACCAAAGCCGGCCCTGTTTCATTTCAGTACGACACCGATCGCTTCTAAGATAAAAAAATGTCTTACATCTGGCGTCTTCAAATAAAAAATGTTCTCGAAATGGCTCGCCAGCTGTAGGATTGATGACTGATTTTTGCGAGAATTTTCGATGCTGGTATTAAAAAGGAAGCAGGCTACGATCGCAAGTTAGTAGATGGAGCGAAGAGCTTATATGTAAAATTGTTTTGTGATATTTGAATCAACTGTTGTATATTCGATGTAAATAAAGCTCTAGAAAAGTGAAAGTGAATATTAGTTGTATAATTTTAAATTGAACCCACGAACTATATTGCAATATATACCCTTGGATCATTTAACGATAATATCCTAAATAAATATGACACCAACAAGAACTATACAAAAACAATAAAAAAACTTCAAAGCATAAGCGACTACTATTACGTTGTTTCTATGTATAACAAATGTCTGCTGGATGGCTTATTTCACGTTTTCAAAGTCATGCAATGTAAAAAAATGACTGCCCTAAATTATGCTTTAGACACAAATCCTATATATAAACTCATTTATATATAAACCTTTCAACATAATTTGGGGGCAGATTATATATCGCAATATACACAAAATGTGTACCTTAATACCATCCATTGGATTCTATAGAAATTCACTTTGGGCTCAAAATATGCTGTATATTTCATATAATTTTCAAAATGTCCCCAAAGCATGCCTTTTACACAAACATAGTCCTCAAATCATGCAGTCCCCAATGTATGCCTTGGCTAAAAAAAGTGTCTCCATAGTATATATATATATATATGAACTAAGCTAGGTTGCAGGTGAGAACCGCGTCTGAATTTATTAAATACTCGACGTTTCGACTCCTGCTTTATATATATATATATATATATATATATATATATATATATATATATATATATATATATATATATATATATATATATATATATATATATATATTTTAGATGGTTTCCGGGAATTCATCCGCCTAGTTGATAACTGATGCCTGCCGGGATCGATGGTAAAATGACGACGTTTCGGCAGTCACATCTGCCCTCTTCAGGTCGGTTCGCATAATTCTCGTAGCCTTCTGCTTTCGCTTCTAGTTACTGGAATACTAAGATTTTCTGAAGCGGGCGCGCTGTTATATAGTCGCGGCTCGGCGCCTATCGGTTGGCACCGTGAACGGCTGCGTGTGATTGGCCCTTGGCGCTCAGTGGACACGGCTCCATCCTGCTGATTTGTTATTTCCGGTTGAGTTGTTATTGGACGGGTCCGGGCCCGTACGGTGTTCAATAGGATTTTCCAACAATTCGATAAGTTCTGAATTTCATTGCGTGTGTTTACACTGTGAGGCCTCTTCGCTCTTTCAACTGCCTCTCTTACGAGTCTTGATTTCGGGTGTTCTATATTTGCCAGTACTCTGGTGTTCTCAAAGTCTATTCGGTGTGACATCGTGGTGGCGTGTCCCGCAATGGATGTTGTTTTTTCCTGCTTTCTTAAAGCGTTCTGGTGTTCATCACGTCTAGCTTGAATTCTTCTATTAGTTTGCCCCACATAGGTTTTATGACAGTCTGCACATGGAATCTCGTACACTCCCTGTTGTTCTAAAGGGATCCTCGTCTTCGGAGTCCTCAACCCGGGCGTATTTTTCTGTCTGTATTGAAAATAGTATCGATATTGTGTCTCCGTAGAATTCTTACAACACTGCCCGTGGTCCCCTTGACATACGGTAAATAAGCCTTGGTTATTGGTGTCTCACGCTCCTCGTCTGCTCGTCTTTATTTGATGTCGTTGTAAAATCCGTGCTATTTTGTCGGTGACTCCTCGAATGTATGGAAGTACGGCTTTTTGATGTTGTTGTTCTGTTTCTGATGGGGTTGGTGTGATTGGGGGTTGTTGAGATTTATGAATTATACGCGCAATGTGGTCCGGATGATAACCGTTTTGTCGAAGGATTTCTTGAAGATTATTAAGTTCGTTTTGTCTATTGTCAATATCTGTCAAACGAATAGATCTAAGAGTCAAAGATTTCATTACAGAACTCAATTAGACAGGGTGGTGGTGTGATTGGGCATTTAAGTATCGATTAGTATGGGTTGGTTTCCTATAGACGGTATGTGAGAAGCTGTCATTGTTGGTTTTTGTTATGAGGACATCAAGAAACGGGAGAGAAGAATCGGACTCGATTTCAATTGTAAATTGTATATTAGAATGTATACCATTGAGGTGTTGTAGAAAGAAGTCTAATGAATCTCTGCCATGAGGCCAAATGACAAACGTATCATCTACATATCTAAGCCAACAGGAAGGTTTTAAATTAGACGAGTTTAGGGCCTGGGTTTCGATTTGTTCCATGAATATATATATATATATATATATATATATATATATATATATATATATATATATATATATTGTAACGAAATTTACCTAAGCCGGCGCTGGTTCCAGTACGCCGTCGATCGCTGTTAGGACAAAAAAATTAAAACTCGGCAACTGTTGAATTGATATAGGGTTATAAGAGAAGATTCGATGAGAGATTTAAAAGAAGAGGCCCATCATATATATATATATGTTACAGCTAATAGTCATTTCTAATAATAGTGGTTTCCGTTTAAGGGTATATTGACTACTGTCTTGTTATTGTTTTGTACTCTTTATTTACAAGCCTAGCTTTCGAAAAGTTTGCTTAAAAAAATACAGAACTAATTCAGCACCATAACGTTGTGAGTTTATCTGTCAACAGATATTTTTGCGTCATTCACCTCTGAATTCATTGATGTATATGTTGTGCCATAGATCAATGAAGATGAACATCATAAAACAGATGAAAGCTAGAATACAAAAAATATGCCACCCAGAATTTATAAAAAAGAAATTAGACAAACTGTCTAAATTTCTGACAGAAAGTTTCTATCCAAAACCCATGGTGAAAAAATTAATAAATGACAACCAATGACAACATGATGTTAGAACTTAGACAACATACACTCAATACCACCTTACCCAACAATAATGAAAATAAGACTTACGGAAGCTTGCCATGCATAAAGAAGCTCACAAATAAAATAAGAAATTGTTTCAAACAAGAAAACATCATAATCGCAACATATAGTACAAAAACCATTGGTCACTTATTCACAAAATTAAAAGATCGGACACCACTGTTGTTGCAATCGGATGTGGTATATCAAATAAGATGACACAACTGTGATTGTACTTACGTAGGCCAGACTTCACAGTGGCTTAAAAGTCGCTTAGCGATCCATAAAAGTGACATCAACAAAAATAATCAAAGATGTGCATTAACCACACATGCAAAACACTTTAAACATGCAATAAATTTTGATGATGTTAAGATACTTGATAAAAGTAAGCAGTATAACAAGAGGCTGATACTCGAGATGATCCACATCAACAAACAATCCTATCCAATGAATAAAAAAGCAGACACGAACAACTTGAGCAGTATATACACCTGTTTGCTCTCAGATCCCTTAAACCCATATTACGATGGACAGCTGGATGAGTAAGAAGACTACTGGAAAACAAACCTGCAGACGTTTCGCCAAGGTCTCACTTGGCATTCTCAATGCGTTGTTACGGTGAATTAAGAGGTGATCAGGGTTGGGATATTGGAGTGATGGAAATGTAACGACATCTAGGCTAAAAATGTAATAGATTCGTAATAGATTTTATTTTAATTCAAATGTCTTGGCGCATGGAGCTACAGACATCTATTGATACACATAAACATTAGCAAAGACTATATAAGTTATATTGATATGAATATCTGTAAGAATTATAAGCCAATGTATTTAAAAAAAATTGAAATTCGCTATTTTGAGGCATTTTCAACAGAAATCTTGTTAAACAGTAGTCATTGCATCAAATTCCTAGTTAAAACACTGTTGAAATTGTATGCTAAATTATATTTAAATGAGAAATCCATCTATATTAGCACCAAATAGCGATTAAAGGAAGGTCCTTAAAACAAATTGAAAACCTTGCCATTCATATATTACACAGTTTATTGTTTTTTGTTTATTTTAAATATTTAGATTGCAAATTATTTGTACATTAGTTATACAAAAACAAACCATTAACGAAATAAATTTGTGACTTGAAACTTGTTTTTAATTTCCAATTTTAAAATCAATGTTTTACCACCGTATACCAGTGCTGGTATAACACACTGATCATTACTTTTTCCTCGAGAATTAATTATCAATTATGTGTTTAAAAAACTATTGTTTTTAATAATCTTGGTAAATGCTGAAAATTCAAGAAACATGTTCTTTAACAGCAATAAATTATATTTAAAATAGAAATGAATCAAAATGAAAACGGTATTCATTGTATTGCAGTCCCTTAATAACTGTTTTTTCAGAATTTCTGGATAACGATAAATCTCATGTTGTAGAAAATTATATGGTACCGTTCTGTAATATTCATTAATTCAATGCAAGTCATCAAAATTGCTTAAGCCGTTCTTGAGTAAACGCTAAGCATAAACAAACCCACTCCTTTTTGGAATTTTGGTAAGTCGGTTAAGAACTCCATAAAAGTTTTAAAAATAACCACTTTCCATTTGTAGACTAAATAACAAACTAAATAGAAATTAATCTATTTATAACAATGTCTTACCGAACTTTTAAAGAGATTAAGAGGAGGGGCGGAATTTGTATCTAATTGATTGTTTAAAATGGCATGAATATTTAAGGTTATGGATTTCTAATGTTTCCAAATAATTTTAATCTTTTGTTTTCTGTATCCAAAATTTCGAAATGGATATATTTAGTTTATTATTTAGTGTAGGATGAATATTTAAGCATAGATTAAAATTTTCCATTTGTATGTTAAAAAAGTTTGATATTAAAATAAACACACTTAGGAATTTTCACTTACGTTTATTTGCTTTTGACAATTATTTCACCATATATATATATATATATATATATATATATATATATATATATATATAAAGCGAAATATTCATTCTCTTCACACTTGTAGACAACGTTTAATTATAGGTAACCCATTAAGCCCTCTTCGGACCATTTTCAAACATAATCTGAACAGTAAAATCCTATATTGGTATCGATATGTTGACGACATTTTTGCTTGTTTTACTGGTACTTACAGACAACTACAGTTATTCCATAACTACATAAATCAAATCCATCCGAACATAAAATTCACCTTGGAAACTGAGACTGACAATACATTAAATTTCCTTGACTTAAACTGTCAATACATAGACATGACAATAAACATACCTTTCCCATTTATCATAAACCTTCACACACTGACCATACAATCCAGAATAGTTCACACCACAACACAAACTGGCATCATAGCATAGTATGTTATACAGACTGATTATCATCCCATTATCCAAAACTCAATTTGATACAGAATTAAACAGAATAAAATGTATGCTGTCAACACCGGTTATAACCCTCAAATTATCGACATGTTAACTAAAAAATTAAATAAAAATATAAATGAAGTATATACTCCTACCCATAATATCGATTCCAAATTATATCAAAGTATCACATTTATCGGTTTTCCCTCTCAAAAAATAGCCAAATTTTTATTAAATAGGAACATTCATACAGCTTTTAAAACGGATAACAACTTAGGAAAACATATAAGAAACAATAAAGATAAAATTAACAAAAATAACAACTGGGATGTCTATAAATTGACATGTGGTAGTTGCCCTAGTTTCTACCTCGGTCATACGGGTAGATCATTCAAGAAACGATGGGATGAGCGTACCAAAGTTTTTGAGTGCCACAATTACAATAATTCCACCTTTGCCGACTATTTATTGAATGAAAATCATGTACCTCAGAATACGTTCCAAGTATTACATTTACATCAAAAAAGTAAAAAATCATATCATTTATAGTCATTAGAAATTAACAAAAACAAGAATTCACCATACCTCTTGAATGATCAAACCGAAACCAATTCATCTCCATTATTTAATCTTTTCAATATAATTATATAAACTCATTACATGCATATTTTATTCCATTTAAACACCTCAACTATAATATTTTGTTCTTTCTAAATAGTCACTGCCAAAGAGGTAATGACAAGCGTTGTCAAGTCCTGCGATGCTTCCATGCCAAGGAGACTGCAGAACAACAGCCGCCCACCAGTGTACTGGTGGAACGACACGATCTCACAACACCGACGAGAGTGTCTCAAAGCACGAAGGCTGCATCAACGAGCACGGAGACGCGACAGGGTAACAACAGAAGAACTAAGGCTCGACTATGAAATCAAAAGACAACAACTACGAAGAGCCATTCTCTCAAGCAAGAGATCCTACTGGAAGGAGTTGTGTGACGAAGTTGACCAAGATCCATGGGGAAAACCGTATAAAATCGTGATGCATAAAATCAAGGCCCCCCCCATGACATCAACGAACTGCCCCGAATCATTGCACCGCATTGTCACTCACTTGTTTCCTGTGAAGCCTGAGCTACCCGCTTATCCTTCGTGGCAGGTGAGGGACGAAGATATACCATCAGTGACCATGAATGAGCTGATGGGCGCGTGCAACCGGCTCCAAAACGGTAAGGCTCCCGGTCCAGATGGCATACCTAACATCGCGCTAAAATGCGCCATAGCCAATAGGCCTGACATGTTTCTACACATGGATGAGACCTGCCTAAAGCAGTGGGTTTTCCCGACTAAGTGGAAAAAGATGAGGCTTGTGCTCCTACCTAAAGGGGGAAAGAAACCTCCAGACGAACCGTCATCATATCGTCCCCTCTGTATGTTGGACTCTGCGGGAAAACTCCTTGAAAGAATAATAGCAGATAGGCTGGAGCCCTACCTTGAGCCAAAACTTTCCACCAACCAATTCGGGTTGAGAAAGGGGAGATCAACCATCGATGCCGTGACACTCGTTACCAACATCGCCAGAGAGGCTATCTCGGGAAAGAGATGGAGAAGAGGTGGAAAAAAGTACTGTCTAATAGCCACCCTGGATATCAAGAACGACTTTAACTCTGCCCGCTGGGACCGTATTTTGGAGGCTCTTGCCAGGATGGAAGTTCCTCAGTACCTGCGCAGAATGGTTTCAGCGTATTTCAAGGACCGCATCCTATTGTACCAAACTGAAAATGGGCAAGTAGACTATAAGATCACAGGAGGTGTACCTCAGGGCTCTGTTCTTGGCCCCCTCTTATGGAACGTAATGTACAACGACCTGCTCCTGCTCGGTCTGCCTGAGGGCGTCAGGCTAGTGGCATTCGCCGATGATGTGGCATTGATCATAGTGCGCAAGCACATAGAGGAGATACAAACAACCTTCTCATTCGCTATAGCCACAATTCAGCATTGGATGCTCTCAGCGGACTTAAGTTTAGCAGAGCAAAAGACCGAAACACTCCTTGTTAGCAGTCGAAAGGCAAGGGAAACCATCACCCTCAAAATAGGCGACACCTACATACAGTCGCAGCCCTTCATCAGCTACTTGGGGGTGCTCCTGGACACACGGCTCAACTTCAAAGAGCACATAATCGAGGACAGCAAGAAAGCAGCTGGGGTACAGGGGGCATTATCTAGAATAATGCCGAATTTCGGAGGCCCTAGACAGATAAGAAGACAGCTACTGGCAACAGTAACTACTTCTGTTTTGTTGTACGGGGCACCGGTATGGGAGAAATCGCTCGAGCGACCATCGTACCGCCGGAAAATGAAATCAGTCCAGCGGCTCTCAACGATTCGAGTGGCATCATCCTACCGCACTGTGTCTTACGAGGCGGTGAGTGTGATTGCCTCTACCCTACCAATCGACATCCTGGCTGCAGAAAGGGGACGGCTTTATCGCAGAAAGTTAGAAAAAGACCAGCCGACAGGAAACAGCGATGAAAGAGCCATGAGTCTAGGGCACTGGCAGGAGAGGTGGGACAGCTCTACTAAAGGCCGGTGGACATATCGATTGATACCTAACATCAGTCGTTGGGTCAACCGCCAGCATGGGGAGGTTGAGTTTTACATCACCCAACTACTGACTGGACATGGATGCTTTCGAGCATACCTGCACAGGTTCAGGAGGGCAAACTCCCCAAACTGCTCACACTGTACGGACGTGGTAGAGGAAGCGGAACACGTGTTCTTCTCCTGCCCCCGGTTTCAGGATCAACGTGCTGAAGTGGAGAGGATTCTGGAGACTAATATCGTTCCAGAACAAATAGTAGAAGCCATGCTGAAGGGCCCCCAAGCCTGGAACTTGGTATCAGATTACGCGGAGACTATCCTCAAAGAACTCCGCAATACGTTCGAGGAGTAGGCTTTAGAGGCTTCCAATGTAAGAGCAGTAAACATCTGCAATGAACCACCCTTGCGAAGTAGTATTGAGTAAGAGTGCCGCAAGGGACCATGGTTGCAGGAGAAAGAGGTTAGGGTTTTAGCGGGTATACGGTATACTGGTTTCAATGCAACGATTTACTCTTGCTTTGAAGTCATTGCATCGGGAGTCCCGCACGACAGCTAGCACGTGTTAGCTAAGTACGCAATGTATTTCCCCCCTCTTCGGATAAAAAAAAACACACACACACACACACACCCGGGGTGGTTGTTGGTTAGGTTAGGTTAGGTTAGGTTAGGAAGAACACCGTTAATGGTACAACATCGACCATTAAAACTAGAGCTGGCAGCAAGACACTATTCAGCCAAGTCCGCCAAAAGGCGAATAGTGCAGTTGACGTCCCCCAAAGGGCAACAGATGAGAGTGGCGCTCCAAACAAATTAGGAGCAAAGATCGATGAGCTCTTGAGGTTCATTGGGCCTAGGCACAATGTACATCATGAGATCAAGAAACTGGCACACGCCATTAAGTCAGAATATGACAAATATCTGACGTCAACGACGCAGCCATCTCCTGTAGCGAAACCTGCTACAACACAGACATCGCCAGTAAAGGTGTCAAACACTCAGACACAAGGTGAAAAGCAAAAGGAGGTCCCAAAAGCGGCTGCCTCAAAAGCAGCTAACTCAAAACCGGCTGCATCAACACCGGCGGCCCCAAAGCAGGCGGCTTCAATAAAAGTAGCCTCACTGTCGGGATACTCGGTAGCAAGGACCTCGCCACCGAAGGCCTCGCCTTCAGTAGCCTCATCAAGTAAGACACAAACTCTTAAACCGGTGCTAGCTAGCAAGCTAAAGCCCGGTAAAGAAGGTTGCCAGAACATCGGGCAAACCACCCAAGCAACAACAAGTAGGGTGGTCAATTCAGAAGCGGAGAGAAACAATGGATTAAAATCCAAGTTTAAACCGCAGACCAAGAACCAACCTTCAAACCAGTCTACTGACTGGCAAGTGGCAAAGAGGAAAAAGGCCCCGAGGACCAATAAGCAAAAACCAGCGCCACATTGTACGCTGCTTATAAAGAAAGGCGAGAAGAGCTCCCATGCAGATATCTTGCGAGGTATCAAGAATGATCCCACCTTGCAGGATATAGGCAAAAAAGTCTATAAGATCCGACGAACAGCTAAGGAAGATCTCCTATTGTTATTCGCGAAGGCAGACGCTCAGGAAATGGAGCGCTATTGTAACGCCATCAAGAATAAGCTCCCAAGCGGGGTCACTGTACAATCTCGAATACCGCAAATCGAGATTGAAATTAAAGACCTGGACGAGATCAGTACCAAGGAAGACGTAGTAAACCTGCTCAAAGATAATATCGACGGCCTGGCAGAGATCACTGAGGAGGCAGTGAAATCACTTCGACGGGCATATAGATCAACACAAACGGCAGTTGTTTGTCTCCCAGAAGTCCAGGCCAAGAAAGCCATCGCACTTGGAAAGCTGAAACTTGCGTGGGGCACAGTACGTGTTCGCGAGAGGATCAGCCTTCGACCGTGCTTCAAATGCTGGCACTTTGGGCACAACGCCCAGGCGTGCAGAGGCAAGACTGACCGAAGCAGTTGTTGTCACAGATGCGGAGGCGCTGGTCACAATGCCTCGGCTTGTCAACAACCTGCCAAGTGCTTACTCTGCAAAGAGAAAGATAGTAGGTCAGACTGCCGGCACGTTGCGGGTAGTTGGAAATGTCCGATCTACCAACAGGCGATGAGAGCAGCACAAGCCCGTAAATGAAAGTACTGCAACTCAACCTCAACCATTGCGAAGCAGCCCAAGACCTACTGGTACAGCGGGTGCGGGAATTGGATTGCGACGTAGCCATAATCTGCGAGCAGTACAAAAACTTCGACACCCTGTCCTGGGTAAATGACACAACGGACAGAGCAGCGATATGGGCTTGCGGTAAACTTCCGTTCCAACAAGTCCCAAATACCCCCGAACCATGGCTTGTGAGAGCCAAAGTGGGAGGGGTTCACTTCTATAGCTGCTATGCACCTCCTAGTGCACAGCTCGAGGAGTTCGAGTTATTCTTGGACACCTTGGCGGAGGATGTACGGAAGCGTGAATCGGTCGCCATCGCAGGAGATTTCAACGCCTGGGCAATTGACTGGGGATGCCGGGAAACGAGCGCCAGAGGACGAGCTCTCCTTGAGACCATGTTTTCGCTCAACCTGGTACTCCTCAACACAGGAGCCGTAAGCACATATCGCAAAGGCACAGCCAGCTCCATTATCGATGTGACATTCGTTAGCAGCAACCTAATTAAAGGGGGCTGTGAGTGGCGGGTCGATGAGGAGTTTACTAATAGCGACCACCAAGCTATTCTATGGGAAATCAACACCACTCCCAAACGAAGATTGTGTGTCAGTCGTGCGAGGCCACAGCCAGTCGGTTGGAACAAAAATGCTTTCGATGCTGATTCATTCGCCTTGGTTATGGAGCAGGAACCATTGTCAATAGCAACAAGCGCAGAAGCCACTGCCAAAGAGGTAATTACAAGCGTTGTCAAGTCCTGCGATGCTTCCATGCCAAGGAGACGGCAGAACAACAGCCGCCCACCAGTATACTGGTGGAACGACACAATCTCACAACACCGACGAGAGTGTCTCAAAGCACGAAGGCTGCATCAACGAGCACGAAGACGCGACAGGGTCACAACAGAAGAACTAAGGCTCGACTATGAGATCAAAAGACAACAACTACGAAGAGCCATTCTCTCAAGCAAGAGATCCTACTGGAAGGAGTTGTGTGACGAAGTTAATCAAGATCCATGGGGAAAACCGTATAAAATCGTGATGCATAAAATTAAGGCCCCTCCCATGACATCAACGAACTGCCCCGAATCATTGCACTGCATTGTCACTCACTTGTTTCCTGCGAAGCCTGAGCTACCCGCTTATCCTTCGTGGCAGGTTCCTCAGTACTTGCGCAGAATGGTTTCAGCGTATTTCAAGGACCGCATCTTGTTGTACCAAACTGAAAATGGGCAAGTAGACTATAAGATCACAAAAGGTGTACCTCAGGGCTCTGTTCTGGGCCCCCTCTTATGGAACGTAATGTACAACGACCTGCTCCTGCTCGGTCTGCCTGAGGGCGTCAGGCTAGTGGCATTCGCCGATCATGTGGCATTGATCATAGTGCGCAAGCACATAGAGGAGATACAAACAACCTTCTCATTCGCCATAGCCACAAATCAGCATTGGATGCTCGCAGCGGACTTGAGTTTAGCAGAACAAAAGACCGAAACACTTCTTGTTAGCAGTCGAAAGGCAAGGGAAACCATCACCCTCAAAATAGGCGACACCTACATACAGTCGCAGCCCTTCATCAGCTATTTGGGGGTGCTCCTGGACACACGGCTCAACTTCAAAGAGCACATAATCGCGGCCAGCAAGAAAGCAGCTGGGGTACAGGGGGCATGATCTAGAATAATGCCGAATGTCGGAGGCCCTAGACAGATAAGAAGACAGCTACTGGCAACAGTAACTACTTCCGTTTTGTTGTACGGGGCACCGGTATGGGAGAAATCGCTCGAGCTACCATCGTACCGCCGGAAAATGAAATCAGTCCAGCGGCTCTCAGCGATTCGAGTGGCATCATCCTACCGCACTGTGTCTTACGAGGCGGTGAGTGTGATTGCCTCTACCCTGCCAATCGACATCCTGGCTGCAGAAAGGGGACGGCTTTATCGCAGAAAGTTAGAAAAAGACCAACCAACAGAAAACAGCGATGAAAGAGCCATGAGTCTAGGGCAATGGCAGGAGAGGTGGGACAGCTCTACTAAAGGCCGGTGGACATATCGATTGATACCTAACATCAGTCGTTGGGTCAACCGCCAGCATGGGGAGGTTGGGTTCTACATCACTCAACTCCTGACTGGACAAGGATGCTTTCGAGCATACCTGAACAGGTTCAGGAGGGCAAACTCCCCAAACTGCCTACACTGTACGGACGTGATAGAGGACGCGGAACACGTGTTCTTCTCCTGCCCCCGGTTTCAGGATCAACACGCTGAAGTGGAGAGGATTCTGGAGACTAATATCGTCCCAGAACAATTAGTAGAAGCCATGCTGAAGGGCCCCCAAGCCTGGAACTTGGTATCAGATTACGCGGAGACTATCCTCAAAAACTCCGCGATACGTTCGAGGAGTAGGCTTTAGAAGCTTTCAATGGAAGAGCAGTAAACATCTGCAATGAACCACCCTTGCGAAGTAGTATTGACTAAGAGTGCCGCAGGGGACCATGGTTGTAGGAGAAAGAGGTTAGGGTTTTAGCGGGTATACGGTATACTGGTTTCAATGCAACGATCTACTCTTGCTTTGAAGTCATTGCATCGGGAGTCCCGCACGACGGCCAGGACGTGCTAGCTAAGTACGCAATGTATTTCCCCCTCTTCGGATAAAAAACACACACACACACACACACACACATATATATATATATATATATATATATATATATATATATATATATATATATAAATTAATGATGATATATGATAAATTGTATAAAGAAAAGGTAAATATCTTAAACTAGATAGAGCTAGATATTGTCTTTTTTGATCAGAAAAAGATATAGCATAAACCCAAAGGACTTGAAGAAAAATACTTTCAAATGAAATAGGATTAAACTGCCACACATCAGACAAGGCAGTGAAAACTTGTTTACACATAGATTTAACAGAAAAGCAATTATTTAGAAATACCCTACACTGAATATAAGGGCAACTCTATAAGTGAAAGGAAGGTAATTTCAAATGTATTTAATGAATTCTTTGCTATTATCAGTAGTAAAATAGTTTAGGGTATTAATAGTAAACAAATGTCAATTTTACAAAGATCAATGTAACTTGAGAATTTCCAAAATAACCAATAATTTGAACAATAAATCCTCAGCAGGGAATGATAATGTCAACACCAAAATACAAGGAAGAAATTATACCAATATCAGTTATGCCTATAAATAAGGCACACTCTGAAGGTAAATTTCCTGACTCTCTGAAGATTGGTAAGGTTACACCATTACATAAAACCAGACCCCTTACTAGAGTGGATAATTATAGACCAATAATGCGAAATCAACATTGTCAAAAATTGTATAAGAAACACATAATTTCATTTCAATATCTTTCATTTCTTCTTCATTTGTCACATATCAAATATAACAAATATTTACCAACATGATTTTCAAGAACAAAGTAACACATTAAGGGCAACTACGGACTTTGTGGATTTCATTTCAACCACAGTAGATAACAAAAGTTGCACCAAAACAATATTAGTTGATTTGAGTAAGGTATCTGATGTAGTGGCCACATAATTCTTTTAAATAGGGTGGCAAGAAATGGATGGGCATTAGAGTGTAAGTTCTTACTTTTCATTAAATTAAGAACAGAGTACAATATACTATAGGAAATAACACTGCTACTTCCAAGGAACTGTTAAATTGTGCCACAAGGTTCAATTCTAGACCCACTATTTTATGTCTTGCATGTAAGAAGTAAGGAGTTGTCAGGAACTGTAGGTAAATTGATTCGGCAATAGTTTACAACAAATTACATTTAGCAAAATGAAAAGACACTATCAATATGACCTACAAATTACCTTGGGCTCCATACAAACAAATCAAAAATTAAGCTAGCAAAACTACTTATATATTGTTTTCACAAATAAATGTAAAATGTCCCAATAAAGAAATAAACATTGAGGGAAATGAAATTGAGGGAAATGAAATTGAGCAAGTGTAGAAAGAAAATATTTAGGCCTTATTTTGGATAACACTACATTAATAAAGTCATTTTGAGCATCTGAAAAATACCTATGATTGGAGCTTTATATAGATATAGTTGGATTTACATAGATCGTAATAATATCAGATTATATATATATAATAATTAAGAACATACCATAAATAACATTTAGAAGACAATCAGATTTATAATGCTTATTTTTATATCAATATTTAATAATCAGTTCTCCTATGGGGAATTTGTGGACCAACCTTATTTGGTGAGATTCAGATTCATCAAAACAAAGTAGTGAAAACTTTATTTTTAGCTGAATGATCTGGTACACCTACTAAAACACTGCTATAATGTAAGGATAAATGTAGGTCTTAATAACCCCATAATAAAATATTTACTTCTTTGCCTGAAAGTATAACAAACAGCACAAATAAAACTATATTTAATGAAAGGTTGTACAATATTAGGAAGGATTGATTAATCCAGGTGACCTGTGCTAGAAGTTGTGAATTTTTGCAGGGTTTTTTATATACTAAAATAAACATAGTGTATGAATTTGTATGTAGTTTTAATATCTTAGTATACTTATTAGTGATAAGAAAATTAAATTCAATCAATCAATTTAAATACAAAACTGTAAATTCTTTTTCTGAGTAAAGATAGAAATAGTTAAAAATATGAGGTACCTAGTGATTTCTATGTGTCAAATATTTTCATAATATGTATTTGGTTTACAAGCTTTCCGGTTGTTTGTTTCTTTTCCTTAGACCCTCATTTTCATATTCTTTTAAGTACTAAAATTGAAATAATAAATGTACCTGGCTCATAAATGTTAATATGCATAAATCAGATCACTGTTACAATTTTAGGCTAAAATATATTTTTGATATTTATGATAAATAGACAAAAATAATAGTTTTGGAAATTAACATTCAGATATGACTTACATGACAAACAACTGGCACCGTTATAACAAAAAACTTTGATATCTAAATCACAGATATAAATCGCCTACACAACAACTTCGAGTTTCAGATGTGCTTCCTCCAAACACGACTAATTGGACTAATTCAATTGATGAACTGATGCAATTTCCAATCTAAAGAACACATGTTCAATTCAGTTGTACCGTGCATATATTCAATTCAGTAATCAGTAGCGTTAAGCAATACCAATTAAATTTATTTATTACATGTTACATGTTAGATGAGCTAATCACAGATCATAGGTATGTAGCTAATTTCAATAAACTAAAATCTAAACAAACAATAATCGTGAATCAATAAATAAATTGCACAATTTTCGCCATCTGCAATCAGCTAGCGAAACTATGAAAATGGGTAAAATAGACAGTGATTTACATACCAGCATAAACTTCTCCGTAGGATGTCCCAGATTCAGCCCTCTAAACCCAAGGATATTTAACAAAGGATTGCTTGATCACTGTTAAAAATTTTCGTAAAAAAACTGCCACCTTGCGACGTATCACCGTGTGTTGGGCCCGCTCTCGAGTTATTGTGGCACTTTATCTGTTGACAGTTGAAAAGTTTTTCTGGTTTTATTGCAGTGATATGGCAACCTAGGGATACGACATTAGCATCTACTTTTAATAGAGAAAAGTGGAAACGGTAGGTGTGGCTTATGCTAGCACCAATATGGCGCCGAAATCAGGACCGGATTTAGAAAATATATTTGTAGTCGACAAATTTGTAAAATAGTGGCAAAAATTAAACCTTGAGTAGGGCAAAAAAAATAGTTTTATATTGTACGATGAATTCAATGCTAATCCAAATGACAACATACAAAATGATACGTAGAGACCTGACCAAACCATTTTCACCGAAAAAAGTCGAATTTTTTTGCATAATTGCACTATAATCAATTTATAACATTATATTAGAAAAGTCCGCTTTAGGGTAAAGAGGGGGTCTGTAAAGTCTTTACATGCCGTTATCTCCCGGAGAAGGAGTCAGTCTTTCGTAATATTTTCTACCATAGAGTGATTCATATTTCGGAGCTAAGCGTTGGGAAGCAGATAAACTCTTACGTAAAAAGGGGGAGTCCGAGGAAATCTTATGTGCTCTTACACAGACGGTCGGAAATGGCCAAAATCGTCCTTACGTAATTAATAAATGGCCCCTAATATGGTACTTCTAATTGCAAAATAGTGCTTTAAATTGTTTAGATTTTTATTGAATTATCAATTACCTGATATGTGAATTTTCAAGTTATTTTTGATTTAACTGCTAATTTACTAATATGAAAAGAAACTATATTGTCTTCACTATACAAAGATTATTTATTGGATAATTTTAGTGAGGATGGGTGTCAATTATGGGGACACATCAATTATGGCAATTATTTACATCATCAACAGATGTCAATATTTTTAGAGAAAATAATAAGGAAACGTTTAATTTTTTTAATACAAAAAATTTGGTATGTGTTCATTATTTAATATGAAATAAATAAAACGAAGTAATGAAACATTTATTGACCACTAAACAGAACAATTTTATTATTAACTAGCCGTTACCCGCGGTTTCACCCGCGTACGGAATGTTCAAGCCTTCGCAAAAAGAAATAACTTATGAAACATATGGGTTATCCTATATAAAAAAATCCTAACTTGTTTAAACCACTCTACTTAACTATAAATCCACCAATCTCGAATATATTTCACCCAAACTGCAAGTACTGATGGGCCACCCTATATAAAAATTGTATTCGACATTTTTTTGAATCACCTTGAATAACTGTAACTCTACTTCACCCTATATTACAACCATCCTGTATATGCTGCTGTTTATTTGTTACCCAATATAACTTTTTGAACACCTGACAACTCTTCTCTACCCGATATTTCATCTATGCAACTGCTTATGGTCTACGCTGTATAACAATTATTTGTGATATTTTTTAACTACCTCTTAAAGTAAAATTTCTCTTTACTCTATATTTTGATCAACCTTTATATGCAGCTTTTTTTAACATTGTGTTAAACACACTCTAAAAGTATAATCTTGCTTCTCCCCATATTTCAGATATTTCATATAGTAAAATGCAACTGTTTATGGTCTACCCTATCTAACTTTTTTTTACTTTTTTTGATCCATCCTAATGGAAATGTCTGTGGAACCCTTGGTGTGTCACAAATATAAAAACACAGTTTTGCACCCTAACACCAAACTCTTATGTAAACCCTCACCCAAACTGTAACTGCTTATTGGCCACCCTATATAACAATTTTATTCAACTTTTTTTAACGGCTTTGTATAAGTAACTCTACTTCCATCTACATTAACACCATCCTGTATACACCGCTGCCAATTTGACAAACATTACAAGTTATTTTTGAACCACCCTGTATAACAATAATTTTACTCTACTACATATTTCAAACACCCTCTATATGCATCTGCTTAAGGGCCACCAGATATAATTTTTTTAAACACTTCGCTATAACTCTGGTCCACTTACTTTCTTATGCATGCAACTGCTTATGGACTACGCTCTATAACCATTTTTGAACCACCCTTGTAAGTATAATTGTTTCCACCTTGTATTTCAACCACACCCTAAATGCAGCTTTTTCGAACATTGTTTTAATCACGCTGTATGAACTCGGCCACCCGGTATAACATTTTTGTACCACCCTGTATAACTATAACTCCATCAATGGCAAAGATGTTTCACCAAAACCGCAACTGCTTATTGGACACCGAATATAACAATTTTGTTCAACATGTTTTTGAATCATCTTGTATGTATTGCAACTACAGTATAACATTTTTTAAATAATTATCATAACACTTCTTCACCCTATATTTCAACTAACCTATCTAACTTATTGTGAACTACACTATTTCAAAAATTTTCCTCATGTTTTTTCAAGTATAATTTCTCTCCACACTTCATTTAAACTACCCTTCATTTACAACTTTTTCTAACCTTGTTTGAATGACACCGTATAATTATAACTTTACTGCGCACCACATTTCAAGTACTCCTTATATGCAACTGCTATATAATTTTTTTCTACCATTTTTTACCCACCCTGTATAATTATAACTGTACCCTACCCTATACTTCAACAACCTTTTATATAAAACTACTTATTTGCCACCAAACATAACATTTTTGTGTCACCCTGTATCTATATATAAATAGGCAAAGACAAAACGATTAGGTACCATTTTCTCCTCTGTCTCTCGACCGATTTTCTTCATTTTTGTTTTGTTTAGTAGCTACTGATGACCTTCAGTGTAGAATGCTAATATTTATTTATAATATTGGTCATTCATTAAATAAAATATAATAAAAATTCATTATTTACGTCAATAATGTAAACGCCAAACAACTGAATGTGCCGTCGCCGCCGCCAGACTCAAAACATTGAGTAATTATATAAAGAGGGACCAATGCTGTTATATACTTAGAGCATGTACTTCTGGAAGTGGCATGCAAGCGTTGTTATTGTTTAGTGGTAAATTAATTGTTGTATATTATATAAAGCAGTTGCATATATAGGGTGTTTAAAGTATAGAGTAGAGTGCAATTATAACTAATAAAATAATTATATAGGGAAGCCCATAAGCGGTTGAATTTACAGGGTTCTTGGAATAGAAGGTGCAGTAGAATTAGTTATACAGGGTGGTGCAAAAAATATTATACAGTGTGGCGGAAATGGAACATTTCGTAACCCATAAGCTGTTGTATATATAGGGAAGATGAAATATAGGGTAAGGAATTATAGATATACAGGATGATGATAAAAAATGTTAGAAAAGGAAATGATTTATAGAGTAGCCCACGAAGATTTCCATATATATGATGATTAAAATATAGGTCGGAGTAGAATTATAGTTATAGAAGATAGTTAAAAATTTCATAAACAGAAAGAGTAAACACGGTGGCTCATAAGCAGTGGCATATACAGAATGGTTTACCGGGTTGTTCAAAAATGTTAAAAAATATTATGCGTAGTCCGAGAGCAGTTGCATATACAGGGTGGTGGAAATATATAATGAGATGTAATTAATATAATAAGGATTTTAATAAATGTTAGAGAATTGAGTGCAATTATAGCTATACAGGGAGGTTAGAAAAAATAAATATATAGGGTAGCCCATTAGCGGTTGAATTGTTGTCATATTAAATTAAGAATTACTAATTTGAACACAAATAAAGTCCTATGAATTATATCAGAAAAAAACTTGAATTTCGTTACTTATTTGTAGAAGCGAGATGTAAGACCAACATCTAGGATTTTCGAGGAAAGTATCACACAGAGGTTCCTAATCTGGATTCGTTCCGTGTAATTGCTGTTCTCCCTAAAGTCCTAGGTTAGAATGCAATGACAAAATTTTCAGGTTACTTAACTTGCCAGAGATATTGCACAATTGGTCGAATTTCGATCACTGGGCGACAGCTCGTCCTCAGAAACCTACCCCACCATATATTTCAACCATCTGGTAAATGGAATAGCTTGTAGATCATAACATTACTTTATATCTATACACTCTATAAACTGTTTCTAACATTTCTTGCAACTCATTTCATAACTATATTATCTTATGAACATAATTGAAAGATCCTAACTGCTTACCTAATACATGTTTTAAAGATATAATTTTTTGAACACCTGACTATAACTCTTCTCTAGCCTAATTTTCAGCTATGCAATTGCTATTGGTCTATGCTGTATACAATTATTCCTGATATTTTTTGAAGGAACGTTTAAAGTAAAATTTCTCTTTACTCTATAATCTAATCAAACTTTATATGCAGCTTTTTCTCACATTCTGTTAAACACACTCTGAAACTAAAATCTTGCTTCTCCCCATATTTCAGATATTCCATATAGTAGAATGCAACTGTTTATGGTCTACCCTATGTAACATTTTTTTAACTTTTTTTATCCAACCTAACAGAAATGATGTGGAACACTTCGTGAGTCACAAATATAAAAACACAGTTTGCATCCTAATACCAAACTTTTATTTAAACCCTCACCCAAACTGCAACTGCTTATTGGTCACCAAATATAGCAATTTTATTTTAAAAAAAATTAACCGCTTTGTATAACTAACTCTACTTCCATCTACATTAAAACCATCCTGTTTACACCGCTGCCAATTTGTCAATCATTATAACATATTTTTATAATCATTATTTTACTCTACAAAATATTTCAACCACCCTGTATGTGCATCTGCTTAGGGGCAACCAAATATAACATTTTTAAATACTTCTAATCACGCTGTATGAACTATAATTTTACTTCGATCCATGTTTCAGATATTGAATATATGCAACAGCTCATGTTCTATCCTACAAAAAAAACATATCCAACCTGTTTGACTATAAATCTACTCCACCCGCTATTTCAACCACCTCGTATTTGCAACTACTTATTGTCCACCCAGTATAACATTTTTTCTACCACCCTGTATAATCCATCAATGCCAAATATATTTCTCCAAAACCGCATGGGGCACGGAAGATAACAATTTAGTTCAACAGTTTTTAATCATCTTGTATGTATTACAACTACCCTGTATACGCGTCTGCTTATTGGTCAACCAATATAACATTTTTTAAATAATTTTCATAACACTTCTTCACCCTATGTTTCAACTATCATATCTTTGCAACTTATTATGAACTACGCTTTTCTCATTTTATCCTTATATTTTTTTAAGATATATTAAAGTTTAATTTCTCTCCATACTTCACAAATTTTTGTACGACCCTGTATCCTTAGAATCCCACCCCACCCTATATTTCAACTATCCGGTAAATGGAACAGCTTGTGGGTCATACTTTAAAATATTTTTAAACCCACCTGTATAGCCATAATTATACCCCGCTACATATTTCAGCCATCCTATATATGTAACTACTTGTGGATATAAAACAAGTTTTTAACCACAACTCGATCTTATATTTTAAACAGCCTGTATAAACAACTGCTTCTAACATATCTTTAACCCATTTCATAACTATAGTATATTATGAACATATTTCAAAGTCCTAATTGCTTACCTAAGACATTTTTTTTAAGTTTTTTTTTTTCACTATAAATATTGTACCCTTTTTCAACCACTTGGTATATGGAACTATTTATGGCCCACTTAATATAATTTTTTTGTACCACCCCGTATAACTAATTCCACTCCCCCTTATTTCCACCACATTGTATATATCCAGCTGCGTATAGGACACCAAATATAATTTTTTTAGATTTTTTAAATCCACGTAATTCTACTCCGCTCTAAGATTCCTATATACAGAACACCCTGTGAAATTACGCTTGATATATGTTGTTTTTTGTTAAATCGAAACATGTTACATTTGCACATTCCGAATTTTGAATAAAAGCTAAGCTGATCTAATATTTTGTGCATGCGTTGGAACCAATTGAGTAATTGAATTACCCAACATGGTAGAAGTTTTTTCGCTATATCTACCGTTTCTATCAATTTAGAGAGATAAAATGTCTACCAGATTTTAAGTCAAACTTCAGGCTTCGCAACAAAAAATGATTCAGCAAAATCAGTTAAGTAGTTCTTACGTGATGCCCGAACAAACAAGCAAACAGACAAACTTACAATTTTATAATAGTATAGAAGTGCCTTACACTAAAAGATTTATTTATTTTGTTTTTGCATAAGTAATACATTCATATATTAACATACCTATATATCACAGCTTTTAATAACAATAGTCTATGGCTGTCTGAGATTGACTGCTTAAAAGTACCTATGTTATAATAAATTTGAAAAAATGTTTGACCCTATAATTTTTGAAGTGAAAACTTCTTTAGCGGCGCTGAGCACTTTTTTTTGTATGGGTAAAAATTTCCAAACTCGCGTCAGGGTCACGTGATGCTGATCGAAAAAGCGTAAGATCGAGGGGAAGGGAGAGGAACTAGTATCTCCCACTCTTTCTACCGTGCCTGAGTGTGTTGCTCCGTTTAGGCGGCACAGGGCGCTTGCGCGAATGTCCGTGTGTGTTTATGTACAGCGTGCCACGCGTATCTAAGGATGGTGACAGCTGTCGGCTTGACTGTTGTGTATTCGTATATGTGAATTGTTTAAATTATGGAAATTGAACAAAGTGCATCTATTAATGAAAAAAGTGATGATGAAGTAGTCAAAGAAAATGAGTGAGTACTTACTACTGAAAAATATACTAGATGAAAAACTCTTACTTGGCTTTAGCCCGTAACTGCCGTCAAGAAAACCAGCTATAAGCTGAGCACTATAAAACGTAAAAAAACGAATAATAATAATAGTAATAAATACAATTTTAATAATAAGATTAGGTTTCGATCGAGTCTGTATTTACACATAATAGATGTAATATTTGTAATATGTTTATACTTTATAGCATTAACCTACATTTTCATGACACCACAATAAGCCCATTTGCGGTGTAGGTTTACCAAAAAATAATTTCCACTAAAAATAAATGAAATAAGATAATAATAAATAATCGGTGTAGGTTTTTAATAAATATTGTATTCTACCTCATAAATGATAGTACTTTTGTACTTATAATTAAACACAACGTTAATATTGAAGTTTTCACTTCTGCCGGCACTCCCGGAGTGCTTTTTTTTTAAATGTTATGTGTTATCTCTTTGCTAGATATATTTGCAGGGGCAACTACCAACTGTTTTATATAGGCTTCACACTTAAAACAAGTATTAATTACATCCTCAGACGGATACTGTAATCCGCCTTTACTTTTTTATCAATAAATGAATACATATAAAAAGTACGTGTTTCACTGGTTAAAGCACATACACATTCATTGCAAATTAAGCGTTTTTGTAAATAAAACACGACATAACCTGCTATGTAACTAGATTTATATTTAAAAATATACAATTAAATTTTTTATATTTCATTTTAGTGGAGCTTTTAAACAATTGAAGTTTGAATATAATCGAAATGTCTTTTATGGCAGTTGGATATTTGTTGATGCGTCGCAATAATGCTCCAGAAACTACTTCATCTAGTTCAGATGAAGAGTGGAATGCAATTTTACAAAATTATAATCGTGAAAAGCGAAAACTTAGGCCACGTATTATTGATTACGAGAATGTACTTAATCTTTATTTAGATGAATAATTCAAAAGCCATTTAGCAAACAACATATCTATAAACAAAACAAATGTTTCATGAAAGAAATGTTTTCACAATGATAATGAACATTGTTTATTTACCAAGTTAGGTTTGTTATTGATAAATGTGGACAAATGTATAAATGAATGATGAATATGAACTAAAATTAATTATATTAAACTTAACATAATTACATTTATCTGTCTTCACACGTTCTGCATCAGCTTGAGAAACATAAGCTTCCACAGCAGTATCTCTTTCCGAATCATATAATACTATTTTAGTTGTCGCCATCTTTAAAAGTTTAAAAATTGCGCCAAACTTCTCAACGTCCACTTCGACCCATATCTACAGATGGGTCGTTGTGAGCGTGGTGTGAGCGAAAATAATGACGTCATTAGTGACGTTTTCGCTGCGCTCACAATGACCGCAGTCGTCATGTGGAACGGCTGAAGGAGTATTTTGAGCGTTGTGATCGCTAAGTGTAACGTAGCCTTAGAATATGCTGAAAAAGGACTTACACAATAATTATGATCAAAATCTGAAATCTCTGGTCCAAAATCAATATTATCACTATCAGCCAGTCTGTATTCTCTAGTAGTTATATTAAGTTGGTGTACGGGTTCACAGTTTAAAATAGTAAGGTGTTCTAAAGGAATACAGTTTCCAGTAAAGGATTCTTTTAGTTCCAGGTGAATTAAAATTTTTTATATGCAGACTGGAATTGTCTAGCACTTGGATTATTATTAAATCCACCTTGTGACCTAACTGAACCAAAAAATAACTCAATATGGTCCTGTAAAAATATATAAAAAGGTAAAAATTTTAAAATTTCTGTCACAAATAATTGTTTATAGAGTGTTTTTAATCTCAAGTTTGAAACCTAAAAAGCCAGTGTATATCAGTTTCTAAAATAGGAGTACCATTAACATGAGTTTTTAGATTTTAAATATAACTGTCTGCCATATCCAGAAACTGTTCACAATCTAAATAATTATTTAATTTTAGTGGCTTTTTATAGCCAATCTGCAACACATTTCTTGAATTAAAGACATGAAATAAATTATTCATAATTCTAATAAATCTTACTGTAGCCTTTACTCCTTTAAACTGTGCCCAAGATAATTCGTTATTACTAAATTCTAAAGCTACCGCAATACTTTTGCTAAATATTTGGGTAGCAAGAGACACTTTCATTTTATGTTTGTTAAAATAGATATGTTGAGCTTATAATTTATTAGCTAAATCAAAAAGTTTCATTCTCTTGTAGATTATGGAGTTCTTTCAAATATTTCCAATCAATTAATCCATTATTATCAGCTACAAGAGAATACTTTTCACCTAAAGTATTGTGGATTAGTTTTATCATGTGACTTGGGTCTAAAATAATGACATTTATCACAAGATGGATGTTTAAAAACAGGGTTTAATGATTTATAATCTAAGCTACAACCTAGTCTTTTTGCCATTGTAAGATTAACTGGAGCCCCATCAAATGTTAAACTCACATCTACACCAACTCCATAACATTTTTTCAAATAGTCCAAAACTAATGCATGCTTTTGATCCTCTGTAGTACCAGATGTCAAAAAGTATCCTACAGGAATCTTCCAACTTCCATTGATACAATTTAACATGAAAACAAGGACATCTTTAGCAAGGGTTTGTTCTTGTACTCCTGTACCCATGTTAACATATCCATAACATTTTTTTCCTGGTACCCATTCTTCTTGTCTTCTTATTGACATTTTATCCATAATAATAAGTCCACATATAACATTAGTATTACCTGAGGTGACTTTAAGAAGAAGAGCATCAAAAGCTTCTTTTGTGAAACCTGGTTCACCATCTATTGCCTGATACCATCTGCTAATTGTCCTAGGGTGAGGTAAACAAGTATCAAATCTTCTTCTGACATATTTATATGCTGCAGGGTAATAGAAATGTAATGTTAAGGCAAATGTTTTTAATTTTTGTGAATATTTTTTAGATAGTGCCTTGTTGGTTGCTTTTTTAACTTGCCTTAACAGGAGCTTTTTTGGAGTTCCTTGTTTTTCAAGAAGATCTAAAATTTCTTCTTGAAGATATCTTTGTTCATTAAATGTTGCTTTCTAGGTGTTGTATTCACCAAAGATGCATCTATATCTGTTCTTGAAGAAGTCGATAGTCCAGCAGCCAGATCAACATGTGGGGACTGCAACTGAATATTAGATAAAACTATGACTTTTGGTATTCCTTGTAATCTTGGTATCTAAAAATTAAAACACATTTGTCCATAACATTTTAAGATATAACAGTAAAGATAATTTTTATTGAGATTGTGATCAATAACAAAATATTTAGAAAGACTTCAACCCTATGTTGAACCCCAAAACTGTCTACAAAAAAATGTAAAACATGCATCGATTTGGTTTTAAAGTGTATAAATCAGTTTAATCAATTTAAATAAAAAACAATTCTAGAAGTTTGTGCCTGGTGAAACACAAAATTTCATTTCTGAGCTGTAGCTACCCTCCCCTTGGTATTTTGAGTGTTATAGAATAAGAATAACTGTTATTAACAACATTTAATACACTCAACATTTTTACATTTCCTATTATTAATAACAGCAATTACCTCATAGCCATTAAGTGTAGGGATTGCATTTTTTCGCAGACGTACATAGTTCAAGGAGATTGTATGTACAGTGCATCCCATTTTGGTTGAGATTGCCAGGTTACTCAGTTGTTATTGAAAATAGAGTCTTGCGGTTTTCACATACATGTTCTACTTTTTTTGTGAAACTCAAGATGGCCATATCAGATTTTGCATAAGTGTTTCCATTTATAAGATACAGGGCGATTTTGATAATTTATACTTTTTGGACCCCTTCTATATCTACGAAGTTATTAGAAATACTCCTGCGCTAAGAACTACGTCTAATAGAAAATTTTGCATAGAATCCAGTGGAGTACTCAATTTTTTTTCCGAGTATGGTTTTGAAGATACTACACAACATTATATATTTTTAAATGGAACACCCTGCATTTTATTATTTCATTGAATTCGTTATTTTTTTCCCTTTAAAATAATGTATAATACAATACACATGGTATTATTAGAAATGCTAAAAAACACTAAAAAGCTGAGTTTTTTGCTAGAATCAAACAAATAATTCCATTTGAGATTTTTTATAGGAGTTTATCAGCACAGAAAAATAATGTTAACAATAATTCAATAACATGAAACACGAAATTTAGGTACCTAAAAGCAACTAATAAATAGTTATACATCGTTCATTATGTATAACAAACAGAAGAAGTATTACAAATCAAATATCTATCTTAAAATTAATTTTGGACATTATTTATTACCTTATTGAATTAACTGTTCAAATTGTTGTCCATTTTCCCTAACACATAATTGGCAAACCTTTTCAATACGCCTGAGTGCATTTAAAATTACAACAGGTCGCCTTTGTAAATCCCGAAAAGCTGCCTCCGTTGCGGCACGAAGTTCTTCGCGACTGTTGTGTCTGTTGGTATATATTTTATTTTTCAAATAACCCCACAAAAAAAAGTCCAATATAGATAAATCGGGTGATCTTGGAGGCCACCTAATTGGTCCATGTGTTCCTATCCAACATCCTTGAAAATTATTTTCTAAAAAGCGCCCATTTAATCTAGAATTGTGGGCAGGGACGCCATCTTGTTGAAAGTGTATAGAATTGCGAAAGGCGAGGGGAACGTCTTCCAATATTTCGGGTAATAAGTCTTCTAGAATTGTCAAGTACCTATTGGGGGTAAGGGTTAGTATGAAACAGGCTACATTAAAACCAAATCGACCCTGCTGTTGTCGCTCAAAAATTAAGTGCGGGTTCTCATCATACCAGTATCTTGTAATCTGCCTGTTAAATATACCGGCACTGCTTATATCAGATTCGTCTGACCAAATAACTTTCCGTACAAAATCATTGTCCTTTCGGGTTTGGTCTAAAAACCAATTGCAAAAATTTAACCGTATTGCTGCATCACCAGGATATAAGTGCTGGGCAATATTGACTTTGTAAGGTTTATTTTTATATTTTTTTAAATTCTTTGGACCCGTGATTGAGAAACTCCAGTGTAATTTTTTAATTTCGCACAAGAAGTCTGTTTTCTTTGTTAGGTTTAGAATATGCACCAAAACTTCTTATTCTTTAGTCTAAATATAGTTGCTCGACTAGGTTGATGCCTCTCTGGATATCTGAAAGTTTTAAAAACGCGATTTCATGAAATATCTTATGGTAAAATACTCGTACTTTATACCTGTTGGAAAAATAGTGCTAAAGCTTCTTCAACATTCTCATAACATTGATTTAAACATTGTATCATATCGTATTTTTCGTTATTTTGAAAAACGAATTCTCTTCCAGTCATTATCAATTATCAACCAGCAAACTCACGAATAATTATTTATATAATGATCTTGTAAACTCAAACACGATAAAACACAATAGTTACTAACAATGACAGCTTGACAGATTTGCGTTTTTCTCTCCAGCGCTCACTAGATAAAATATTGTTCCGAAAGGCGGAATTCTATAATAATTTTAAATAGATTCATGCCAGATGCAAAGGTTTGCCAATTATGTGTTAGGGAAAATGGACAACAATTTGAACAGTTAATTCAATAAGGTAATAAATAATGTCCAAAATTAATTTTAAGATAGATATTTGATTTGTAATACTTCTTCTGTTTGTTATACATAATGAACGATGTATAACTATTTATTAGTTGCTTTTAGGTACCTAAATTTCGTGTTTCATGTTATTGAATTATTGTTAACATTATTTTTCTTTGCTGATAAACTCCTATAAAAAATCTCAAATGGAATTATGTGTTTGATTCTCCTTTTAAATGGAAAATACATGGCCTACTAGCATTTTAGTGTTTTTTTAGCATTTCTAATAGTACCATGTGTATTGTATTATACATTATTTTAAAGGGAAAACATAACGAATTCAATGAAATAATAAAATACAGGGTGTTCCATTTAAAAATATATAATGTGTAGTATCTTCAAAACCATACTCGGAAAAAAAATGAGTACTCCACTGGATTCTATTCAAAATTTTCTATTAGACGTAGTTCTTAGCGCAAGAGTATTTCTAATAACTTCGTAGATATAGAAGGGGTCCAAAAAGTATAAATTATCAAAATCGCCCTGTATCTTATAAATGGAAACACTTATGCAAAATCTGATATGGCCATCCTGAGTTTCACAAAAAAGTAGAACAGGTATGTGAAAACTGCAAGACTTCAATAACAACCGAGTAACCTGGCAATCTCAACCAAAATGGGATGCACTGTACTTCAGAAAAATGACAGGAACACAGGGTACTATATCTTGATTTTCGCAGTTTGGTCTATTTACAAACTGAATCCACATATTTCGCCTTTCAGGATCTTTGGGAAACCTACAATAAAAGTCCATTTATTTCTTCTGAAATAATATCATTACCTAAATTTATTTTTATAATCTGTAAAACAGATCTGTAGAAGCAATTATGTATTACAGGAAAAGATAAATACTCCTATATTATCCTCAAATTGCTGAAATACGGCCCTATACATTGTTTATAAATGTTAATACTAACCAACGAATATAGTCTATATTCGTTGGTTAGTATACTAACTATACTAACCTATGAAATGTAATTCCACTATTCTTTTTATCTGCAAGAGCATTTTTCGAGCACAAACGCACTGCACATGAAGCCATAATAGCACAATAATGTTTATACTTATAAATACAACGACCAAATACCAAAATAACTGAATTAAACCAAACACAAGCCATCAACCATCCAACAAGTGTCAGAGCGTGAGCGTACTCTAATGACAGATTGCACTGATCAATATGGCGGACTCGATCCCACTTACACACCTCTTTATTTTCATTTGACGCATTCAGAATGGAAGTGTAGCGTCGATGAAATTGGCAAAGAAAATACATAGAGACGACCAATCAAAATTATCTAATTTTTAACCGCCTTACACTGATATAATTAGTGGTTGAAATGTGGATCCATAACTGCCAAGAAATAATTCGGCCACCAAATATTGCAAAAATGAAACGAAAAAAGGGTTATCTGCTCTGGTATCCAACGAAATATGACTATAATTTGCTCAAGAGAAATATCAGAAAAAGTAATACAAATATTCCAAATAACATATTATAACCGATTACCAGTAACAATTCGAGACCAATTTTGCTGTTATGCTGAAGGAGTCGACGCTGTCAATACAATTAAAAAATTATTTGAAGACTTTACCATTCTTATTAATGCCTATTTTTTTTTTCGTCAATATCCAAAATCTGTATGACAACTCAAACTTAGTATTTTCGTATATGCTAATTATATACAATATTTTATTTTCATTATTTCATTTAAATAACTTAGTAAATTGGCAGTGATAAACTAATTGTAAATTGATCATCCATAGGTTTTATTAAAAAACAAAGTGGTTTATAGACTATAAAAACCGGACTTGGCTTTATAAGTGTGCAGTTCTTTTCACATTTCAAACCAATGACTTTTTAATTATAATTATATCTTAATTTTCCATTTTAATAATTTACATTTTTATATAACTTCTCTTTAATATTCCATAATTTCAATAATAAATTCCTCTCAGCATTATCTATTTTAGTTACAAATCATTTAGTTAGGTTAAAGTGAAATTTAATCGCACTCATTAATTCCTTGCATTTAATAATTCCCTGTCTAATTTTAACTCAGTTAAAATTACTACTAAAGTTTTTAAAGTATCTTGTATTAAAGAACAAACAGATGATTTAGAGGGCCAACTTTAAAAAATCCCTGCCAACAAAACCAGTCAATGTCAGCGTCAACACATACAATTCAAGCGTCAAACCACGGTGTGTCTGTACTAATGTCCCAAAATCAAACTATTTAGTAGGAAAAAGGGAAACTGTTACATGAAATTGAATTAAAACAAATGAGCCAAACAGTTGAACAAATATATTGAAAAGTGGCAACAGACACAGAAGAAAGTTAATCTACTGAAAGTTAGTATATTAATACAAATGAAGAAAAAAAATACTATTTTCATATTATTTTAAGGAAACAAATAGGATAGATTTATGAAGCCCCAGAAAATACAACTAAGTACAACTGTATATGAGCTATGTCTCTATACCATTCCAGTTTTCTTAGGGTAACAAAAATGAAAATTTTTTTTTGAATCAAAGGAGCTTAAATTGAAAAGAACACAGCAAGTTATACAGTGTTGAAAATACATGATTTACTGTAAAATATATGTGATTAATTACAATAACTTGTAATAAAGGTTCCACAAACTTTTGTACTACTTATTTTTATAACTATAAATACCAACGGAATATTTTAACAAGTAGGTACTGTTATGATTCATTTTTTTTACATCTAACACCTCCATGATATGGTCTCCAGTAGACCTTCAATGGAAAACTTAATCTTCAATACAATGTGGAAACTTTCCTGCTGATCCTTCAATTCTTATTAACTTCATTAATTTAAAATTTCTGGACAAAAAGTTTCTTTAAAAATTTCCATCACTTCTACTGTTAGTCCAATATCTACCATTAAAAACATGACTCAAATAGCTAGAGGCAATATGCTGCCATTTCATAATTGTTTGTTGAAATAAGTTGCAATGATAAACTGTAATAAAATAAAAAAAAACCTGAAAAAGTTTGCAGTAGTAATAATTAATATGTAGTATATGAATCACATAACTCGTTTGCAATTTCATTTCAATGAGGTCCAATATTTGGTTTGTTGGCAAAAAAAAACAAGACTATTGAAACTACTTCACTGGACAATTTACCTGGATAGAAATTACAACTGAATGTACTTAAATTTTTAATTTCAGTATTCAACTTCTTTTAAAAAGCCGACACATATGACATATTTTGGAACATTTATAAACTATATTTTTTTAGAAAATTATTTTTTAACCGACTTCCAAAAAGGGGAAGGTGATTTAAATCATTCAATTGTTCATAACAAATGTTGAATAATTTCTAAAGTATAGGTATAGAGGTTAGTTCATTGCGTTGTTTAGTTTAGCTCTCTTAAGTTGGCGGAGATGAATCAATTTTTTATAAATATTTTTGTCTCATTCAATTGTTCGTCATTTGTTCTTCATTGTTCCATCAAAATTAACTTTTGTTCGTTATTCGTTTGTGTTAAAAATTTTTTTTCAAAAGTTGACCCTTAAGTTGGCACCAACTTTAGTTATTTGGACTGTTTTTGTTTTTTATTAATAGATCAGAACTATTTGTTCTTTGTTCGATCAAAAATAACATTTGTTCGACGTTCCTTATATTTTTAATTTATTTTTAAACATCTCCTTAATAGGTGCGCAATAAGGGATTCATTATTCGTTCTATAACCAACCAAATATATTTTGTTATTGTTATGATAATTATCATAATCTTATTATAATAAGATTTCTCATTTCTACTTCTACATCAACAGTCATTTAAAGATTAATTCAACAGTTGTATTTTTTGAACAAATAAATAATATAGGTAAATTATGCAATTATTAAACGTATACTAAAATACTGCCCAATAGAAAAATGTATTTTAATTTGAATGTATGCTTTAAATTGCTCTAATGGGTTTACCAGTGTAAAATGCATGGATACATTGTTGCGGGGGAGATCACTTAAGGACTGCAAAAATAAAAATAACCTAAAGGTCTCCATTCTCTCTGTATGATCTGTGGGGTTCCAACTGTCCTCAAGCAATGAAGACCTCTTAACCATTGTGCTGGTAACAAAACATTGTGCCATTCATATAAAGCTTTTCTGGAAAGAACAAATTGATTATTCTAGTAATATACTTGTTAATAATAGCTGGCATTGCCAGAAGAATAGCTGCTTTCTCAAGAACATCTAAATATGTTTATTTGATAATTCCATTATGATGTACTTATTCATAAATTGGGAGTCATGGTGTTTACGGGGCAAAAATTCATTGGTTTGAAGATTATATGTCTAATAGAAGACAGTTGTAAAAAGAAAATAGTGATGTTCTCATTAAATTGCTATCATGTAGATGAACCTCAGGGAGCCCATTTTGCACCATAATTATTTAATATATTTTGGAATGATATGGTTACTCAGTTTGAATACTGTGAACATTTATTTTATGCTGATGACCAAAAATTATTAAAAACTATTGACCATCCTGAAAATATTATAGAGATAAATATCAATAAATGTAAATTTAGAAAGGGTACCAAATCAAGGATTTTGGGGATTATGCTGATAAGCAACTTATTTTGATTTTGATATAAATTATATTGGAAATAAAGATTTGAAATTGTTAGAAGTTTTAACAAGAACATTAAGAGAATTTAATGAAGTGTTTTAAGTTACCTCATTGTTTTTTTTGTAAGAAAAGAGCTTAAATCTGCAAGTCATGTACAATATTACCATGTTCATACTAAATTGTTAGAAACACTGCACACATGATTTTTTTCAAATTGGTTTAAAATTAGGATTACCTGTAGGTCAGGTTAAATTTAATGACATAAATTATTACTTATATCGATGCTAGGCAATGAAAAACTTTTTGTTAAGTTTTACAGGAGAAACAAATAACTTTTTAAAATGTGTACGAAATGATACACAAATATTTGCTGCAGTTTTTAATGCACAGTACAAGCCTAGTTAGTGTCCAATGCATACCTTGCGATTTCATCAGATCATAAAACATAATTTTACTGATGGAGTTTTGAGGTTTTGATTGCCTAGCATTGATATGTATATTAAGATTGTAATTAATCTAAATTGTTACTAAACCTGGTTTCAATAAATGTTCTACTCATAGTGGTGTGTTTTCATGAATTCTTTGTTGTTCAATTTCATTGAACAAATTCCAATATGCACAGTCCCTTAACTAGGCTCTGTAGATTTGCAAATAATTATTGTGGGGAATGAGATTTTTCCTTTGTGCTAAATTTGTCATTGTGAACCTTTAAATACTTAATTTTTTGGTTCAGTTGTGTTACATTTCACTACCATCAAAAAAGGGTCTGATTTACTTTAAAATGTTTGGAGTATTTGAAATATGCAGACTTTCAGTACATGTGAGGTTATTTTCATTCAGTTGAGGGGAGCACAACTGATTAAGGTTCTTAATTAGAGACAATATATTGTCTTGTGTGCAATGGATTGAAATATCTCTTAAAAATATTTTTTGATAGGTTTTAGTCAACCCATGAATTGTTTCACATCTGTTTCCTAAGAATCACAGGGAATGGTATTACACAGAGTTCTAAATTCATTTCGCGATCAAATATTAAATTCAGTTATATGTACCTGCTAAATATATAAAGATTTATACAATATTTCAATCAGTTGAGGGGAGCGCAACTGATGAAGGTTCTCTACTAGAAATAATATATTGTCTTGCGTTTAATGGATTGAAAAATCTCCAAAAAGTACAATCATACTTTATATTCGTTGATATAATACAAGTAGTACCATTTATTACCATTCCATAGATTTTATATAATTGTTGTATGGCAATAATCTATGATTCAGCCTTCATTTCACACTTGGAAAATACTCGGAAATGTATTGATCAAAAGATTTAAAAAAGAATACCTTGTGGGTACTCAATCACGTGAATTCAGGAATAATTGTCTTAAAAAATATATTTAGTATTAAAAATAACAAACTCATCAAAATTTAAGGAATTCCTTCCTTAATTCTGAATGAGTCTCATGTTGAATAAAGGATCAATTTAGTAATTTTTTAAGAAAGAATTTAAAAAATATTTAACAAAATATTTTTAATAGGTAAACTAATTTTTTTAATAACAGTATAACTTAACAAGGTATTTCTTGGGTATCTTAACAAAACACTTTTAATAAACTTAATTTGTTTTAAATAACAATATAACTTAAAGGTATTTCTTTGGTATCATAACAAAATATTTGTAATAAACTTTTTTTATAACAGTATAACTTAAAGTTATTTCTATGGTATCATTACAAAATAACAAAATATTTGTAATAAACATTTTTTTAAATGGCAGTATAACTTAAAAAGGTATTTCTTTGCTATCATAATAGTTCTAATTTTTCTTTAGTAATAATTAAAAAGTATCACAATTTTTTGCCTGTTTAATTTTCGAATAAATAGAGCACCCCATGCGGTAAGATTTTTGAATGGCTGCCAATTGGTTTTGGTTCTTTCAGTAAATCATTATAAAACCTCCACTCTCCAGATAACCTTCGGCAATAAGCAATATAATGATGAGCATTATATCCAATAGCTCCGCTTAAACTAAAAATTGAGAAAACAATTAGTATAAAATTATTTTAATTTTATAAATGAATTAGTGAAATTATACCAACCGATAACATAGTTTTTTCGTTTCATTCTCTAGATTATTTTGAGTAATATGCAAATATGTTGGAAAATTTCGTAATTAGCACGTCATACCTTCTTCTTCATTGCACAATTTAACATCTAATTCAATATAAAGGTATTGATTGAGCGTCTGTTCACAAATCTGTGTTCCACTATGACAAGTTGTGCAGAGCTTTCTAATTATACCACGAAAAATGATAGCATTTTGCAAATCCTGAAATCCATTATCAATAATTGTTTTGTAGTTAATGGTTACTATTGGTTTATTTCTTTGAAAATCCAAGCAATCAGGTGATGTGCACGAGTAATTCTCGAATACACTCGGTTCATTTTCAAATAATCTAATCCATAAAGTACTCACGTTGTCCTGACAGTCAATTACACGTGATATACTAATTAGTTCATTATCCTTGTCATTCCAAACTCGATTTTGTTTCAGTTCTTTGTCATTGTAAATCTTATACAAAATAGAAAACCGTTCTTCATAAATATCACGCCTCACATCCTGTTTCATCAAATTTAAAACAATTTAAGAAATAGAGTTTTTAGAATTCGTTAAAAATTCATGAAATTTTTTATCTTCTAATGCTCCACTAAATATTAATTGTATAATGCTATCCAAAGGACATGTATTGAAAGATAAAAAAGCCTTGCCATCGTGATTAAACTGGCCCACTTTTATTGCCATTTATTAAAAAATATGTTTCTGTTTTTTTCCTTTTTTGTTGGTTACCTAAAGTGTTTTCAGTAGTTTTAGATTTAATTAGATTATTTATTAATTTCACTTCAGGGCATTCTTTAAAATATTTTCCTTCTTTATTTATATTTCTGCTTATTTTTTTAACAGCAGCATCTAAAATAGTATTTTCCTTGATATGACTAGTTAATGATGTAGCTTTTAAAGTATAATCGTGATCATTTTTCAGGGATTCATTTAAACTTGACATTACTACCTCATCATTCTTTTCACAAATTAAGTCGTTTTCTTTTCTAACAACGGTGCTCTTCTCTGATCTTTTATTAGTATTTTCTTGACCACAATAAACCAAATTGTAATCAAAGTTTATCCAGTCGAAGTTTGTATGTTTTGGATCATTACCCTGACCCCTCCAATTTTCATTACATAAACTATCTTCAAGTTTAACATTATTGTACGCTTTCTCTTCATACTCAGCTTCCTGGCAGTCTTCATCAGACATCAACAAATTTTGTTAATTTATTTTGAAACAGAAGGACACCTCCTAAAAGAGTTTTTAAGTGAGCTTTTATAAAAATGCCGGAAAAGTAATTTCTAGACCGAGCATCGATTTTAAATCTTTAAAATCCTGTTCGATGTATGATGATGTAGCACGCAACTTTTTATTTAGAATACAAACTTTTGTCCACAAAGGAAATTCTTTGGCTATTTTAATCAAAGGCTCTCTGAATGAAGGAATATAAAAACAGTTTAGTATCGTACCAGTTCTTTTGATATTTTCGGAATATGCAGCAAGCTCAGTTACCCACGAAGTAATTGTTTTTGTATCATTATTAGGGTTTTCTAAAGGATTATGTAAAAATATACTTTTTGCGTCGTCAAAATCAATCGTTTTCATTTTTTCCTCAATGTCATAAAAAAAAGTTTTAGCATTCTTACTACTAACAAGATTTTATAACTCTATTCGAGCATCTAGTCATATATTCATTATTGTAAAAAATCACAGAGTCTTCATATTCTGTACTGCAAATAATTAGAGTCAATACTAAAATTCTTTCAAATGTTGACACTCAATCAATAACGCAATGCAATACATGTAAAATATTTTAACGTTTTTATGGAATATGGATTTCCAACATTTCCAAATATTGACTGCGTGGACAAAATGGGCCCTATCTAACCGAATATATGTATTGGGTTTAGTTGCAGTTATATTTTTAGCGTTATTGAGACATAATTCAAAATACTCAGATAATGATCGATTGTTGAACGCTAAAGATATTGCATTTAAAAGGGCACGTGCACCATCACATACAACTTCGTGAGGAATTAATGCCCCTAGCCGCAGCCATCTTTGTAATCAAAATGTAATAATATCTGTATTGTGGGCTTCTGACAGCATTTGATAAACTGATAAAGAAGTATGGTAGAAATTTATTACGATTTCATATAAAAAATTGCGCTTGTACGTTCGTTTTTGCAGTCAATAAATTTCTTTACAACTCCTTCTATTTGCATCAATGCAAATAGAAGAAGATTCCCTGTGCAAACGACGATATTCACGATAAGAATGTATTTGAGATGGTGTTACATAAAAAATCCAAAAAGGTACAGCACCTGCTAAATTTATACAATTTCGAAAAATAGGTGTTTCATTAATGCACATAAGGGCTTTTATGACATCTCTTCTATCTTCTTCTTTTACACCAAGATTATCTTCGACGATTTCTTTCTTTAACTGATACAGAACATTGGATCTAAATATCACTGGACACTGTGTATCACCTGGTTTAAGAAGATTTCGTGTTGCATCATTAATACTTGGTTTCACACCTTTCTCTTTTATTTCTTTTTTCATTATTTGTCTTCTTTGAGCTTGAAGTGGTTGTTTGCAATCATCATGCTGTTCAAATCTAGTGTCTCTACAGTTAATTTTAACGACAACGTCACCATCGTCACTTCGATCATTCTCAATGAAACCAAATAAAAAGTTTTGACACTTCTTACTCTTGCAGCGACCGATCATTGTAGCATAGTAACGCCCATATTGGTGAATAGTCCCTTTCTTGAATACAAAGGCACACTTTAATCGATATTGTTCCCAAAATTCGAAAGCTACTGCATCCGTCCAAATTCTGGGTTGCAATCCAGGATAACTAAGTCCATTTTTAATGATTGGAGTCGTTTTTTGAATCGAATCCCATAACTGTCTTGAAAGTTTAATATCGAAACATTCGAGTTTCTCCTGTTTATTACAATACACATGACTGTAATAGTCTGGATCATTTATTATATCATCACCCTCATTTATATCCATATCTTCTTCATCATAATTATCATAATGAACATTTTTATCGTTTTTGGGATAAAATATCCGCATTTCTCTCTAGCCTTTGTCAGAATATCTCTCCGATCGTTTCTAACATTTACCCGAATACAATTAATGTCTCATTTGTTGGCGAATTCAGGTTCTTCTGACATCAGTTTCCATACTTCGGAAGACCAATTAGGCAACTGAGCAGATGCAAAATAATCCATGTATTTTATTAATACGTTAATTGCATCTTCAACTGCCACTTTTGAGTTTGGGGCCATAGCGGAATTAATAATATCTGAAAGAAACGATAAGTATTATTTACCTAAAAAAAAAAATATTTGAAATAGCTTAACATGATAGAACTTCTTTTGTTTTTGAATTTAGTCTATATTATTTAATTTAGTTGAACTCATACACTGTATAATAGCTGATAATAAATATATTTTAGATACGTATTCAGATACATTACCAATAAAAATTGATTTTGTCGTTTGTTTGAACATAATAAGGATAATTTATTATATATATATATATATATATATATATATATATATATATATATATATATATATATATATATATATATATATATATATATAATAAATTATCCTTATTATGTTATATATATAATTAGAAGATTTTACTTGTTCAGGTTTCCCAAAGTTAATAAGACTTATTGACATTTATTATTTACATTTGTCACAATCTGGTAGAAATATTTTTGTGAAAAAACTCTTACAAAATCTTTATAACTGCACAAGATTTTTTGTGACAAATGTAAATAAAAAAGTCTTATTAACTGTGGAAAACCGTAACAAGTCAAATATTCTGTGAAATTTCGTACTTTTTGGAAGAGTAATTCAGAGAATGTTTGATGTTTGACTTGTACAGAGTTTTGCAGAGTTATTGACAACTTTTTAGAACTCACGAAAAAACTTATAAGCAGAGTTATGCAAACATTTTTAGAACTTTTAATATATATATATATATATATATATATATATGCTGGTTTTGAAGCTTTCACGGGTATGGTATGTGTTTCTGGTTTATCGGAAATCTCGTGTATTATTTTGTTTGTTTTGATAAACGATTTTGTCAACACGTTTCGATGACTTCTCATTCATCTGCTTGGTTACGTTGCACAAACTTAACCAACCAGTGAAGTCCAGATGAATATTCGAGTAACTAGAAGCGAAAGAGGGCAGATGTGACTCTGCCGAAACGTCGTGATTTTACCATCGATCCCGGCAGGGATTAGTTATTAACTACGCGGATGAATTCCCGGAAACCATGTAATATATATATATATATATATATATATATATACATTCGCTTTTTTTATTCATGTTTGAATCTTGCAGATGTTTTTCCAACGTCTCACTTGGCATTGTCAAAGCCTTGTCAGTATATTACTTGAGAACGAATTGACAAATGTCAAGTGAGACCTTGGCGAAACGTCTGCAAGATTCAAACATGAATCAAAATAAGGAAAGAACGGATGAATACTTCTTTATATTTTTCCATCCGTGAAACTCTACGCCTATATAGCGTCATTTTACCATCGATCCCGGCAGGGATATCTGCCTCCTCCAGACGAAATTTGTAATTACGCCATTACTAGCAGCACTACCACGAGCATATACAAAAAAAGTTTGTACTTACATATAAATAAAAATGCCTACGTTACAAATCTTACAAATAACCACGTGTCTCCTAAAATGTATAGTTTTGAAAAAAATATATTGAAAATATTGGATGTGCTTGTTTACTTTAAAGATGTATGCAAAGAAAGACTTTAATTTGATGTTGACTAGCAGTATAGGAGAGAAATAGAAACTGTATTGTCAATGTCTAGAGTAAGTTATTTTTTATTGTTTATAAGTAAATAGGCATAAAAACTACATTTATTATTTACAAAAACTCAATAATTACATTGAATGTAATTCTTTAATTTTTATTTGTACAGCTATAAGTTTCTTAACTTTGATATTGTAGTACATTTGTAGTACTTATGTAGCAAGGCAAGTTAGTGCTGTCCTTCAATAAACGGAGATTACTTCAATAAAATGTCTGTCGTTTACTTTTTGATACCTACAAGTTAAAATCAATGAAATAAATACTTGTGTTTTAGATACAGCATTATAGTCGTTTCGTAGAATAATATGGAGCTGCCCTAACTTTTAAGGGGCGCCAAAACCACCTATGTTTATACCTATTTAATTTTTTGCCTACTCAAGAAATGGAAACATTTAGTTTCTATTTATTTACTATATTTCTAGTAATCAAATTTGTCTTTCTTTGAGTACATTAAGGTAAAGTAGGACGTCCAATATTCCTCAGGTTTCAATCATTTGTAGCCTTATCGTTTTCTGTCGATGATTTGTTCCATTCCCAAAGTTATTGTATTAGATCTGTATCTTCACATGTAGTTGACATGCCTTTCTGGATTATTAATCTTAATGGGTCGTATGGTTTTTCGTTGGTGATCGACGCACTGTCATAGCGATAAGCTCTGGGACATCCTTAAATAGTTATATTTACAAAATCCGAAAAATCGTTCTAGTCAAAATCGTTGATTTAATTTTAATTTTTTGTACACTTCTAAACTATATGACCCTTCGATTTAATGGCAAGTGCTGTTTTAAAAATTCATCTGAATTTTAAACGTTGGATGTTTCGCAAACTTTATTGTTCTGGATTCTAAGATGGAGTAATCCTGTGCTCCCGCACAGCATAAGATTTTTCTAAAATATTTTTGCAACAGTTCTTGTTTGATTAGAAATATTTCTGAAATATAGCTATATCAGCGACAAAACCTTATTTTAAGTATTTTATGAAATATTCATGTAATATTTTGTATTTCATGATATATTAAAAAAATGACGTGGATATACGAGTATTTATAAGCATTAGAGTGAAATATTTTAAAATAGTTCTAAAATATTAAATGTCTGATATATTTTCTAGAATTTCTTCTGAAATATTAATTAACACTAGTTTTTAGTAATTTATTTCTTTGTAATAAATTAATTTAACAAATTAATCACATGATTATTTGAATAATATGAATAATTAGTTGACATATCATTTGATGACACTACAACAATTATTTTTAGTATTTAACAGATGTATATTAAGGAAGGGGTAGTTTGAATTAATACATATTTTGATCATTTATTTATTTATAAGACCAGTATATAACAAAGCATGACAAAGGTAACCCCAGAGGAAAGTGGACTGGCATGTTAAACTAGGTTACAAAATAAACCAAATTTAAAAGAAATATTAAAACAATATAGCAAGAACATATTTTATATTCAAAAAGTATAAACAGCAGTTCTTAGTCTATACAGTAAATCACTTTATATTTTTA
Source organism: Octodonta nipae (assembly GCA_034190945.1). Lineage (NCBI taxonomy): Eukaryota > Metazoa > Arthropoda > Insecta > Coleoptera > Chrysomelidae > Octodonta > Octodonta nipae. Next base: position 78,934,502 of record CM067218.1, read on the forward strand.
TTGTTTTCTTATTAAGCGATAAAATTGTCATTACATAAGGGTACATTTTACTCTATTACATATATAAGTAACTGATTTTTTCACTTTTTTGCTATTTTTGCATAACATTATACTATTTTCCTTGTTATGTTATTTGCAATTACAAACTTACTTTTAAGGATTTCATAATACAAGGTTTCTTATATGTTAAAAACTCATTATATTTATGATTCTTAAGATTTTGTTAGTAATTTTTGCAGTATTGCAGTATTTGTATGCCCCACTCCAAGCTATTATTCCATAACTTACAAGACAAATAACATAATATATATGCATAAACATTTCAATCTTCATTTTTCTAGACAAGTTAGACAATTTTAAATACTAAATATTTAATTTCATTAAATACATAATCAATATATTTTTCTCTCTTAATGTTGAAATCAAATACAATATCCAAATACTTGCAGTATTAACACTTTTAATGGGTTGTTTTCAATACTACTATTTATATAATTAATAATAATACTCGTAAAAGACAATCTATTAAAGGCTAGCCAATCAGCTATTACATCTAGCAGGTTATTCATTACATCGACAGTTTCGTTCAAGTATTTTGGAAATTAATACAGTATTTTAAGAAATCTATAACAAAGAATATGAACACTAATTGTCCACGCCTAGTACCAGATGATATACATATTAAAATTAACATATTCACTGAAACTTTCATTAATTTTAACTCTACTCCTTATATTACACAAATCGTTTTTTATAAGTTCATATGCTTTGCCTCTGATTCCTATGAGGAGTAAAATCCCTAACAAACAGGCATATAAACGACCCTTATATATAGTTATTAGATATATCCCACACAGCATGAAATATCTGAAGAAATATTTCACTGAAATATTTCTGCAATATTCCTATGTCCACGACAAAACACCTACTGAAATATTTCATGAAATCTTAGAGAAACATTTCGTGAAATATTACACAAATATTTCATGAAATATTTCAGGAGAATTTTAGTCTTGAATATAGTAATATTTTGGAAAAAAATTCAATAGATACTTTAGACATCAAATATTTTAGCACTATTTTAAAATATTTGACTCCAATATTTCTGAAATATTTGTATGCTCAAAGCAAACAAATCTTTTGCCAGAATATTTCATGAAATATTTCAAAACGTTTTTGTAGCTAAAATACGAAGATTTCTGAAATATTTTAGGATACTTCAAAACAAACATCAAATATTATATAAATATTTTAAATAGTTCACTAAAATACATTTAAACTATTTTTATATCTACAACAAAAGATCTTTTGAAATATATCATGAAATATGACACAAAATTTCATAAAATATTACAGGAATATTTCATGAATATCAAACGTGGACATAGCAATATTGCTGAAATATTTCAAGAAATATTTTGAAATGTTTCAAATCAAACCAGAAATATTGCATAAATATTTTAGAAATATTTCATGCTGTGTGGGATAATCTTAAGTGTATCAGACCAGTTTGTTTTTTCAACACTTAATATTTTACTCTCTAGTTTAATAATAATAAACTAAAATATAGTTTTTAATGTCAGAACACTAATCATATCAACACCATCTTGTAAGTTTAAGCTGAGACATATCATAAATTTCTACATTATTAGTTGGATTTAGTGTTTGGATTCTTCTGACACATCTTTATAGATCAATTAACTGTATTTTAATTTCGATAATATTTCTAAACAACATTTAGACATGTTTAGCGAAAAAACGAAATCATACCTACCCTGCTTTTCTTAATCACATAAAATAAAACTACAATCCTAGATCTGCCACTGAAAATAATGACTAGTATTAGCAATATGTTATAATTTATTTTTTAATCGAGTCATTTAATATAAAAGAATAGCTCAAATAATTCAAAATGACTAACATTTTTTCAAGTCTAGTTATAATCTTTAAACAGCTTCCACACTGTAATGTTTAAATCTGAGGAAAATTTTTCTTGGTCTGTTTGTTGTGTTATTTTTTAGTTCTCTCACAAAATTATACTTATCTATTTCAAAGAAATCGTCGAATTCTAATTCTGCCATTGACAGACTTCCTAAAAATGTGCCTGATCACCTATGATATGTTTTGTGAGATTTAAAAATTATTAATGCTATTGGTGGATTAACATCTTCCTATAGTAAGCTTTTTATCTTCCTTATTCACACTGTATACTTCTAAATAAAATAATTTAATATTTTTGAGGCATTAAATCTAAATTAAAATTGTTACAAACATGCTCTATCATTATTTTTTGTTGTAACTTGTAAATTTAGATATTTAGAATGAGTATTTGACATTTCTTTGATGTATATAGTTTTTCACATTTACTCTGATTTTCTACAAAACATGGTTTACTTATTATAAAATAATGTAGGGAATCACCTTTGAATTTACCTTAATATTGGACTTTATTAAATGCTTTGGTACCTGTAAATATGTTATCATAATTAGAAAATTGAAAAAAGCTTGATTCAAAACTGAAAAATACATCAGAATGTAAGTTATATGATCCTTGAGATTTCAATAATGGCAAAAGTTTAAATTATTGTAAGCATGTTAAGGTATTTTACAAAATTAATCAACAAGGTTGGAGATTGTTTTCTGAACAGTCAGGGAAAGTTGCCCATTGTGCTTTCAAGGAGAAGCAGATGTCTACAATACAATACAATTTGTAACAAAATTATTAGGTTTATTATATCTGTTGACCTCTTTTTATAATGAATGAATACTGGGTAAAAAATAAGTTAATATATGTAGGTAGTTATATCATATTATTATATTATTTTATTACATTATATTATCGTAGGAGTCATTATTATTTTTATGAATAAAATGCTCAAAAAGTAGTATAGAAAAGATTTAAAAAAGTGCGACTCCTACTATTCTAGAAACATTTTTGAAAATAAAGGCAGAGGTACAAGAACTTTTTATTTTAATTAGTCAGGAGCCCACCACGACTTCTAAAGTTAAGCTATATATAGCTATTTTATTCAAAGTTTCACTATCATTAATTTATTCATTCTGAAATTAAAGAACCTTTTTTGTATGTAATCAAATATATCTAAATTAAACAGTAATATTAGTTTCTTCAGGAAACAGATGCTCATTTGAAGTTTGTTATGGTTTTGAACTTCTGAACATTGTATAAATTATTATTATTATTATTATTGTTTTATTTACAAGTTATAAATAAGTCTTGGCGGTTAATTTTCAATTTAAACTTTAATTAGTTTAATTGACATTTTACATAGAAATCACAGAACATACAAATGACTACTAAAAATTTTAAATAAATGCTTAGAGCATATACCTTGGCTGTAAGATTAAATGCGTTGCACAGATCACAAACAGAGAAATGCAATCTGCTGTCAAATGGGTTCTAATTAACCTATTAATGAAATGTTTAAAAATAAGTTAAAAATATAAGGAACGTCGAACTAATGTTATTTTTTATCTAACAAAGAACAAATAGTTCTGATATATTAATAAAAAACAAAAACAGGCCAAATAACTAAAGTTTGTGCCAACTTAAGGGTAAACTTTTGAAAAATTTTTTTAAGACAAACGAATAACCAACAAAAGTTAATTTTGATCGAACAATGAAGAACAAATGACGAACAGTTGAATGAGACAATTGATTCATCTCCGAACAAATGATATACGTCAACATAAAATCGTGGCAACACTAGAAAGAGAGGGCAATAGAGAATAAGAGCTATTTCACTTAGGGGTGTATGGTCGGTGGACGCCGCCAATGAACAACATTTTTACCGAGTGAAAAGCCTCTTGATTCCTTAGTCTTACCACGACATTTGTGCACTACAGGCTATCTCTAGAAAGTAAATGCTCTAACTTAAACACGGTTTAGTTTTGAAGCTAGACGCCAGCGTCAAATGTCATAGAGAATATAGTCAAATGTAGTCCCATGGTATAATTTCGACAATTGTTCCATGATCATTTTGGCCAATACAGATTTATGATACTATCTTTATGAGATTTTTTCTGAAACTCCTAGATATTAAATTCATTCCGGTAAAATATCAAAATAAATTTCCAGGTGACATTGGGTGAGTTCAGCAGATACAAACTGTTGTGAACGTTTGCTAACGTTTCATGTTTTGTGCTGCACGTTTCATGTTTTGTGCAGCACAAAACATGAAACGTAAGCAAACGTTGACAACAGTTTGTATCTGCTGAACGCACCCATTAGTATTCGAAATGTGCACGAGAGCACACACGAGAGTAGCACAGAAAACAGAAAAAATAGAGAGTAGCGCCACCTAACATGCGCAACTATTGGCGAATATGTCAAATAATGACGTTTATACAAAGACAATAAATAATAAATAATGGCTGAGTTCAGCAGATACAAACTGTTGTGAACGTTTGCTAACGTTTCATGCACGTTTCATGTTTTGTGCAGCACAAAACATCAAACGTAAGCAAACGTTGACAACAGTTTGTATCTGCTGAACTCAGCCAATGTTTTTAGATTAAGTTGAAAATGCTACATAGAAAAACGGAAATAAATACAGGTTTTGAAATATAAATCGGTATGTTTTCAACCTTAAATTGTGATGAGAAATAAATAAGTTTTAACACATGTGATAAATGTTGAAGAGCTACGAAATAATTACAATAGATATTTAATAGGATCACTCCTCAAATACAGGTGATATTAACACCATATAAAACAAATTTAAAGGTAAGTAATCTCATAACTTTAAATCTAATGAAGCACACATTAGTATTGGTAAATTTTACATCTTAATTTATTTATTACAGGTTAATGATCCTTGTGTTGTCACAGGAATAAAATGCAGCTGTGTTTATAACCAGAGGCAAAAGCATGTTGCTGCTTTAATATGTCTTTCAAAAATAAGCAATGAACAACAATGAGTAATATTTATTGGTCAAATATTCAAAATGAAGTTCATTCAAGATGTTTTCATCAGTGTCCAAGACTGAATCTTGTCAAAGATGATGATAATGAATTATTCCAAGACTCTTCAAACAAGTATTAGAGGCAGACACAATATTTAAGTTTAATTGCAGAAGTAATACCTGAAATGTTTAAAAAATGAATTACATTTGCATGTTAATAACATATCTCTCTGTCTCCAATCTGAAAAAAAGAAGAGTAGCAGAAACAAATATAAATATTTGTTTCTGCTACTCATTTTTTACTTTGTGGCTTTATATTTAAATTCAATTAAAAAAAAGTTGAATATGTTTCTTTTTGGTAGAATATTTTATTTGAATAACAATATTATCTGTTATCAATGTAAAGCAGTTCAGATTGAAGTTAGGCATAGCATTGTGAATCTGCTTTGTGTTTGGTTGTGCATATTTAAAATAAATGTCTATTTAAAATATTTAACCACATTTGTAATATATTTATTTCCTTAGAAAATCTGATTTTTTTTTATATTTTTGCTGCAGAATGTGAATGGCATGAGCTTAAATGTATGTTACTGGAAGCCTTTGTATAACTATTTAATTAATTTAAGCAAGTATCTTGAAAATCTTCAAAACATTTTGAAGGCAGAAGAAACAAATGGAAGCAGTAAAAAATTATGAATATCATGAATAATTTTTGTTTCATAACTGATGAAAATATTAAACAACTTTAAGGTAATACCTACAGTTTCTTTAATTACGAACCCAAAGACATGTTGCAATTCTTGCAAGCCACATTCCTCCACAAAATGTGATAAAACTAAAACAGAATGTTCAAGTATTCTCTGATAAATATCTGGAGTATTTAGCAAATGGTTTGATTATCATGAAAACATCAGGTTCTGAAATATACAAAAATAAAAGTACATTTCATTTGATTACAAGAACATATATGAGCAAAACAATTTTATCATATACCAAAAATTATTTAAAATGCAAAAAGTGAAAAAATGTGACAATCACAGTAATATCCCATTTCCATGAACAATATAATTTCTTGTTCATTTTGTGTAATACCATTGACAACGGGGTCTGATTTATACCTTGAAACGTTTGGACTTTTGAAATATACAGACTTTCTAGTTCATGTAGTGTTATTCCCAAAGAACTCAGAAAAAATAAAAACCAGAGATGCCACAATTATCATCCAGAAAACAACAACATGGTTCTCATAATATGGTTTTAGAATTTCTCCTAGTGTGTAATCACTTTGTTATAATTAAAATTCACTTTGGATTAGGTATAAAAAAATCAAACATGCAAATGTATTTAATCTTTTAAACATTTCAGGAATTACTTCTGCAATTAAACTTAAATATTGTGTCTGCCTCTAATACTTGTTTTAAGAGTCTTGGAATAATTCATGAGTTATTGATCATATTTGACAAGATTCAGTCTTGGACGCTGATGAAAACATCTTGAATGATCTTCATTTTGAATATTTGACCAATGAATGTTACTCATTGTTGTTCATTGCTTATTTTTTTTTAAGATATATTAAAGCAGAAATATGCATTTGCCTCTGGTTATAAACACCGTTGCATTTTACTCCTCATTAATCATTAACCTGTAATAAATAAATTAAGATGTAAAATTTACCAATACTAATGTGTGTTTCATAAGATTTAAAGTTATGAGATTACTTACCTTTTAATTTGTTTTATATGGTGTTAATGTCACCTGTATTTGAGGAGTGATCCTATTAAATATCTATTGTCATTATTTTGTAGCTCCTCAACATTTATCACATGTGTTAAAACTTATTTATTTCTCATCAAAATTTAAGATTGGAAACATACCGTTCTATATATTCAAAACCTGTGTTTATTTCCGTTTTTCTATGTAGCATTTTAAACTTCATCTCAAAAAACATTATTTATTATTTATTGTCTTTGTATAAACGTCATTATTTAACATATTCGCCAATAGTTGCGCTACTCTCTGTTTTCTGCATGATCTGTGTTCTGGGCTATTCTCGTGCACATTTCGATTACTAATATTTTGGATTTTACAAGTTGTCACTTGTATAATAATTTTGACGTTTAATTCTACAAGTTACAAAAGCCCCAGGGGCCTGTTTCATAATCAACTTGTAACTTGTAGTTTTGTAACTTGTAGAATTAAACGTCAAAATTATTATACAAGTGACAACTTGTAAAATCCAAAATATTAGTAATCGAAATGTGCACGAGAATAGCCCAGAACACAGATCATGCAGAAAACAGAGAGTAGCGCAACTATTGGCGAATATGTTAAATAATGACGTTTATACAAAGACAATAAATAATGTTTTTAGATGAAGTTAAAAATGCTACATAGAAAAAAAGAAATAAACACAGGTTTTGAAAATATAAAACGGTATGTTTTCAATCTTAAATTATGATCAGAAAATAAATAAGTTTTAACACATGTGATAAATGTTGAAGAGCTATGAAATAATGACTATAGATATTTAATAGGATCACTCCTCAAATACAGGTGACATTAACACCATATAAAACAAATTTAAAGGTAAGTTATCTCATAACTTTAAATCTTATGAAACACACATTAGTATTGGTAAATTTTACATCTTAATTTATTTATTACAGGTTAATGATTCTTCTATTGTCACAGGAGTAAAATGCAGCAGTGTTTATAACCAGAGGCAAATGCATGTTGCTGCTTTAATATATCTTTAAAAAATAAGCAATGAACAACAATGAGTAACATTCATTGGTCAAATATTCAAAACGAAGTTCATTCAAGATGTTTTCATCGGTGTCCAAGACTAAATCTTGTCAAAGATGATCAATAACTCATAATGAATTATTCCAAGACTCTTAAAACAAGTATTAGAGACAGACACAATATTTAAGTTTAATTGCAGAAGTAATTCCTGAAATGTTTAAAAGATGAAATACATTTGCATTTGAAGACCCATGTTTGATTTTTTTATACCTAATCCAAAGTGAATTTTAATTATAACAAAGTGATTACACACTAGGAGAAATTCTAAAACCATAATATGAGAACCATGTTGTTTTTTGCTGGATGATAATTGTGGCAACTCTGGTTTTTATTTTTTCTGAGTTCTTTCGGAATAACATCACATGAACTTGAAAGTTCGTATATTTCAAAAGACCAAACGTTTCAAGGTCTAAATCAGACCCCATTGTCAATGGTATTACACAAAATGAACAAGAAATTATATTAAATACTCTCTTTGAGGTGTCATTCCTTTGTATGCAAGACAATATATATTATTTATAAATATAATATATATTGTTTCTGGTCGGGAACCTTCATCAGTTCCGCTTCCCACAATTGAATGTCCTCTCGAACACTTCTTTATACATTTGATGCATTTCTTTAAATTTGAAGATGGAAATGGGATATTACTGTGATTGCCACACATTTTTTCACACTTCTTGCATTTTTAAATAATTTTTGGTATATGATAAAAGTATTTTGCTCACATATGTTCTTGTAAACTTCTATCCCATTAATCAAATGAAAAGTACTTTTATTTCTGTATATTTCAGAACCTGATGGTTTCATGATAATCAAACCATTTGTTAAATACTCCAGATATTTATCAAAGAATACTTGAACATTCTGTTTTAGTTTTATCACATTTTGTGGAGGAATTATAAGGATTGCAACATGTTTTTGGGTTTGTAAATAAAGTAACAGTAGTTATTACCTTAAAGTTGTTTAATATTTTCATCAGTTATGAAACACAAATTGTTCATGATATTCATAATGTTTTACTACTTCCATCAGTTTCATTCTGTCTTCAAAATGTTATGAAGATATTCAAGATACTTGCTTAAATTAATTAAATAGTTATACAAAGGCTTCCAGTAACATACATTTAAGCTCATGCCATTCATATTCTGCAGCAAATTTATATTTATGTTTTGCATTGGTTTGAATGCAAATATAAAAAAATCAGATTTCCTAAGTAAATAAATATATTACAAATGTGGTTAAATATTTTAAATACACATTTATTTTAAATATGCACAACCAAACACAAAGCAGATTCACAATGCTATGCCTAACTTCAATCTGAACTGCTTTACATTGATAACAGATATCTAATATAATGCTATTCAAATAAAAAATGAGTAGCAGAAACAAATATTTATATTTGTTATTAATGCAAATGTAATTCATTTTTTAAATATTTCAGGTATTACTTCTGCAATTAAACTTAAATCTTGTGTCTGCCTCTAATACTTGTTTTAAGACTCTTGGAATAATTCATTATGAATTATTGATCATCTTTGACAAGAATCATTCTTGGATACTGATGAAAACATCTTGCTTGAATTCCTTATTTGAATATTTGACCAATGACTGTTATGCATTGTTGTTCATTGCTTATTTTTGAAAGACATATTAAAGCAGCAACATGCATTTGCCTCTGGTTATAAACACAGCTGCATTGTATTCCTGTGACAACATAAGAATTATTAACCTGCAATAAATAAATTAAGATGTAAAATTTACCAATACTAATGTGTTCTTCATTAGATTTAAAGTTATGAGATTACTTACCTTTAAATTTGTTTTATATGGTGTTAATGTCACCTGTATTTGAGGAGTGATCCTATTAAATATCTATTATTATTTCATAGCTCTTCAACATTTATACATATGTGAAAACTTATTTATTTCTCATCACAATTTAAGGTTGGAAACATACCGTTTTATATTTTCAAAACCTGTTTTTCTATGTAGCATTTTCAACTTCATCTAAAAACATTATTTATTATTTATTGTCCTTGTATAAACGTTTGACATTTTCGCAAATAGTTCCGCATGTTAGGTGGCGCTACTCTCTATTTTTTGCATGATCTGTGTTCTGTGCTATTCTCGTGCACATTTCGAATACTAATATTTTGGATTTTACAAGTTGTCACTTGTATAATAATTTTGACGTTTAATTCTACAGGTTACAAAAGTACAAGTTACAAGTTGATTATGAAACAGGCCCCTGGCGTCTCATAAAAATGCACCTTTAAATTTTTCCATATTAGAACTTAGAGCTTGTACATATGGAGGCAGCTTGCAATGCACAAATATAGGTAGTGGTCGGATTAAAAAGAGATAGGACAAGAGGCTATTTCATTCGGTGGGGAGCTGCTTCCAATGTAATACGTTCAGCATGTTGTTCATGGGCTGCTTCCACCCACCAAGTGAAATAGCCTGTTTCTATCTCTAATGCCCTCTCTTTCTAGCCTTGAAACGATGTTTGTGCATTGCAGGCTAACTCTAGAAGTACATGCTCCAAGTAATAAACCTGTCCAGAGCTAAGAGCATAAACTTCTGGAGGTAGCCTGTAATGCACAAATGTCGTTCCAGGAGTAAACAGAGAGGGCACTAGAGAGAGCCAAAGGCTATTTCACTCGATTGGGAGGTGCAGCCGATGAACTAATTACTGCACATAGCTCATTGGATACAGCTCTCAAACAAGGGAAGTAGCCTCTTGCCCTTTCTTTTGAACTGCCTTCCTAACCTAACCTTGGCACGATATTTGTGCATTGCAGATTTCCGGTTTACTATAGAAACGGGAGAACAGATGTTTAGTGTTTGCTGCAGAGATGCCAGATCTGACGATTTGAAGTATATTTAAAAAATTAACTATGTACCCCAATTAGGTCTCAGACATTTTTTAATAAAACTGTTAGGTATCAATATTTTTTTAATTTGAATGTAATGCATTTTAATATCAACTTTTAATACCAAGAACTGATCTCTTGAATGATATTGTTTGTTGCGCCGAATGCGATAAAAATATTATTGATTTTTCAGGATTTTTTACTTTAAGCAATCTGGCAGCCCTGCTTGCCGTATAATAATCTGCACCGGTCTGAAGGTTTCATACATATACTTAGTATTAAGTATATGGGGTACTGTTTTCCCATCAAATTTACATTCTCTCAATAGAGTCGCAGCGCTTGGGCACAACGGGTCAAGTACCGTAAAACCGTGTAATAAATCCCGCTACCAACAGTATAGTAATTCGAACTTCTGTGGTCACGAAATGCTAGTGTAATAGCTTCACCGTTGGTTTCAGCATAATACCACCAGTGTAACAATTCCCCCCGGCTTACTGTGTAATAAAAAATAAAGAACCTGAGAGAAAAAGGGTAATGCTGCCACCACCCGGAAATGATAGTTGTTGGTGAGAAAGACTCCGGGAACCCCTCTCTGTTGGCTGAAAAAAAAACAAATAAAAGGAACTTTACTGCCCCTTATATACCTTAATTCTCAGTCCTTGGTAGCTACTGAATTCTCGTCACCTAGCCTCCTCTAAGTGGGTAAGTCCCCAGGCTTCGCAAATGTTGGTGGTTGTATGGAAAGAAGGAGGGAGTTAAAAGTAAACAGCCAAAAAAATGACACATACCTATATTGGGTAATCCTCTATTTGGCGTATCCTGAAACGACATAGGGTGAGTTCAGCAGATACAAACGTTCACAACAGTTTGTATCTGCTGAACTCACCCATACGTCCCAAATGGCACAAAACTGCAAATTTTGGGAGCAACGTTGCCATAACATTTGTGCATATATGTAGTTCAAATTGACTTAACCTCAACTCCATCTCAATATAGAATGTCAAAACTAAAAGTAAACAATATCAATATTATTAATATTACTTTTATTGCCTGTCGAGTGTCGGGTTCAAATCTCCAAACCCGGCTGACGCATTTATGATTTGTGAGTCACCTAATAATTTAACCAAAACGTAATTCGCATTTATATTTTTTGTAAAGTCTTGTAGTATAAAGTAATTTGTGACTCTGAATGTAGCTTAACAGACGATAAAAGAAAACTGTCGGGCTTTGCTTGTCATATGTGCTAGAGAATTAATTGCAAAAAATGTAATAAAACCAAAGCTCAAAAAGTTAGAGTGATACCTAGTTAGAATAGTTAGTTGCATTATGTCATGAATGCTTTTCAGATTTTAAGCACTCTTTAACGTAACTGCCTAAATTATCTGAAATGTGATTGTCTCAGAAAAAGAGTAGATTAATGAAGTGTGAGTCAGTGGGCAATCTGTTTAAGCAATTTAAGGTAGCAGTAGCTGCTAACATTAAAGTTACAAAACCATTAAGGAATCCAATTGTTATAATCCATTCACAGAAAATTTCTTTGTGATTCCAATGCCTTTATTACCTATTACTCTGGGTAAGCTATCCAGAATGCTATATAACTGGTCAACATTCAAAATACAAATATTCTGTCAGATCAAAGACAGCAAGCTCCATTGACCCCAGCAAAACACAACAAACAATTAAGGGTACAAATAATCCATGAAAAAAATTATATGCAGCTAAAGGTGAAAAGACAATTAGTGGATTAATTATTTAAAAGATAACTATATTCCTGTACCACACTATGAGAATTTAAAATCTAGCAGTAACATGTATCATCATTTAAAATAACATTTGATAAGATAAGTGTCAAGATGACCAAACTATTTTAGATCCAAACCTATGGCTAGTCGATATAATTATAAAACCATTCATTTTCCCATGTACTAAAGGTAACCGCTATAGAAAAAAATTTCACTCACCTAGAAAACAAAAATTGGATTATTGGAATGCTATTAGCAAAATGTAAGAGGGCCAAGAACAAAAACTAATGTTTTTCCCAATCCCTCATTGCTGAGGATCATGATATTGCTATAAAATTTATTCTAGTCCATCCCTGACGAAAACAGTGTAAAGCATTATTCATCCCAATTAAACATCAATCACTGGGATAGAAAAAAAGAAGAGCTAGAAGGTTCCGGATGGGAAAAAAAATGTGAATCTGGATGCTGTGCCAACAAAAGTAGAACTACCAGAAAATTCTTTGTACGCTATATATAAAGCCTTATTAATTTCCATAGAGTTAGTTTTGGTGTGTTCTGCTTATTTTGTTATGATTTTGATGTAAATAATATTAGAATCAAATGTTGGAAATATTTGATGTTTTATGTGTAAATAAAAGTTTCTAGAAAGTGACAGTGAATATTAGTTTTTTTCAAAATAACTAATTGAACCCACAGAGTATATAACAATATGGTGCTTTTAACTGAGATCTTAAGTAGTGATATAATTAATACTACTTATCTGGTGGTGGTGTGGTGGGTCTTATTAAAAGCTGCTTTGCAGTAACGAATATATGTAACCCAAACATAAATGAAATGTTGTTCTTACATGTATGAAATGTACTGTGAGGTTCTATTGAATGTGATAGACTCTCCCTAGATAAAGGTGATGTATTATTTTGTGGTACAATTAATCGAGAATACCCTGGATTGTACTCCAGAAGATAGAATTACAGAACATTTTAAATGTAAATAATGGGTTTTTAGATTTGATATTTACCAGCCTAACTCTTGATCAGTGTGTCTTACTGACAGTAATGATTGTAAAATGTTATACTTATCATCCACCTCTTAAATTTAATTTTAATCCTGTATATGATAGTAGTCAACTAAGCTTTAATTATTATATTACAATTTTTACCTTGATAATTATAGAGATATTAATTTATACTTGTCTTATGTTGACTAGGATACTGTTTTTAATTGCACTGATGTAAATGTTATTGTAAGTAGGTTTTATATTTTATTTGATGTTATTGACATTTTTGTACCAAAGTTTCCGTCTAGATATTGGATATTTCCTCTGCAGTTTAGCAATGAACTTAAAAACTTATAGAAAAAGTCTAATGACTATCAAAATTTTAATTGGCTTAGAAAGTAGATGCAAGAATCTTTGTAGTAAAAGCTACCATAGCAAGTAGTATTAAGAGTCAAAGATTAAATCACTCAAAAAATCATCTCTCACAGACATTGTGGAAATTTTCTCGAATTATTTCTCAACTTCATATGTAGGTATTTCATAAAATTCCTAATTACATTTTAAAACTAATTTATCCATAGACATTAGTGTAGTCATAATTGACATGAGTGATTTTTACATCATTGATGAACTTTAAGAGGCAACCTTGGCATGGGCCAGATGGAATCTCAGTGGCCTCTTTTTAAATTACAAACAGTGCTGTATGTGATGTATGTAAAATTTTTAACTTATCATTTTCTCAAGGTACCTTTCTAGATTGTTACACCCATGATGATTGTTTCAGTCTTCACTTGATGAAAAAGAAATCTTAAAAATGAAAGTTACACCCATCTTTAATATGGAGATCATTCTAATGTCACTAGAGAGCAGTAACAAAAATGTCTATTATTCCCAAACTCTGCGAGCAAATAGTCATAGTTATGGTTATCCCTCTGTTCAGAAATATTATGACTCAGGAGCCACATAGATTTATAAAGTAACCAATCTTTTATACTATATACTATTATATACTAGATGAAGTGGAGTAGGGTTTTCGACTTGATATGGTTTCCACAGAATTCTCCCAGGCATTTGAACGGATAAATTCATTCATTCTTATCAAATAGCTTGAGAAATTGGGAGTGAGAGTTTTTGAAATGGCTGCTGAATTATCTTGAAAATCGTTATTATTAATAACAATCTTCAAGATAATCCAAAATAAAGAATTATATATCAAATAAATTTACATCTGGGGTGCCACAGGCAGGTCACATTTCACCTCTTCTATTTATTTGTTTTATAAACGACCTCCAGCAACATGTAAATTACACTTTAGTGCTTGTGTTTATGATGTAAAGATGTACAAGGTTGTATGAGAGGTTGCTGACAGTATTGAACTTAGGTCAGATTTAAACTGTTTTTGTAAATGGTGTGATAATAATGATTTGTAACTCAATATAAAGAATGTAAATGACTTACTTTCCATGGGATTAAACAGCCAGCGATATTTGTATAAAGTCTTGATAGTCAGTCCTTAGATAGAGTTTGTAAAATGAGAGATTGGTGGGTTATTTTTGAGTGTAAGTATCTATTAAAAATAACGCTATGCAAATTACTAGGTTTTGTTTTAAGAAGTATAAACGATTTTCTAATTTAAATGTCATAAAAAACATGTATTGTGCTGTTGTGCCCTCTGTAGGTATAGAAGTATCTGTTTGGTGTCCTTATTATTTATAAGCATTTAAACTGGGTATTCCACTGGAAGGTGTAAATTATATGGACTTACACAAATCACACAATATCAAGATTATGTACGTTAGCCGCCAGGGGCGGATCCAGAATTATCATTGGGGAGGTGGGTGATCTCGTTTGGGGGGCTTGACGTCACTGAAGGTTGATTTTAGCACGATAAACACTAAAAAAGTATACCACTCAGATCCTTAGTCCACCCTGGTCCACCCCCTGGGTCCACAAGTGTTAGCCGCAATGGTTTACCAGAAAAAGTAGACTTGTTTAACATGTCCTTAGCACAGTTTAAACATATGATCTGAATAATTAATATGTAACTGTGAGGTAATTTCTTATTTTATGTAATTAATTCAGTAAATATCATTATATTCTAAAAAACAAAGGCTTGTTACTGGATCATTGGTTCATCTTATTTCATGAGAGCCTTCTTTGTATACATGAAATATATCAGATTTGTTTGAAATTGATTTTAGTAAGTAATTATTCTAGTAGTTTAAACTCATCAGATGATCTGTGCTCCTCAGAACTAATATGTATTATATTTCACCTATTGTATTTTCGATGATATGGCCATTAATTATAAGCTCTGAAAGTCAATTCAGATAACAAAAAAAAATACAAGTCCAGACATTTATCGCATAAAAATTAGCAGTGGGAGTTTTAGTGTTTGCAAAATAAAGAATGTATAACAATAAAATCTTATTTAAAGATGTGTGTCCTGAACTTACCTACATAAACACAACACAATTAATAAAATGTCAGTTATAAACTGAACAATTTGATTACAAGATTCTACAGAAACTAAATTTTTACTGTATTAAACTTATTATACATATTAAAAGCATTTGAAAGCTCATATTAAAAATGTTATAATCTCCGATGAAGTGGAAGTATCAAACACGAGTATGTACTGTGTAATGCATCTTTATTTGCAGGTAGTGGCCTGTATTAAGTATTCTTCTATTTAATTCTTGCACTGGCAGTCTAACAATGTTTACATTTTGTCATATTTTTTTATCTTCGGTCAAAAATTAAGAAATCACATCTTGTGGACTATCGAAATTGATTTAATGGCTCGTTTATCTAAACGGGCTGAAATTCTCTTGTTCGTTTGTCCGACGTATACTTTGTCACATGTTTCGCAAGTTATACTATATACCAATTGGTTTTCAAGGTTAACTTTTGTTTTGGGATTTGCAATTGCTCATTGCTCTAGGACAAATTAAGAGTGGATTTTTCAAGCTCCTAAAATAAAAGTAAAGACAATTAAAAAATATATTTTCAGTGCATTAATTTTCTCCCTAATTCTTAGCCAAAGAAATGTGTTTACTGGTTTCAAAGTAGATAATAATTGAGATTTACTTATCGTGGTATTGCCTGAGGATAAATTATATTCGGCTTGAAACATCAAACCTGCAGGGGTAGCCTTCACGGTACATTAGAGAATGTTAGTCAAAATGATAATTACAGCAAAATCAAAATAAGTATTTCAAATTAATTCCAGAAATTAAATGAAAAATATATTAATATAGTCTCAAGAGAATTCTGATTATTAAACAAGCCTATTCATGCAGGGGATACTGCTTCTTGAGACATCTTAAAAACGACATAAAAGTGTTCCCGGTTCGTTTAACACTGTTACGCCATATAAATTCATGAAGATATGACCTAAAAAGCTCCCGGGATGTACCAAATTGGTAACGCAATTTCCTCTTAACCCTCATCCAAAGATTCTCCACATTTTGAGTGTGAATATTTGAGTTATCGGGAGAAACAAAATTCTCTTGATGTTCATACATACCCCCACCAAATCGATCGATATTCTGATATGCCCTCCAGCCATCCGATACAATTATAGACCCTGGCAATATGTACTTGAAGAAAAAACATATTACAAATGTGTTATTTATAATTATGTTTGTTATACCAAGCTCTGAATAAGTGCGGCCAAAGTATCCTCGCGCCGATTAGGAACTTCGACCAGGAAACATTTGCCACTCTCTCTCTCTCTCAACACCTCCAAAGACCCAATGATCTGACCTCCATAGTCCTCTGTGAGGCTTTCTGTGGAAAAAATAGGACTCATCTATTTCCACTGTTTTTGGCTGAAGAGTATCTTCATCCAAACCACCAATAATAGTGGGATTAGCCATAAGATGGTCCTCAGAGATTTCTCTACATGCAGCATACCATTCCACTATGGTGCTGCTAGATGCAGTTCCTAATCGCGCTTGGCGCCTAGTAATATCTTGAGGCATGTCTTCAGCCCAACCGTGAATTATTCGAATTATTTGGTTGAGATTCAAATGACTTCTCGCAAAAAAGGACCCATCTCGGATTGTAACGCATTTTCTGCAGAGTTTGCATTTCCAATGATAACTATCAGAGCTATTTGGTCTTTTAGTTAAACTCATTGGAATATTACAAACCCCACAGGTAAGTGAATTTCTAATGAGTCCTCTTTTTGCCAGCCATTTCAACATCTCCATCTTGTCCAAATTTAATTCGAATAATAGAAAGTCGTGTTTAATCATATTGCCAGGGTCAATTATTTCGTCTTCATTGACAATTACCGTCGTTAAATTTTTGAATGTCCAAATTAACAACTAACGTTGAGAAAAAAATTACTTACCACTTTTTTAAGCAAAAGCACACCACAATAAAACTCAGAAAAGGACAATCGATTACAAAAATACAAAAAATACGCAAATAACTTTTAAATTTTAATGTAACGATAAAAAATTCACAATATTTTCTGTTTTAAAAAAAGTGACAGTGCAATATGTAAATCCCATATAAAACTAAGTTGACGTTTAGCAAGAAACATTTTTGAACTATAATAAAATGTTTCTTATTACATTGGAGCTACAGTCATAATTAAATTTGAAATTTTATTAGCTTAAATAAAGCATTAGCAATGTCAAAAAAGGGGATCTTCAGTTGGATTATATTTTTTGCGTAAATATGTTACGGAATATTTTACTCTAATGCTTTTTAACGATCGTTTTTGGATTCGCGGTAACATGCCAATTTGTTACGAATTTGTCTGACAATGAAGAACGAAAATGGTTATAAAATAACAATGCAATTGCTGAGATTTGAGTTTAATATTTGCAGTTAATTAAAATGTTCTAACCGGTACCCAGTCTTAATGTTACCCATTACCTACATTGCACACCGTTTAATAATCACTTATATATTCTTACTTGCGCAAGCAACATTTAATTACAGGCTGGCATTAACTTGTACTTGCAATATGAAAAACAAAATTGTATTACAAAAACTTCTTTATAACTTTAATGAAAAATACACTAGTTATGTTCAGTCACAACTTAATTACTAATAAAATATTAAGTAAGTAATGATAGTTTAATAATATTTAGATTTAATTAAGTCCCTAAACGAAGTTTTCAGTTTAATGACAACAAATTTCTTCTTATAGTTTTATATTTGTATATCTCAAGTGGTTTCCGGGTATTCATCCGCGTAGCTGATATTGATCCCTCCCGGGATCGATGACCAAATGACGACGTCGCGGCAGAGTCACATCTGGCCCCATCAGGTCGGTTCGCATAATTCTCGTAGCCTTCTGCTTACGCTTCTAGTTACTCGAATACTAAGATAAGGCGTCGTCACTGAGCGCCAAGGGCCAATCACACACAACCGTTCACGGTGCCAAACGATATGCGCCGAGCCGCGAGTATATAACAGCGCGCGCTCCTGAAAATCTTAGTATTCGAGTAACTAGAAACGTAAGCGGAAGGCTACGAGAATTATGCGAACCGACCTGAAGAGGGCAGATGTTATTCTGCCGAAACGTCGTCATTTTACAATCGATCCCGGCAGGGATCAATACACACACACATATTTATATATATATATATATATATATATATATATATATATATATATAAGCGCCATTCCTTATTATTCCAGTCTCCTTCCTATATAGTCCCGCCTTTCCATCTCCTTTCGTATATATTGTACCCTCTTCATTCGTGGTCTTACTGGTTTATTTCTTTGCGGAGGAGTTCACACTTTCCTCGGTATCATTTTCTCACTCATGGGCGCAGTTGTGAGGTAGCCATACCACTTTAGCTCCCACACAGCATGAAATATTTGAAGAAATATTTCACTGAAATATTTCTGCAATATTCCTATGTCCACGACAAAACATCTACAGAAATATTTCATGAAATCTTAGAGAAACATTTCGAGAAATATTACACCAATATTTCATGAAATATTTCAGGAGAATTTTAGTCTTGAATATAGTAATATTTTGGAAAAAATTTCAAAAAATACTTTAGACATCAAATATTTCAGCAGTTTTTTAAAATGTTTGACTCTAATATTTCTGAAATATACGTACGCTCACGACAAACAAATCTTTTGAAATATATCATGAAATATTACAGAATATTTCATGAAATATTTCAAAAGGTTTTTGTAGCGAAAATACGATGATTTCTGAAATATTTTATGATACTTCAAAACAAACATGAAATATTATATAAATATTTTTAAATAGTTCACTAAAATACATTTAAACTATTTTTATATCTACAAAAAAAGATCTTTTGAAATATATCATGAAATATGACACAAAGATTTCATAAAATATTACAGGAATATTTCATGAATTATTTCAAATGGGGTTTTGTCGCGGACATAGCAATATTGCTGAAATATTTCAAGAAATATTTTGAAATGTTTCAAATCAAACCAGAAATATTGCATAAATATTTTAGAAATATTTCATGCTGTGTGGGCTGTTTTTCATTTATTGATCCTACAATAATATCTGTACCAGCATTCTTTGTCTAATGCTCTCAATTCTAAGATGGTCAAAAAGAATTAAACTACAGCATTTTCTCTCCTTAATGTTTTATATATGTCTTTTTTTGTGAAGTTATTATCCCACAGGATTGGATGTAATGCTTTTGACATATTCTTTCCTCTGACTATTTTTCTCATAATTTTTTTATCATCCCCTCCAAGACGTTTATAGCCCTTTAAATTTTTTGTGTTGGACTTAGAAATAATAATGTTTACCTCCTTCTTTCTATATTTTTGGAAACAAATGACTTGTATATGAATGAAGCAGTTACGCTATTTAAGATTTACCTAAAGGATGTTGTTACTGCCATGAACTGAGTTTTTTGTTTATGTTGAGTTTGAGGATAGCTTTCTTGTTCAATCATTCTGCTGTTTAAAGGTCTGCTTACTTCTTTGTTGTTGTGCCTGTTAATTTCTTCTACGATTTGTGTTTAAAAATTGGGGTGATTTTCAGCTTGGAAGTGGTCTTTATAGCGGAATGTCCTGGCCTTTTTTTGTCAGAATAACAATTAGTTCCATTCAGTTCTAAATCAGGTAGTGCTTACTTTTGTATTTGGTGACATTATTAATTTTTGGATGAAAATTTCTATTGTGGACCGCATTAATTTATTTTTTGTCCAACTGTTCTGTTATTCTTTGTATATTCTTGTTAAATTTGTTCATTTTTATTTTAATCCATGGATACTGATGTCTGGTATTCTCTGAGAATATTACTCTTTTGCTTTATTAGCTTTAAAATATACTAGGGAAGCAGATAAAAATAGAGTTGTTTTTATAGTTGGTTAATTCTTTATTATTGATATCTGTAGTTTTGTGTTAAAGATCCCGATGTTTTCTTTGTTGATCTTCTCTGTATTGAATTTCCTGGTATTGTAGATTTAAGTATGTTCTGTTGTAGTGGACTGTCTTCAATTTCCATTTTTATGCCCAAGTGGTCTGCCTCAATATCAAAGGTAAGTTGTAAATTTTTATGCTGTTTTCCAGTTATCTAGTAACAAGTAAGTAATTTTAAAAATTTTGCTGAAGAGGTCTTTAATTATGTTGTCTGTTCATTTGGGGTTTCTCTTCTCAGATTTCTCCTGCCACAGATAAATATTTGAAAATTGTCAGTGGGGAACACAGAAAAATATCACACAATATTCAAAAGACTGTTTATATACAGGAATACTGGTTGAAATTCTAGACATCTCTTTCTCTAAGAATATCCCGAATCTTTGTGGAGAAGAATTTCTGTACAGACGACCACTAACTTGGGGAATTTTTCGAAACTGCCTTACTACACTTTGTTCCCTGTTTACAATTTTCAACTAGGTTGCTCTCTATTAAAAAAATAATGTTAAATCAGTGCTATTTGCTTTTGTTTTGGCCTGTCGACATTATAGTGACCTATTATGATAAAGTCATTGTATAGTGCAGCTTTGACAAATATTGTTTCTTCTAATTTTATAATTTTGACATTGGGTGTATGTAAACCAGGAATATATTTATTGTGATCTGTGACAAAATATTTATTTTTAGTGTCAATCAATCATTCCGAACACAATATATAATAATACTTGTTTAGGGAGGCCAAATCAATACAATTGTCCTAGATAGGGATAAATCAGAAATTTTTGTGGCTCAAATGTTGAATGAAAAGATTTATTTGTAACAGGAGACCTAAACAAATTATGTTGACTGCTTCTAAAGTTACACGCTTTACAAATTTGATAAGTAACTTTCTATTGTTAATGTTGGTGCCACTTGAATACTTGAAATTCATATAGGTAGGATATTATTGTATAGGAATAAAGTACTTTTAATACATCAATTACTCATAGGTAGGTAGGTATTAGATGTCAATCGTTGTGATTTAGTTGATTATGACATCAATTATAAGAAGCTGCATAAGTCATTTATTGTAGTGGGAAGTTATCTAAATTATCCAGTTTGAACTGTTTGCCAGAATGGAAGATATATAATGATTTAAATTTGTTTTTTTGCAAAGTCCAAAATTCATGTCATACAATACTTTATAACTGTGATTTATTGACTAGTGCGACAGTTTCTAAACAAGGTATTACAAACCCTCTGGATTTATTTTTTATAAGCTTCCCATCCCACATTACAGTACTTGAGTGATCATATTAGAAATTGTCAACAGAGAATAATAAATAAGGGTACTGCAAACTGCAAAAGTAATGGCACTTTTAACTTGAAGTGCATGTAGCACTTACACTTCACTCTTAATAGTTGAATGTTCTCTGATTATTGAGATATTTTTGTAAGATGTCTTCATATTTCTGTTATCTGTGTTTGTAGGTGGAGGCCTGTATTAAGGATTCTTTGTTTTATTTCGCTTGCACTAAAAGTGTAATAATGGTTAACATTTTGCTCATTTTATAATAACTGTCTTACCTATATTCTAAATTAAGCAACCATCATTAGTTCTATATACTAGTTAATATGCACTGGTTAGTCTCAAGGGTTTTTCACGTCATTTTTCCTGTTTGAAAAGACTGTTGATACCTTATTTGGATTCTCATTATTATTTAAATCATTGAATTAACTTAGATGTGTTTTCACATCCTTTAATGAATTTTCACACCACTATTTTTGGACATGCTAAGATAAGATCGATGCACATTTTTAATTTATTAATATTTAAATACTGAAAAATTGAATTGTCCATAAAGTTGTGAGTTTACCAATATATCATACATATCGACAGATATTTATGATATAATAGATACATGTCTAGTAGTTGTAATGACAAGTTAATCGGAGTATATAAGAATTTTTTCTGATATGGCAACATCGCATGCATAAAACAGCAAAAATTTGCCGTTTTGTGGTATTTGGGACGTATGTCGTTCCAGGATACGCCAAATAGAGGATTACCCCTATATTGAAAATAAAAATTAAGGAAAAAAATAGAATCAATAATTCAAACCCAAAACAGTAAGTAAAAGGCAAAAGAAAAAGTTGAATACTATTAGTTAAACAATACAAAAATATATAACCCTACAAAATTCTGAGTTTTAATTAACCACAAAACACAACAATAAATTTTTAGAATAAAAATTTACTACAATGGGTGACAAAACACTGTTGTGAACGTTTGCAATAAATTTTTGCAGCACAAAACAGGAAACGTAAGCAAACGTTGACAACAGTTTGTATCTGCTGAACGCACCCAATGTTATTATACCCACTAGTATGGGGAAGTAAAGGGGCAATTCAACCCTAGTTAAGCCCTATAGGTCCCTACTACATATGCCTTCCCTTATATAAGCAAAAGTTGGTGAGCCAGTTTAATCTACGAATTTATCGCGAGATTTCTTTCCTGCCGTTTGCTTGTTTGAGAAACCTCTACCCTGGGTTCAGAACTTGAACCTACAACTCTATGGAAAACTCACATGTTTTTGTCACTAGCACTCCTTTGTTAGAAAAAAAAAGGTACTCACCGGATGCGAATTATCCATTAATTCCAAAAAGGTTTACCTGCGAATCAAGAAATATAACTCAAATTAACTTCCTAGCTAGCTAAAACTTTACCAAAACAAACCACACTCCCGACTTTCGCGGTTTTGTGGACAGGTGAACTATCCCTCTCTTAGGAGTCTGGTTTCCACCCTTTTTATGTCCCCTAGAGCCGTCGCGCCACGTACGACTAGATTTCTTGAGTTCCGGGCCCGAACTCCACCGAGTCCCGTTGAAGACTCCCTCGAGTCCTGATGAAGACTAATTTGTTTCTTGATTTCATGTTCCCGCGAAATTTAAACAAATTGATACTATTTGTCGATTTCCCGCACATCCATTGGTTCGTTCTGAGACGGCGTTTTAAAATCCCTCTTTAGAATAGTTTCTTAACTCGACCCAAACAGACGTCGGAAAGACGAGTTTTTTAGAAAATTAGAAATCAGGTTGAAGCGTATGATCCGTAAAGAAGTTCTTGCTTCCAAGCAAGAATAGTTTAAATCGATGCAGAATAAATTCAGAACCAATAATTGGTTACCGCGAGCACAGAACTCGAGCCTACTGTAATCCAGATCCCCAAATTTTATTTCAATAGATTTGGTTTCACAATACAATTCTAGGTTGGTATTGTTATCGGTTATAGGACGATGTTTTAATTTGCAATTCGATCTATATCGGTTCATTTTCAGTAATTTTGTTCCGCGAACGGCGTTTTCAGAAAATTACTGTAATATTACCGTAGAACGATTATCAATTAATTGATAAGTTTCATATTTAAATGAAATATGACACGAACGTCTTACCACAAATACAAAAGTTCAAAAAAATAATAACCATTCTTTTCCTTATCTCACAACTTTTAACTCTTCGAACGTTCCAATACTAAGGTGAAATAATTTATACTATATTTCATATCATGTTACCTGGCGAGTCATGCACTTAGTATTTTCAACAAATTGGAACACTCATCGCATTCAAATTAAAGATTACAATTTCAATTTCTAACATTTATTAATTTTTGTTAGCAGTGTGCACATCACAAAGCTTCAAATGCACAAAGCATTCACCTATAGAGCTATAGAAGACAAGCGCCAATGTCATAAAAGGTTTGTACTTACCACAAATTATTCACTTATAAATGTTTCACTTGATATACCCATATACTTAATACTAATATACTGCTATCGCCTATAAGTGAAAGGGTCACCAAGAGAGACAGCAGGTTATATCGTTTTACTGTACTTGAACCGTTGTGCGCAAGCGTTGCGTTGAGGAGAATGGGTAATCCTCTATTTGGCGTATCCTAAACATAGAGCTATTATACGTAGAGTGAATTAGGTATGGGAATTACTGTAAGTGGCAGTGTAATAACAATAGAAAGAGGAAGACAATATCAGGGAGCGCTTGCTATGTCTCTACCCTACCAATTTCGCTACTTCATGTGCTCTACAGTAGTGATGTGGCGTTATTAACATAGCTGCTATTAATCAACTATTATTTACTCGACAACAATAACAACTGTTATTGTCCGTTGACAATAACAGATAACAGATATACATTTACTACTGCTTAGCACTTATCGAACAATAACGTAAACAGTCCTAACCTCAACTGCCTTTTTGAATAGCAATAACAGATCGGTTGAAAACTACACGACTGAAAGTTGATCTGTTATCTGTTTCGACGGGTAATACAGATAGCAGTGGTTTTCATTGGCGGCATTCAGGGAATTATAGCATTAAAGCGTTGAAGCGCCACAGCGTTTTGCTTTCGCTGAATGAAAACTTTTGTTTCTAGTTATTTTCACTAGTTATGTTTAGTTGTTGGCGACACTTTTGCGTAATATCAACACAGAATTTAATAGCTGATTAGTTATAAAGCGGTAAAAATCTTGACAATTTTGAATTTAGTTATAAGTGACGAAATTTGTAATAGATAATGATTGATATGTATTAGAAACTCTATTATGGATATATATTATTATTATTGTAATACTGTAGGTTTATAAAAAATAAGTAAATGGTTTCCAAAATATTAACCTATAATAAGGAATTAGGTCTTTATATTAATCCATAGTATTTACTAGTAATACATATATCATATATACATAATAGAATTTAATTGAAAAATATATGAACAGAACACGGAGATTCACGTAAGACATAAAGTAGAGTATATAGATCACGGTCTAAAAAGATTAAAAAATAGTAGTTTAACGTATTAAATGAAAAAATTGTCCTTGAATTTTCGTTCATAATTATCATTGTTGAAATCTTGAAAAATTAACTATAAATGAATTTTTTATAAATAATCATTAATGTATTAGATATTAAATTATAATTGTAATGCTTATGTTCTTCAATATATTTATTTAATTGGTTTCTACAATATTAAATATTAATCTGAATTTGCTGCTTGAAGGTTAATTTTTAGTATTTAATAGTACTAAATTTAAAGGAATCGTATATACTTGATACAGTGTGAATTGATAAAACAGATATTTTCAGTTGAAAAATTTATTAACAGAATTCTTCTTTAAAAAAAATATGTTGATTGCAATAAAAAAATTAATCTATAACTATATATTAGCTTTAAGTTATTACATATTGTGATGCAAAAACATAATTTTTTGGATTATATCAGGAGATACCCGACTTCTACGACTTGAAATGAGTTCTCCAGTTTTTGAGAAAAGTCTTTCGCAAGGAACAGACGTGGCTACAGTGCCAAACTTTCTCTTCACCAAATCAGATAAATTTGGATAATTGTAGGAATTATTTTTCCACCAATTTAATGGATTTTCTGTCCTCGATAAAAGATGTTCTTCCAAATATCTCTGGACTTCTACATCTGCGTTACTTCTTCTTGGAGCAAAATTTGTGGCTTTTTTATCAAAAGCTGCTCATATGGAATTTTTATTTTCTTGCAAATTTGGTGACTACATTTGTAGAATTCTTTATTGGATTCAACTTCAATCAGTGAAGTCAAATGATTGACAGTTAGCGTTCTAGCTCTTTCTGAAGACGAATCCAGTGAAAAGCCTACATTTTTGAATCTAGGATCTAAAAATGTTCTTATGAGTAAGGTCGTATTGTTTTCTAAATTCCTGAACCAGTTCACAACACCTTCAAGCATTTTATTTACAACGCTTCCGACCATAGTAGAGTACTGATAACAATTTTTCAAATTATGATAAACTTCATTAAGTCCATTAGTAACAATTACAACCATAGAAAGAGTGATTTGTTTTTCTAAACTCATTAAACATGTCGCAGATTCCATTGGTTCCAAAATTGAAAGTAAGTCTTTAATTTCAGCAAAATCTGTGTTACGTAAAGACAAGTCTTCTCTTCCAAGGATTGCTAGAGCTACCTGAACTTCTTCTTTTAAATCATAAATTCTAGAAAACATGTAATATACAGAATTCCATCGACTGTTTTAATTTTTTTTATTGACTTCCCATTTTGTGTTTGATAAAATTCTGGCTTACTTTTTGCCACAGAGCTTCTGTTGAAAAATGACACGACATTAGAACATTTTGTTGTTAATGCCTCAACAAATATTAGAGAGTCTTTAACAATTAAGTTTAGAGTGCTAAGCAGTCCAAATGTTCCCACTGCAGTTCATGAAATATTGCTTTTTTTATATTTGCAGCATTATCAGAAATAGCTATTAAAATTTTCAACGGTAATTCTTCTTAACTCTGCAGCCAAATTTACACTTGAGTGGCTAACATTACATAAACTTACATCTAATAGAATCGAATTTATAGTAAAATCAGTACTTAAGAAGTGAGCCGTTACAGCTATGTAAGAGTCATTGGTACAAGAACTCCAACAATTTGTAGTTAATGTCACTGAACATATATCACTGAAAATGTCTTTTACTTTCAGTTTGACTTCTTCATATTTTGCTGGCAATAACGTGTGAGTTAACATTTTCCTACTCGGTAAGATGGTTCCAAAGCTGAAGTATAGTCCCTAAATCCTTTGTCTTCTACTATTGAGAGATGTTGGGAATCTTTAACAATCAAATTTAGTAGTTTATCATCCAACAGCTTTTTTTGTAAAACTCCAGTTTTTTTTGCCATTCTTAAAGTTGACTGAAATTTTTTAACTGTATGTCTCTCGGAATTAGTTAATGCCCTGGAAGTTGCAGGTTGGGAATCTTGTGATTCTGCTGTTATTGTGTGAATAAATTGAGGCAGTGATGACTGTATTGTAGTCATTTGATCTTGTTGTGGCTGTGAAGATGAAGTCCCAGGTAATTCCATTTCTATTATATTATTACTCAAAGCCTTTTGGTGAGTTGATTCTAATTTGATTGAAGGGTGTTTGTGTAGAATATGGTGTTTTAAGTTTGATATTGATGATTTATAGGACAAACTGTACTTACAAAAGTTACATATTGCTTTAGTTTGACTTTCAGGAGTGAAAAAATTCCAAATTATAGATTTTTTGCCTCTCAAAAAATTTTCCATGACCTTCAAAATGAAATTCTTATCCAAATAAGCACAAATGCCACACATTTTCTTATAAAAAAATATTTAAAATAGTTCAGTTTATTATAACACCAGAAATAAATACTTATATAGGACCCTAAAAACACAGTTCTACTTCACTACTCCGCAGTTTGATACCACAGGTTTGATACTATATTTCAATTTAAATTTTGAATTCTTGGTTCTGTATCTGTACTTCCCAGTTAACATTAATCTCAAAGATACATTGAAAGAATAACGAATCTTTTTCTGTTTCTAGGTCGCAGAAGTGGCTTAAATAAATATTATATTTAAAGTTGTATGTACAGAGTGACATAATGCCGTCATATCTTCTTCTGGGTGGTGGACACTCCATACGCAGAATGATTTTTGACTGACAAGTTGACTCAATTTTTAAATTAATTTTATTAAACAAATTTCAAAAAATCAAACTTGTATATACGAGGAGTCATAGTGACGTCAATTCGACAATTTCGGTAATCGGGCATTCGAAAACCCAGTTGCCCCGAAAGTTTTCGCATTGGAAAAGTATATCGGACTCATCGCAAAGAAGGCACTTACAAAGTTTGACATATGTATATGTTAAAAAATTTAAAGGCTCGTGGACTGAGGATAATTACATATTTAACATTATATAAAGATTCAAAGATGCAACAAAACAAACCATAGCTTTGCTAATAATGCATTTACTTTTTATTAATTAAAATATTCGTCGACTTTCTTCGAAAACGAACTGTTCAATGACCTTTTTATTAAAGTCTGGCATTGATTGAATATATTTTTTTCAATACTAAGCAGAGAAAAAGCATTTAGCCACTCCTGAGACATCGTATTTCTAAGAAACATTTTAATCCTTCACTCCAGTTTCCGTCCAAATTGATTCCCCGGCCTAAAAAATGCAAGGAAAACAAAATAATGTATTGATGCGATCAAATCCACACAACCATTTCTTTTTATTGTAGATTTCACTTTTAAAACTTCCTGTAAATACTTTATTTTTAATTTGGCACTCTTGTTTTCAATTAAGATATGGTCTAGGTGGATCAGCCAATTTTATATCTAATTTGTTTTGAAACGATTTATTATCGTTTTTAATATAGTCAATGTTAAAGTTGATACTCATTTTCACAGTTATGTAAACACACACACACTCTGTATATTAAATATTCTTTCATAGACTACGAGGAAAAACTATTGCACTTAAGGGACAGCCGCCCCTGGGTTCCCATTTACTTTATTGAATTTTTTCCATCAATTTATTGTGCCATTTCTACTATGTATTTTATAATTGTGGCATTTAAGTATTTTGGAAATAAAACTATATCTGAAGATCAGTCTATGTATTTCAAATGTTCCAAACGTTACGGTCTAAATCGTTTTTAATGCAATCATAACACATATTATTAATTAAGACTTTAATTTGTTGTATAACGGTATATTTTTCTATGTAGTTCAACAGCATAGAAATGCTATATCATTTTGAATTGTAGTGTTATTTGTATTGTAAAAGTAATAGCTGTTAGCTACGAATGCAGATCTTGAATACACAGGTATCGTAGGAAAAATTGAAGAACCATGCGAACGATTTGGAATTCCAGCAACAAGAAGCGTTATAATGGTCTAAGCACAATAAATACAAGTACATTTTTAAAGCCTGGAAGAACACCAATGGATCGTAATGAAACAAATCAACTACAACTATTTCGTAAATATAAAATTAATGTAAATTTCTTGTAACATTTTGAGACACGAACATGGAGTGGTGTTAAAAAATTAAAAGAAATGGTACAGATCTACGCAAGCCCGTAGCCAGCGGGGGGTCTGGGGGTTCAACCCCCTAACCCCCCGAAATTTTGGAATGTTTGGTTTTAAGATTCATTTTTAATCAATCAATCATGTTTTTCATAAAATAAATTTTATATATACTGGAAATACCTGAACGAACAAAAATATACATTTTGCAGTCCTAATCAGTCCATTACCTATCAGAAATTTATTCAACCCCCTACTCCATCCGAAAACCCACCCCGAAATAAATTCCTGGCTATGGCCTTGGATCTATGGTATATTAATACAAGAGCCAGATACGCAAAAATGAATTTTCGATATTTCAAATCCTTGGTATCTCGTAAACGCTAATTCCGCAAGTAAAAATAAAAGTGGAGTCTTTATCCGCAAGTAAGGAGAAATTTTTTAGACCAATGTAGAAAAAAAAAATTATTTTGAAAATTTATTTCGCCGGTCTCCCCAGATGTCACCTTAAATGTATCTGATATATAATTCTTTATTTTGACTCCTTGATAATGATCTTCTTAAATAGTGCTTTTAACTGTTAAAGCAGGATATCATGTTTTTCAGCATTGAGGGATTGGGAAAAAATATTAGTTTTTGTTCTTAGCCCTCATACATTTTGGTAATAGCATTCCAATGATATCCGAGCCCGTAGCCAGCGGGGGGGGTCCTGGGGGTTCAAGCCACCCTCAAATTTTGGAATTTTTAGTTTCGAGATTCAATTTTAACCAATCAATTAATAATTTTTTTCATAAGAATAAATTTTATATGTATACGAATTTATATATCCTGGAAATACATGAACAAAAGTATTCATTTTGCAGTCCTAATTAGCCCATCACCAATCAAAAAAATTGTCCAATTCCCCCACTCCGAAAAAAAATCCTGGCTACGCCTTGCAATCATCCTGTTTTTTTTCTGTGAAAATTTCTTCTATGGTGTTTACTATTAGTATTTCAGAAAGTGAATGGTTTTATAATTATATTGACTAGCCATAGATTTGGATCTTGGATCTATAATAATTTCGTCATTTTGACCCTTATCAAATGTTATTTTAAATGATGCTACATGTTGCCGTTATAGTTTAATTTCTCACCGTGTAGTAGGTATAAGAATATTTATCTTTTAAATAATCCACTAATTGACTTTCAGTATATTCTGGACGTAACGTGACCATAGTGTACTCTAGCTAATTTAAAAGCATGCTTAAATTATATTGTAGTTCCCTATGCATATTTGTGAAAAGTGCCTTTTTACCATGCCAAACGCGCCTGCGCATTACAAAGGGTGAAAATATCTATTTTGAAGCTGTGTGACGTGAACAACTGTCAACATTAGGAATGAAACGATACCACCAAGGTATCGATACTTTTACTCGATACCGTATCGGTCGTCAAGTATCGATACTTACTCTGTATCAATTGATAAGTATCGATACTTACTCGTATCGAATCAGAGTGACTTTTTAAATGCTCATGCAAATTAGAAGTATGGCCACAAAACCGCAAGATTTTAAATCATTTTTTGCAGCTTGTGATTTTGTCATCGTTTTTTGTAAAATAGTCACATATTAGAATTCGGAGGCCCCATTTTCAATCAGTCAAAAAATTAAAATGCTTTAAACATAAAACAAACACCGACTAATGTCAGTACTATTTGAGAGAGAGAATAAGCGGGTCGTTCCTGATTGGTCAGTCTCAGTGGTGACGCCTACAACTTCGACTATTGGTAGGGTAGAGACATAGCAAGGGCACCCTGATATTGTCTTTCTCTTTCTATTGTTATTACACTCCACTTACAGTAACGCCCATACCTAATTCACTCTACAGTATAATACCTCTATGGTGTTAACACCAACCGAACGAAAACAATCGTGGCAACGCTAGAAAGTGATGGCAATATAGAGGGTAAGATGCTATTTCACTCGATTGGGAACTGCATCCAATAAGCTCATTGGCTCCACCTACCAATCGAGTGAAATAGCCTCTATACACTGAGTCTCTATTACCCTCTCTTTCTATCCGTGGCATGACATTTTTTACTGCAGGCTACCTCAGAAGGTGTATGCTCTAAGAATTTAAGAATGCAATTTTTTAGCAAATGGTGACATTCGCTTTGGTATATGAGCACTTTTGACCAGTGAGTAAATACATTTATAGTTACTCACTGCTTTTGACCTACTCGATACTTAATTGCAAAGTATCGATACTAAAAGTACTTGGTATCGGAGAAAAGTATCGAGTATCTACTTGTATTTACTCGTATCGTTTCATCCCTATTCAACATAAATAAGTAAATGTCTGTGATTGTGATAAATGTTAGAAATTGAAATTGTAATAATATTTAATCTGAATTATTACAGTATGCGATGAGTGTTCCAATTTTAATTTCATTGTCTGGCCCAGCATTCTCCTTTCTTCTATATGAGAATAGTAAATGCATGATTCGCCAGGTAACCTGATATGAAATATAGTATAAATTATTTCACCTTAGTTTCAATTTTATAGGAAGGTTTCATCTTGGGAGAATTAATACATAGAGAAATCAAAACAATAACTGACAATGATCAACACCAAATTCATAGAAGTAAAATTGTGAAAATAAGTACTGTTCTGCCTTGGCCAGAGCCCCATTTTTTTTATAATGAAATTGGGAAAGTCAATAGAAATAAAGTAAAAGCGTTTTTGGGAGAAGAATTTGATAATGTAATTGGGTGGTATAAGTATCATAAAATTAACAGCTTTAAGTTTTTAATGAGAGAAAAAATTATTCATAAACAGTTAACTGAATTGTTTGGAATATCATCTGAACTCTTCACATGTTGCTTTCTAATCAGTGAAGTGTCTGAAAATGGATCTACACACTTATTTTCACAAGCATTTATGAGGCACTTTAATAATAAATATGATCAATTACCAATACATATACCAAATTTAAGTGAACCAACTAATTCATACAAGATGCCTGAACCAGCCTCTGATACCTTTAACAAATTATTGTATGAACTTAGAATTGATAAAAATACTACCCAAGGATTAGTTGTTATAAATAAAATACATGGTGCTTTACAGAAACATATTAACAGTGTAATAAAGGATTTGAGTACATCTGAAGAACTGATGCATTCATTGGAGGAAGAAATGAAGGTTTTGAAGTTAAAGAAAATTAAAAAGAAAAGTGAAGAGTATGAAAAATATATATCTGTTAATAGTACTATCCCACAAAATAATCATTTGTCCTCATTGAAAGCTAAATCCATAAATTTCAACACACTTTCTTCTGAAATTTTGCCTGCCCAAAATTTATCAAAAACTTTAAATCAGAAGGTAAGAGGAAGGGGTAGAGCTTCAAAAGATTTAAGAGATAGGAAAGATCGAACAAGTATGAAAGTATTCTTAAATCACATGTGCATAATATTAATTCACTGCACATTAACAACCTATTGTTTATTAAAATTTGTAGCTTACAAGTATGTATTTTTTGAAACTATAATAGTGCTTTATAATGGATATTTGGAAAACTTTGGTTTAAAATTAGTTCATAAGTTTTTAAAAATTTTCATAAGTATTGATCTAGGTCATTATTAAATTAATACTAAGTACATATGTATGAAAAATATATTTTGTTAAATTATCTTTATATTCTATATGAAAGTTGATTTAGTTATTTACCATGCATTGGGCACACCTATTTACAAAAGAAGATCAGGTGCAATTTACCTCACAGATACACTACATTTTTGACATACAAAACCCAAAAATTAGCAAACAAACATTCTCACATTTTTATTTGTTAAATTAATTCAATAATAGCAATAACAAAATTTCAGAAATAATAAAACTTGATTTTAAACATAAAATCCAAATATACTTATCATAATAATGGCTTCAAACACCAAACTATATCACAATAATAAAAAGTTCTCAAAAAATGTTTTGAAAATAAATGTGATCCCAATAACATTCCTCCTATAGCACAAGCTAAAAATTGTTTCAATGTGAACAGTTATTTTCCTCTTCATTGCCTCTGTTTAGCAAACATCTTTAACACATGAAAACTGCATGCTGAACACAAGTCCCTTGTCACAAACTTGGCAAAATTAATCTATGACTTGTCTCCTCTTTTCATCTACAAAGTGCGTAGATGACATTCTCTTTCAGTTGGCATTGTTATTGTTATTTCCATCTTGACAAGGTGGTACCAGATTGGTAGGCCTAGGTTTTAGTAGTAATGATATTGGCATTCCAGATCTATCTTCCCAAACTTCTTCTCAAATGTTCAGATGCTAAGTCAATGACCAATTCTCTCAGAAACAAAATCTCTGCTTGACTATTTGTTGATTTCTGATGATAATTATTTGAGAATTTATTCCTGCTACATTGAACATAGAAAAGGATAGGACCATACTGCCGTGCTTAGGGAAAAGGCAGTAATGTCTAAAAAGCGAAATTGGAGAAAATTCGAATTTAAATTTCATATAATTTATAACTAAATTAGTTATAGTATTCTTTTATAATTGTGAGTAATGATTATTAATATTTTACTTGACTCTGAAAGAAGTTATTTTTATGTATTTTCATTAAGTAAATAATTGATGGGCCTAAAATAAATGACATACTGCCTTTTATCGCTGTGAGTACAAAGGCAGTAACATATAATTTACTGCCTTTTTACTCTGTAATATAACATTACTGCTTTTTCCCATTGTTTTTATTTATTATAATATAAATAGTATTGACCAAAAAAGCACAGTAATACGGAATAAAGTAAATTCGTTTTTGTAATATATTTTATTTATCGAAAAATAAACTCAACTAGGTACAAAAGCTATTATCTTATCATCGTTAAATCACAGAATATAAAATATTACTATTAAATATTAATTGTAATTTTTAAATTTTTGTACATATAATTAATACTATAACAACAATGAAATGATTAATACTTATATATAAGAATTATATTGTTATTTATGTAATGATGAATAGAAATATTTAACAATTAGTTAATACTTTTAAATTTTCAAATTATCAACAAATGAAAAAAACACTCTTCAGAAATTAAACGAAGATTATTTTTTAGTCTTTAGAAACGATAAAATTTAATAAAAAAAACGGAGGTTTAATCACATGGATAACTTTTTTACCAAAACAAACTGTATCTTGTGACTAAGAAATTATCACTTTTCATTTAAAAAAACACTTATTTTTCTGGTAAATTTTGCCAGAAAATTTTATAATCACCAGGTATCAAAGGACAAAAATTTTTTAAAATAGCATCTTTTTTAGATTTACTTATCCCATTTTTCTTTTCACATGGGATTGGATCAGGAATGCCTTTTTTGGCAGCTTTAACTTTCAAATAATTATTTAATATTTTAAAATTACCGTTGTAATCAGTCTTGTATTTTATATCAGTCATTCCTCTGTTTACTTCCACTTTCAGATGATAAAAGCAATATAGTTTGAATTCTACTGCTTTCTTATTTTGAGAAATAGATTTACTGCTTTTTTTCTTAGAAAATGTAATTAATTCAAAATCTCTGTCAAATTAAAAAATTACTATTTTATGGAAATAACATTATTAATGTAAAATTAGATACCAGATAAACGTAAAATCATTGAAAAAACATATTGACGCTAAAATTTAAAACAAGCAGTAAGTGAACTTTACTGCCTTTTCCCTAAGCACGGCAGCATAGGCCACCTTCTCGTATTACATTCAACATTATAGTTAGCAAATATCTTATCTGCAATATCTACCTCCATTTCATTTCATTGCAGAATGTAATAATTTGGGGCTTATGTATATTTCCAGTACTTATATCTATTGTGTCATCATTATGTGACTTTGAAACAGGATGATATTCTTATTTTTTTAGGGAGGTACAGAAGGTACTAATGTTGCACCCTTTGAAAAGGCAAACAAGTTATTCATTTCTGGTCTATTTTTGGTAGCTACAAATTCATTCACCATTGCCTCCTGTTTTTCTTTATGGTACCTATAAAGAACAATTTTTTTCTTTTAAATGACACAAGTTCTGCATCTGTAAACTAATTGAAGGCTTTTTGTTGAGGCCAATGTTCTAAATAGAGCTTACAAGTCATTTTGCATAGGTTTGTTGTTAATACTGTATTCTTCTTCTGGCAGTTTACCTTCATATATTTCAATATTAGAAGTGTAAAAATGGCGAGCATCTACTAACACAAATACACAAATTTTAATTACATACTTAGCAAGTTTTGGCAGAACATATTGCCTGAAATGGCAGTTATCATGAAAGGTCTCTAGTTTCTCGTCAATAGTTATGTTTTGGCCAAGGGAAAAATTGTTTTTACTACTACTATACTTCACAACCTCACCTCATAAGTAATTATTGACATAACCAGTCGAGAAAATTCTATAGGTACTGTGTCAATCTGTTGCCTAGATCTCTTCTAAAGACAATCCGTTGCTATGCAATACACCTGCAAGATAGAATAGAGCAATGAAAGAATTCATTTCAACTTTATGGGTAACTTTTACATCTCTCTGACATGCAAATTTGTAAGATACGGACGCACGGACTCAACATTCGGACTCAATATTTTGTTTGGTCCAAGTAACAAGTATATTGTCAGTAAAAATGTATTTCAAGCTTCAAAAGGTGATTTAGCTTCAGTAGTCACACTTATTACCCCTGTCAGTTGTGTAATTATATTATCAGCATGAACTTTTCAAGGCTTATCAAGCTATGTCTCATTTTCTTCACTCACAGACTCTGCAGAATGTTCAGATTACGAGTTTCCATCCCTCTTTTCAATTTGGGCTTCATTTTGATTTTAGACTCAGATTCGGAAAATTCAAATCGATGACATCCGCCTTCATCCTCATCCAGTATTTTAAAAAGTAGTTCTTGATCTTTATTATTATAAAATCAACCATAATTTCAAATGAACCTGAAACAGTTTAGGAAATTTTAACTTAACGGGCACATGCATCCATGGCGGATCCCCCAAGGCTCAAACCTAACCCCGGTGAGATTAAGCGCCCCCATGAGGTCAACACACCCTCCCGCCAAACGCAGCAAAAAATCAAATAATTAAACGCAACTAATTTTTCTGTCAAGTTATTTTTTTGGACTACTTATTTCAATGTCGCATTATATACTGTTCATACTGGTCTAATACACGCATCGAAGTATAAGAATACCCGGAAGATAGCCCAGTGGCGTTGCCCGATTAGTAAATAAATCCAAGTTAGTAGGCGTTATATCTGTCAGAACAATTGCGCCCGACGCACGGTTAAATAGCTTTATTGTTTGATCATTTTTTATATTTTCATAGGTTCTGTTATTTATGTAGCATAATTCTCATTGATTCAATACCCTTGTAAAATGTGCCTCCATTAGAAATAAGTTTAATAAAATGGTTATGAAAATCAAATAATTATATTTTCACCTAATAATTTTGTGATGCTTGCCAACTAAAAAACTACACGTGAACAATTTGTGCAAGCTCTTGCGAAATGCCTATAAAAGTTGTCAAGGTTTCAAATATTCCATCAAATGGCCTACATTACGACTTCTACTCTGGACATGAAATGCCCTGTGTTTTTTAGGGTTCCGTATATACAATATACGGATACCCTTATAATATCACTCTGGATTTCTGCCTCTGTCACATCACTTCAATTTTCTCCTAAAGTACTGGACGGAAGAGGTTTAAATTTAGGATCAATGTATAGTTTGGTGACGCGAGCAGGAGTACATATCGTAAATGAAGAAATTTAGATGTTAGGGGTACTTCTGGGGGAAAAAATCGATCGTTCCCCTCTCATCCCCGAAACTACTGAGCCTAAAATTTTGAAAAAAATAGGAAATATAGATCGTTGCGCGAAAATATGGAGAAACCATTATTATTAATTTTTGGGGGAGGGGCAAATTATAGAAATAAATGAAAATTTAAAAATAAATTTTTTTTTTCAAACGCATCATGTAATATACCAAATGAAAGGTTCCATACTGAGGAACACATATATTTTTTTCATATTAAAAAAAAATTTAAAAAGATATTAACGAAAATATACCGAAATTTATCAATCCCCCCCCCTAATCACCGAAACTATAAAACGTAAAGTTTTGAAAAAAAATTGTATAGGTATAGGGTCTGACCTGACGTTTACTGGAAAAATAAGGAGAAACCTCTACTTTTAATTTTGGAGGGCAAATGACCGAATTAAATGGAAAATATAAAATTAAAATTGTTTCTAACCCATCATATTATATATCAAATGAAAGGGCTCATTATGACGAAAACAAATATATTTTTCCATATTTTTAAAATAAATTAAAAGATATTAATAAAAATAAAAAAAATACCAATTCCCCCCTCCTATCTCCGAAACCATAAGCTGTGAAATTTCGAAAAAAATACAAGTATAGCGCCACACCTGAACTTTACTGGAAAAATAAGGAGAAACCCCTAATATTCAGTTTGGGGGGCAAATTATAGAATTAAATGGAAAATAAAAAAAATATAAATGTTTCTAACGGATCAAGTAATATATCAAATCAAAGGGCTCATTATGACGAATACTAATATTTTTTTTATTATTTTTTTTATAAATATTTTAAAATATATTTAAAAAATTACTCATTCCCCCTTTATTCCCCAAACTATAAGACCTAATTTTTTTGTTTACAGGAAAAATACAAAGAAATTCCTAATATTAATATTGGGGGCCAAATTATAGAATTAAACGGAAAATAAAAAAAATATTTTAACGCATCATGCAATACATCAAATGAAAGGGTTTATTATGAGGAATACAAAAACATATTTTTCATATTTTTAAAATTAATTGTTTTCAAGATATTAACATAAAGATATAAAAAATTCACATTTCTCACTTTATTTCCGAAACCATACTACCTAAAATTTTGCAAATAATTAGGGGTACTGGTGCTCACTTGAAATTTATAAGAAAAATTATTAGAAAACCCCCATAGTAATTTTAGGGACAAATTATACAATTAAGTAGAAAATAAAAATTCAATTTTCAAAAGGCTCGTTATGTGAATTACAAATATATCATACTTTTAAATCATTTGTTTAAAATATTGTAACAAAAATATTAAATATCGACTTAATTCCCACTTTAGAATCTACACTATTTAAATTTTGAAATATATATTTTATTTGTATTTTTAAATAATTTGAACAATATATTTAATAATTTATAATTTAAAACTTGACCTATTTTGCCCTATATCTTCCAATCTACAGAGTCTCAAAATTGAGACAGTAGATTATAAAAGGCTTCCCTGAAAGTTTGTTACTAAAATAAAACTCTAATGTTAATTTTTAGGGGCCAAATTAGAAAATTAAATACATATGCATTCTTATAAAAATCAAGCGAATCCTGAAGTATATAAAAATAAAAAGTCTATGTGTGGAAAATGAAAGTATATTTTTAATAAATTTAAAACGCTTCCTTTAAAATATATTAGGGCAAATATAAGAAAATGCACTCATTCCCTGCTTGTCTGAAACTGGAATATTAGAATCTTGAAGGTGGTACGGAACCCTTAGTATGCGAGTCCAACTCGCATTTGACCAAATTATTTAAATGGAAATACCACATATATATATATATATATATATATATATATATATATATATATACAGGGTGTAAACGGTTTGAGTGCAAAGATTTTGAGGATCAATACTTCAGGTCAAAACAAATCAAAAAGCTTTATAACATTTTCAGAAATAAACTATAGTTTTGCCAAAAAAAAAAATGAAAAAGTTAGAAGTTCTGTAGCCTTTATTACAGTGAATAATAGATTATTTCCGGCTTCAAAATGATTGTAAAGCTAAATATGTAAATACTCAATAGCGTATACACCTTTAATAACTGTATTAACAAAGAAAATTATGATTTAAACTCTAAATATTCTGTTATAATTTGCCCTACGTTTCTCCGATCAGATGTGGCAACATAGCATATACTCAGTACTACAGCTGGCCGCTGCCATGAATGCTTTTTTGCTGCCCGGTTCTTTTAAGAAAGTGAAAGTGATTTTTGCGTGACATTCGACATAGCGTAAGTTATTTGATTTTCATTTTAAAATATAAATTGGAAAAATAAATAAAATCTGTTGTGAATTGTGAGTTCGATGTATTATTTTGTGACAAACAGTGACAATCATACAATTAGGTAAAGACCTGACATGCTATTAATTTCTGGGGAAAGCAAATGTAATAAGAATTTTGAATTTTGAATATTTATTATAAATAATCCGTTTGCTCGTCAGAGCTCTATCATAATGACATCCTGCAGGTCAAAGGTTTTTATTTGTCTAAGATAAGTAATATTAATTTCTTAGTAACAATTATTTCTCGAAGAATTTAACACATAAAAGAACTACATATAAGAAATGTTTTGTTTAATATAGTTTGTATCGCATTATTTTTGTATCATAATGTAAACAACTTTGTATCCTCCCTTCTTCAACTTGATGCATAAAATAAATCGCCAAATATAAATATTCATTTCAATACATAGATATTAAAAGGGTACATTTTTCAAAATAATATTTCATAAAATTTTATGTACCTAAATAAATCTACCGGCACTCGAAACTATGAAATTATTTAATACAAAAAAATAACAGGTGTTCAAGCAAATCTCATTTTTAGCGCGACGTTGCCACATTGACAATAATTTACTTAACATGTATTTCAAATTTTCTTGCTTATTAAGGCCTTTAGACCATAGTGTTATAAGAGTTTTTTGTTTTGTTTGGTGGGTACTATCTGCACCTAAATATATGCAGTCAAACTATTTACACCCTGTATATATATATATATATATATATATATATATATATGATTTTCTTTGTTGTATCCGGTGTACATCCGTTTCTTGGTTTGTGCTCTGAAAAGAACATTTTACCGGACGTTTCACCAAAATCTAATTTGGCATTTTCAAAGGTGAAAATCTGAAAACAATATATATATATATATATATATATATATATATATATGTATGTATGTATATATATATTTGTTTTTAAGTTTTCGCGGGCACTAATTGTTTTAGGTGTTTTCCGGGAATTCATCCGCGTAGTTGATAACTGATCCCTGCCGGGATCTATGGTAAAATGACGACGTTTCGGCAGAGTCACATCTGCCCTCTTCAGCTCGGTTCGCATAATCCTCGTAGCCTTCTGCTTTCGCTTCTAGTTACTCGAATACAAAGTATTCAATCATATATATATATATATATATATATATATATATATATATATAGTTAGTTATATACTTAGTATCTTTTGAGAAAGCCAAATATGATTTTGGCGAAACATCAAGTGATTTTTCAAACGAATACAGACGAACGGATATATCATATATATATATATATATATATATATATATATATATATATATTTGATTGAGAAATCTTGGGTTTTTGGGACCATAGAAATAATTATAATTTAGTTTCCCGTGGAAATTATTATATTTTACGTACGTTTCGACCAGTTTTTGGTCTTTTTTCAAAAATTAATATATTTTTTTCGTTTGCAAATTAATGACAACCTATGAAATATATAAATAAGCAAAAAACTAGTCGAACATTAAAATACTGTTACTTACATAATTTTACACAACACTTAAACACTGTAAATAAAATTAACATATTTGAAAAGTAATGCGCCACTACAACCAAATTTATCTGTCTGTATCATGATAGCAAGTCATTTTTGCTTTCCACATTGACTCTTCCATATTCTGCGTCTGATAGAAGTATGGATCTGTCTGCTAAGTTTGTATTGACCTATTTTTTGTGTTATATTGGATGTTGTGATTAAAAATGTAAATATCTTCCAGACCATGTACATTTTGTATATCATGACGTTCCAATGTATTGGTTTTTATGGTGTAGGGTCATATCAAGAAAATTGATGACCCCATCTTTTTCTTTTTCTATGTATTACTTTGAGTTTTATTTTTGGGAATTGCCAATATCTGAAAAAGAAGGGTAGATCAAAATCCTAAGTTCCCTATTACTGTTTCCTCTAGGTCGTCCAAGACTAGCTGAGTAATTACACTTGATATTGACGCACCCATTGCGCAACCACTAATTTGTTGTCTTCTAAACGTTGTTTGTGGCATATTCTTGATTACTTTTATGTTTTTTGGGCAAAAACACCACAATCGAAATAAAACGACGTATATTGAAGGAAAACCAAACGTTTCAAAGTGTATTTTGACTTCGTTGACAATGGCTTTATATTTATTGAAGTAAATTGCAAAATGAAAATTTGATTTATGACATTTAAATTGACATTAGAAAATTGGTTGTTTTTAGTTATACAGGTAGCACAAACAATTCTAAAGATCATGTATTATAGTACAGCCTTCAAATTAGAAGAATTTGAAAGAGTTGTCTTTAGAATTTATAAGTGCCGTTCCTAGGTACGACTTTGTTATAAGATATCGCATTAACCAAAAATGCGATCAAAGAATTCTATTGTTTCAGTGATCTCATTAACGTCATAAGGGAAAACCTAGGAAAAACCATTATGAGCTATCCCGATATTGGATTGTTCAAAAGGAGGTTACCATTAATAATTTCTTCCTTAATTGTCGGTAACCAGATACGATTAAATTCTACAGAAGTAGAAGCGATACAATGCTCTTCATTCAAAAGAATTAAGGCATACTCTTTTATTTTTCGTTTTTGTGTTATGTTGTTCTTTGTGAAGTATAGTTGAATTGTCAAATTGTATTTTATGGCCTAGGTCCCAAGCATGTTCACAAACTTTCGATTTTTCACATTGTCGTTTCTTTATGTAATTCTTGTGTTCATTAATTCGTACGTTTAATGGTCTCGATGTTTCTCCAATATAAAATTTATTGCATTCGCAAGGAATCTTGTATATACAGTTTTTTGAGTTATGGGTTTTGTTGGTTGGTTTTGTTTTCGATATTAGAAATTTCAGTGTATTTCTTGTTTGGAATGTTGTTTTAACATTAAATCTGTTGCCCACTCTTTTCAATCTTTCTGACAGACCCTGTATATATGGTATAGTTGTAACTGTAATGTAGTTGTCCTGAGTATTAGTAGTGTTTATAAGAGAAGTTCTGGGTTGATTCGGGAGGTTTGTTTTCTGTTCAAGTCTGTTTAACTCTTTGTTGATAAATTTTGTGGGGTAATTGTTTCCAGTGAAAACATTTTTTATAATTATTCCTGTGGTGAACCGTTTTGGATGAATATTTTCTTGTTTAATAGAGTATATATCCGGATTGTTGGATTTACTATATCAAAACTTGCTATTGTAAAGTATTCTATATGAGGCCATAAAATACAATTTCACAATTCAACTATACTTCCCAAAGAACAACATAACACAAAACGAAAAATAAAAGACTCTGCTTTAATTCTTTTGAATGAAGACGATTGTATCGCTTCTACTTCTGTAGAATTTAATCGTATCTGTTACCGACAATTAAGGAAGAAATTATTAATGGTAATCTCTTTTTGAACAACCCAGTATCGGGATAGTTCATACGGTTTTTCCTAGGTTTTCCCTCATGACGTTAATGGGATCACTGAAACAATAGAATTCTTTGATCGAATTTTTGGCGAATGCGCTATCTTATAGCAAAGTCGTACCTAGGAACGCCACTTATAAATTCTATAGACAACTCTTTCAAATTCTTCTAATTTGAAAGCTGTTTAACTATAATACATGATCTTTAGAAATTTTTGTGCTACCTGTATATCTAAAAACAACAAATTTTCTAATGTCAATTTAAATGTCAAATCAAATTTTCATTTTGCAATTTACATCAATAAATATAAAGCCATTGACAACGAAGTCAGAATAGACTTTGAAACGTTTGGTTTTCCTTCAATATACGTCGTTTCATTTCGATTGTGGTGTTATTGCCCAAAAAACATAAAAGTAATCACTAATTTGTTTATATGTTTTGTTTTCGTAAGTGAAATACGTTGAGTTTAGCGTTGTTTCGATTGCATTTAATAGATCATTTAGTGGAATGTCAGTGTATTTTCTTAACTTGTTCCAGTTTTTTCCGATTAGTTTTTTTGCCAGCCCTGTTGGAATATTGGTGTACAGGGAGATTACATCTAGAGAAATTATTATAAAATCTTCTGGAATCATTATGTTTTTAATTTTATTCTTGCAGTTCCATGAATCCTTAATGTAATATTTGTGATGTTAACGAGTATAGGTTTTAAAAATTTTGACAATTTTTCAAATGGAGATTGAGTACATGATACAATAGGTCTCAGTGGTATACTTCGTGGTGCTATGGCATTGTTTGTTTTTAAACTTTTTGCTATATTAGGAGAAATATATGATTTTTTCCCAATCATTAATTAAGTTGTTATTTAGTTTTTGATAAATATTTGTGGGATTGTTGGTTAGTTCCTTATATGATGTGTTATCTGCTAGGAGTTCGTTTATTTTTGACTTATATTAGGAGGCATACATAATTACAGTATTATTAGACTTATCTGGTTTCAAAACCATTAGTTGTGGATTTTGTTTTAGAAAATTGTTTTTTGAATATTCCTGGTAATTATTGTTTGATCTTTACTAAAATTTGTGTTTTTTAATTTACTCTTATGATTTTTTAATATATTAGAGCATCTTAATCTTATTTCATTTTTCTGTGGGTACTGCAAATATGAATCCGAAACTAATGATGTTGAGTACATTGTCGGGTATATCACAGTTAGTTAGGTTTT
Organism: Octodonta nipae; assembly: GCA_034190945.1. NCBI lineage: Eukaryota > Metazoa > Arthropoda > Insecta > Coleoptera > Chrysomelidae > Octodonta > Octodonta nipae. The sequence goes on from CM067218.1 coordinate 78,978,929, forward strand.
CTATTCAGACATTCTTGCGACAATTTTCCTTTTTATTCATAATATCCATTCGTTTTTGTAAGTTTTGGATCTTTTTGTCGATATTGGGCCCTTATCTTTTTGAACATCAAATCATTTTTTATACTTTGTCTTTTTAGGTAATCCTTAAATATGTCTTGCGGCATCGTAGTCTTCAAATTATTACAAATATTGTCGAAACCTTTTTTGAGCGCTATTAATTGCTTACAACTATCCGATATGAGAAGGTTAAGAGAATTAATTTTAATTTTTTTACATATGCTTTCAGTAAAATTTGGTTGCAGTGACTTACAATTAAAATTTATGTGTTTTAATTTAAAATTAAGAAAGTTTGGGGTTAAGTTATCAGTTTTACATCTCAAAAGAAAAATTCTTTGGTTTTTTGTTTTGTGGTTTTTTCCATTATACTCATTAGTATTTTCATCAAAGCCAGAAGAAATACCAATCTCGGATTACATAGCAAATATTGAACAAACAATTATTAACTTTACCACGGAGGAGAAAAATGAAATAGGATTAAATGCTCTAATATATTAAAAAATCATAAGAATAAATTAAAAAACACAAATGTTGGTAAAGAAAAAAAAATAATGACCAGGAATCTTCAAAAAACAAACAATTTTCTAAAACAAAATCCACAACTAATAGTTTTGAAACCAGATAAGTCGAATAAAATTGTAATTATGTATGCATCCGAATATAAGGCAAAAATAAACGAACTCCTTGCAGATAACACAACATATAAGGAACTAAACAACTATCCCACAAATATTTATCAAAAACTAAATAACAACTTAATTAATGATTGGGAAAAAATCATATATTTATCCTATTATAGCAAAAAGTTTAAAAACAAACAATCCCATAGCACCACGAATATATGGATTAGGTACCTAAATTGCATAAAACTGGTATACCACTGAGACCTATTGTATCATGTACTCAATCTCCATTTGAAAAATTGTCAAAATTTTTAAAATCTATACTCGCTAACATCACAAATAAGAATCAATATTACATTAAGGATTCATGGGACTCAAGAATAAAATTAAAAAGATAATGATTCCAGAAGATTATATAATAATATCTCTACATGTAATCTCCCTGTACGAACGAGTTAAGAAAATACACTGACATTCCACTAAATGACCTATTAAATGCAATCGAAACAACGCTAAACTCAACTTATTTCACTTACGAAAACAAAACATGTGAATAAATTAGTGGTTGCGCAAAGGGTGCGGCATAATCAAGTGTAATTGCCCAGATAGTCTTGGAATACCTAGAGGAAACAGTAATAGGGAACTTGGATTTTGTTCTACCCTTCTTTTTCAGATATGACTGCATATTGGCAATTCCTAAAAATAAAACTCAAAGTAGTATTAAAAAACCACTTCAATAATTATCACGAAAAACTAATATTCACCATAGAAATAGAAAAAGATGGGGTCATCAATTTTCTTGATATGACCCTATACCATAAAAACCAATGCATTAAAACGTCATGATATACAAAATGTACATGGTCTGGAAGATATTTACATTTTAAATCACAATATCCAATATCACACAAAAAAAACGGTCAATACAAACATCGAAATTCTATCAGACGCAGAATATAGAAAAGAGTCAATGTGGAAAGCAAAAAAGGCCCTTCAAGAAAACAAGTATTCAGCTGACCTCGTTGAATCAATTTTTAAGAAAAGAATACATACATTTTATAATAAAGGGCATGCAATAACAAAACTACCTCTACACAATAACAAATTGCTAACATTACCATACATTCCTAAGTTAGCAGAAAATATAAAAAATGTTTTAAGAAAAATGATATTACTATAAGCCATAAAGGAAACAACACATTAAATAAACATTTCACAAAATTAAAAACGAAAATTAAGAAAAAAAAAAGTGAAGTCATATACGAAATACCGTGTAAAAAATGTAAAGGGACATATATCGGTCAAACATCGCAGCTATTAAAAAATAGACTTAATGGTCATAAGTACGACAAAAAAAAATAAAACCGCCTTAACTAATCACATGATAGAAACAAAACACACTTTTGACTATGAGAAAACTAAAATTTTGCAAAGTGAATCAAATCAAATTAAATCGGAAATATATGAAATGATATATATAAAGAAACAACCATGTACTGTAAATGAAAAAAGTGATACCAAAATCTAAGCACAACATACAGCAATCTATTTAAAGAAACAAACCGATAAATAATTATACCCCCTCGTATGTGACCAAACACTTAAAGTTTAAAACGAACGAGTGATTATTTATTTGCGGTACGAAGAGGCGAACACAACTTGCATTTTGACTTGCTATCATGAGACAGACTGATAAATTTGGTTGTGGTGGCAACAGAAAACAACTTCAAAAGAAGAACAATTAGGGAAGCTATAGAAATTGAAAAGGAAGGAGAAATCAATAACCGTAACGAAGCTCTACACCTGCATCAAGCCTGGAAGAACATCTTACGGGAAAAAAAAACAAATTAAAAGAGAGCGCAACAATACCACAACGTTGTATTCCGTCACTCGTAGCTAACTATCAGGACGCCCACCCTTCTGACGAACATCTGCGGCCGCCATCAGAACAGAACCACGTCATCGGTACAATTTGCGACAACGCAATGGTGTTACCCAATCAAAACAAACTGCACCGCCCCTTCAACACAATCGGAGGCGGGGCAAAGAAACAGGAGGGGAGTCGGGAGATAGCATAAATAGCGGCGCGCACATATCGGAGCTCACTTCCACTTCAGACGCCACGGAGAGCAGACCAAGCGGAGAACGACCTAGCCGACGATCTCGGATACGAAGTAGTCTGGAAAGGTCAGCCACCCTTCGTGTTGGAAGAAGAGGAAAAGCCTTATGAAAACGCCAAGTGAGATTTTGGCGAAACGTCCGGCGACCGTTCCTTTACAGGTACAAAACTTTCAACGGACGAACACCCGGACCATCAAGAGAGCTACATATATATTTATTTTAGATTAACTCTTTTAAATTTAACTTAAAAAAAATTATTTTCACTTAAATACAAATTTCAAATTTTAAACGGACAGAGTTACGCCTTACACTAGTTACTATAATGATCTCCGACGAGATCGTTAATTATTAAGTATTTATACAATTCAAGACGTGATAAAATCTGCAATTTAGCGTCTTCAGGATTATACTGAGAATTGTCATATCGTTAACGTAATATGATATTGTGAAATAGTAAATGATACGCTTTTCACGGTTACTTGCTGAGTAAGCAACACGTGTGTGTATAAATTATGATATAACAACTCGCGTCACAATTGAAAGTTGATGGTATAGCATCAACTTTTTGAAATAACATTAAAATGTAATATGCTATTTAAATGAAGTGAAACGTAAAACCTTAGCAATTGTCTGAAATAACTTAATATCTAATAATTCATAAAAATAATAATATCAAAATAAAGCTTGAACATGATAATAAGCAAAATACGATAAATTGGATAATAATATAAAATAGGTTACGAATATAATGATAAACGATATAAAAGTAAATAATAAAATAATAATATTGCAAATAAAATAGTCCAAATATAATGTTAAAATCGTGTGAAAAAAGTACATACTTTATTAAGCAGTTTCTTTCAATTCAATGTCTTTTTCGGGAATATCCAAAGTCGGGCGAAGTTTTGGAATTAAGTGCCTAAAACTTCTTTTGGTCGGTTGTGGCGTGTTGTGCAGAAGGGTTTCTTCTTCGGAGCTGTAATTTCTTATGCATAGTGCGGTATATGATGTAGGCAGCTATGATTATTATAACTGCAATAGTTACATATGTGAACCATGAAATATTTTTCGTTATAAATGGTTGATTGATTAAGTCATCTAAGTCTCTAGAGTATTGGTCGAGTTTATGACTGGCTATATCTAATTCTTCGATATTGAGGTGGTTCAGTTTTAAGGGTTGGAGTTCTGGAACTTTGACTTTATCTGGTATAGGTTTACAACAGTTATAAGGTATGTAAACTGGATGGGAATTATCAGTAATATTTATGGATTTCCGATTTTCGGCTTGTACCTTTGTGATGCCGATAAAAGCACTGCACTCCGAGTAAACTTTGAGAACTGAGTTTTTATTTATAGTTACAGTTTTTACATCAGTATCTGCACAGTTGATAGTGATTCGTATAGGTTCTGAAATTATGATTAGCCACGTATTAGATTCAAGTTTTTGCACATTATAGCCTTGGCTGAAAATAACGGAACTTTTACAATTTTCCGGCACATTTTTAAAGTTTTTCAACAGTTGGGCTTCACATAGGGCGTTATTGTCTATAGGGTAAGCATACAATTCGGAGCAAAGTTTTTCGCGAAAGTTTAGCGGTTTGCAAGCACTTAAATCCTTTATTGGGATGTACATTAAAGAATCATCATTTCTCGCAATGTATTTCTGGGTGAACTGAAGTACATGGTGTAGGCCTGTTCTATCGTCATAAATAGGGATAGGATAAAGATGGAAAGCGGTATAGGGTTGCTGGTCTACGAGTGGTATTTTGAGAACAAAGACAAGATCTGAACGTGTTTGAAAAGCTTCAAGATCTATAATCTCTAAATATTTGGCAACATTTGAATATCTTACCGGAAGAGGTAAATTATTTTTTACTAAATTTTGTGAGATTTCTTGTAAGGCGGTTATCAAATGTTCTGGCGTTAAAATTGATGTATGTATTATTTTGAGCCTGGCAAAGGTGATAGCGTTTAAAATGTCATTTAGGTAATCTTGTAAATAAAGGTAGTTTTCCATCAATTTTTCGCATACATCTAAAAATGAAAGTTTAGCTTGAATATATGCTGTTTTGTCTGCGAGGTGAATGATTGTTCTTCTAATCCGGTTAATATCTTCGTTGAAGGTCTTTTCATCTATTTGTAATTTCGCAATGGTCTCTTTAAAATTTTTAATAACTGAAGTTGTGATGCTCATTTGATTTTTCATTATGTTTTCAATTTGCAATTGTTTTTGATTCAAACTATTAATGCTGTTTGTGTAAAACTCGCCGTCCGAGGCATCTAAATTACCTGTTATAGCTTTAAATAACGTTCCGGCACCGTTTAATAATCCGCGTTTAAATCGTTTCGTGTCGGAGTATATTTCTGAAAATTACAGATTTGTGTTAACAAACTGATATTCATAGAATGTACATCGAGACTTACTGTTTTAGTTAAAGTGTCAAGTAATCGGTTATTGGTTGTAAAAGCGTGTTCTAGTGCTGATAAGTTGCGGTGGGCTAGAAGAGTCCATTTGTGGTTGGATACGATGATCCTTGTTTCATCATGATAATATATCCCAAGTGTGTTGTTTATTGGTTTTAGTTCGAAGTGTGATATTGCTGATCCGAACAGCAAGAAAAATCTGGAACAGAAATTAACTTTCTGAATAAGGCTTCAGTCTATCGAAGTTAACTTTAGTCCTTTGATTAGTTGCTAAGTTTAGGAGAGTAGCGGAATTGTTATGGAGTTCCAAAATTTGAAAGGGTCCATTGAATTTATTTTCGAGTTTATTTTTAAGCTGAGATTCTTTGACATAGACTTTGTCGCCGATTTGGTAATTTGGAAGGTTTTCAGAAACGTGTTTATCGAATCTTTCTTGTGCCTGTTGCTTTTGAACTTCAGTTCCGTTCGCGAGCAATTCTGTAATTGGATATGCGATTGTTGAGGTCACGAACATATTTGGAAATTAACTCTTGTTGGTTATAAAGTGTTTCCGGGAGGTCGGCTGGATGTGTGGCCAAATACAAGTTCATATGGTGTGAAACCATGGGTTTTACTTGTTGAATTGTTGTATGCTATCACAGCATAAGGTAAAATGTTGAACGGGTGTTCATCAGGGTTTTCTGATTTGTGAATCCTTATCATTTCTAGAAGTGTCGAATGAAAACGCTCAAGTGAGCCATTGGACTGTGGATGTCCTATACTGGAAAATGACAGTTTAATATAAAAAAGCTTGTAGAGGTCCTTGAGTAGGGCATTATCAAATTCTCTGCCGTAGTCGCAGTGAATGCGAAGGGGTGTTCCGTAATGCTGGAAGTAAAGTAATAAAGTGTTGACAACTGTTTTGGCTGATTTATCGCTGATGGGGTAAGCTTGTGAAAATTTTGTAAGTTCGTCACGGATGGTAAGTACGTAGTTTTTAGTTGGTACTTCGAGGATATCGATGTTGACTCTTTCGAAAGGTGTCCTAGGAGTCTCAGTTATTACAAGTGGATTATCTAAGTTTTTACGATACGACTTTGTCTTTTGACAAATATCGCAATTTCTAATAAAGTTTTCTACATCTTTAGTTAAACCGGGCCAATTAAATTTTTGTTTGATTCTACGAATTGTTTCGTTTATTCCGCGATGAAGATTACTTTTACCGTTGTGAAATCGGTCGAGTATCACGGGAACTTGGTCTTTTTCAATAGTTTGTGTAACATTTTGACAAATTTTCCATTTTTTATCAGTGTCTGCGAAAATAAAAGAGAGCATCTCTAATATGGGTAGGTCAATGTTGTTCTCTACGCAATAGGTTACTTGAGGTGTTAAGAGGTTTTTGTTTTTGTAGAGAGAGGCAAATAATACTTCGTTAATAATTTCCGGGTCGGATGGAATCGGTATGATAAAGTATTTTCTTTTTCGTACAGTTTTACTTGAATAAACGTTGATGCTAAAAGTTTGAAAGTCTGCATTTTCTTCAAAAATATCGTCAAATATTTTATTGTGAAAATCTTGGAGGTTCGATTGTTGTGGAAATACGATTATGTTTTTATTTTCTTTGTCGAGGAGTTGACCGTTAGAAAGATTGGGGTTTACTGTAGTCGATCAGGGAAATAGTTTGGTCTCTTTCAAGGAAGCTTTTGAATTCGCGAGATAAGTGTTCCGGATTGATTTCGTTGTTTTCGTCTTCGGGAACGTCACTATCTGAGTCTTCGTTAAGTGGTAGTATTGGGAATGTTACTAGTTCATGTTTTGATTGAAATTTAGTACATTTGTTAAAGTTATTGATTTTTATACGGGATAAGGCGTCTGCATTTTTGTTGATTTTACCAGGTTTGTATATTATCTCATAGTCATACTCTTCAAGCTTTAGTCGCCATCTTGCGAGTCGGCTACCTGGGTCTTTGATGGAGAAAAGCCAGGTTAACGGACGGTGATCGGTGATTAGTTGAAACTTACGGCCAAAAATTAGCGGCCTGTATGTTTTGACAGCCCATACAATGGCTAAGAGTTCTCGTTCAATCGTTGAGTATCTAGTCTCCTCTTGACATAAAGTTCTGGAGGCGTATGCAATAGGTAGGTCTTTACCTCTCGGTCCCTGTGACAATACAGCACCGATTGCAAAAGCGCTAGCGTCTGTAATTAAGACGAATGGTTCATTGAAGTTTGGATATATTAATATTGGTGTTGAAGTCAATGCCTGTTTTAATTCGTTAAAAGATTTAGTACACTCTGAATCAAATAGGAATGGTGTATCTTTTGAAGTAGTCTCGTGAGGGGTTTAGAGATTTTTGCAAAGTTTGGGATAAAGCGCCTGTAATAGCCGGCTAATCCCAAAAATGACTTAATTTCTTTTTGATTTTGAGGTGGAGGGAACTTTATTATACATTCGACTTTATTAGGATTTGGCTTTACGCCATCGGGAGTGATGAGGTGTCCTAAATATGCCACTTCTTTGCGAAGGAACTCGCATTTATCGGGCTGGATTTTTAAGTTAGATTTTCTAAGGCGTTTGAAAACTTCTGTGAGTCGAAGGGTGTGCTCATGAATTGTGGGCGAGAAGACAATAATGTCGTCCATATAGACAAGACATCTTTCGTTTTGTATACCTAGAAGTATATTGTCCATGACGCGTTGGAAAGTGGACGGGGCATTTTTTAATCCAAAAGGCATTCGGACGAATTAGAAATGTCCGTTTTCTACGGTAAATGCAGTTTTCTGGATATCTTTGGGCTCGATTTCGATTTGGTAGAATCCTGATGCAAGATCGAGAGTTGTGAAGTATTGGCAACGTCCAAGTTGGTCTAATAGATCGGAAATGTTTGGAAGAGGGTATTTGACGCCTATGGTTTGGTCATTGAGTTTGCGGTAATCTACGACTACACGCCATTTTTGCTTACCTGAAGCATCTAATTTTTTGGGTACGACCCAAACTGGGGAAGACCAGGGGGAGTTAGAAGGGCGGATTATGCCTTGGTCAAGCATTTTAGAAATTTGTGACTTGACTTCTTCTTTATGGATATGGGGATAACGATAGGACTTAGTAAAGATTGGTTTGCAATTGTTGGTATCGATAGAGTGTTTCACTTCGTTAGTAAATGTCAGCTGGTCGCCTTCTAAGTAAAAGATGTCTGAGAATTCGAGACAGAGTTGAGTAATAAGTTCGCATTCCTCGTCATTTAAATGTTCGAGGCGAAGTTGGTTGATTATTTCGTTTCGTCTGTCAATTTGTACATTTGTATTTTGGTATTTGTTAAAACTGTAAACGTTATCTGTTTGTAAAGGCTCTAATATATTTTTTCGAAAACGAAGGTTTTTGGAATGGCGTTCGCGTTTAGAACGGATGTTAAAAATTCGCCGTTGCTGTCAATTTTTACTATGGCGTTTGGGATGTGAACTTTGTCTTGTTCGGTTCCTATTAGTACAGCATCAGTATTTTTCAGGTTGCTTTTGAATTTACAGATTTTTTCGGTTCGTGGTTCAATAGTTAACATATTAATTTGAGTTACTGAAGAGTTCGTTAAATGTTGGTTTGGTGGAGTAGAAAGTGTCGAGTTAGAGTTGATCGTTTCGTTAGTTACTTTGTATAGGGGTAGTGACTTGAAGTTGGTTATAAGTTGTTTGTTTTTAAAATCGATTACGCAATCGTAATGCTCTAGAAAGTCTGATCCTAAGAGTCCATCAAATTCTATATCTAAATTACAAATATCGACTTTGTGGGGATCGTTGATATTGAAGGGTACGAGAGTTGATTCATTAATTAAAATCTTTTCGTTTGTAATTCCTTGAATTACGACATTTTCTTGGAATCTGTTAGAGAATCGTTGACAGGTTTCGGGTTTGAAAATAGAAAGTCCTGCGCCTGTGTCGATTAAAAGTTTGTAAGAATTGGAAGCATCAGTAATATAAAATAAGTTTTTTGAATTAACGGACAGGAGGGGTCTTACAGAAACTGCTGTTCTGTCTTGAAAAAGTTGGGTTGAGCTTCTTGTAAGTTCAGGGATTTCATTGGAAGTATTGGTACTTCGAATTCGGGTGGTTTCGAATTCTGGAGGGGTTCGCAAAAATTTCGGTGTCTTGGTTCGTCTAATGTTGGTTCATAGGAGGGATAGTTTGCATAGTCGTCAGTCACTGTTTCGTATTGTTCATCGGGTACGGATGAGTTGTTTTCTGAAAAGTTGTATTGATGAGGGTCGTCAGTCAATTGATAATCATACCGGTCATATTGTTGTTCATATGCGGTATCGTAATGGTCGTATGGTGCATAGTATTCGAGATTGCTTACATGATGAGTTCTTTGCTGTCTGAAATAATTAGGATTTGGTCGATATTGACCTGAAGCTTGTGGGGTTTGATTTGAATTTGGGGGAAGTTGGTTTATTGGTCGCGGTTGTGTACTTGTTGAAGGCATAGATTGTTGAGTGTTTCTAAAATTTGGAAATTGTGGACGAAAATTCTGTCCAGAGAGGGTTTTGCTGTCTCATTCTTGCCTGGCATTCGATATACGTATGCCCTGAGCGTTTGCAAAATGAGCATTGTTTTATTGTTGGAGGAATCATGGGTTTACGGTTTGGAGTTGGTGGTTGTCTGACGCCTTGAAACTTTTGGTTTTCTAAATGGTGTAATTGTAATTCGCGCATAATTCTGGATACCGCAGTTAGTATATCGCGAGGGTCACTAGCTCGTACGATTTGATCTATCTTGGGTTCTAAACCCGACAATAAGCTATTAAGGGCCATATTTTAAATGCGTTTGTAATCTAGCTGCGAAAGTCAGAGGTGACTCATTTGTTTGTCTCATCCTCTGGAGGTCTTGTATTAATGCCGATAAATCTCTTGAGTCGCCAAAATGGTTTTCTAACAATGTCCGAATGTCTATCCAATTATCCGCGTTACGCGATTTTACTAATTCTGCGGCTCTACCGCGAAGTTTGTTTTTAATGTGTAGCACTACTCAGGTAAGCTGATTGTCTACAGCCATGCTGCAAGCAGTATTGCAGCTTGTTATAAAAGTGTTCAAGAAAATTTGATTTCCATCATACTCCGGTATAAGGCAAAAATTTCGGATAATTTGTATGGTTCAACGGAACCTTGCGCTCTTGTTTCCGGCATAATGTATTAAAATATGTTTTTAAGATGTTGCAAAATACAGAATTATAGATGGAATTATAATTCGTTCAGATGTTGATGGTGTTGGTATGGGTTGTGGGAGAGCAGTAACGTGTAAAGCAGTGTGTGAATATTTGTGGGTATTTACTATGTGAACGTTTTAAATGTTAAAAATTATAACGATAGAACATCAATGATATAAAAATGTATGTGGTTCAATATTAATCAATATAATAAAATAATAAAATCAATGTATTAAAATAATAAAAAAAATCAATATTTATTAAAATGATCAATATAAGATTTCGTGATGATTCGTTTCAGTACTTACATGTACCTTCCAAGCATTTGACTTGTTCTGCGGCTAGTGCACCGGTGAGCGTCCCCTAGCGTGCGTGTTCCTTGATGCCTTTGGCCTCAGTTGGTGTCACCTGCTTTTGTCCTTAAAATCTAGGGTCCTTAATACTAATAATTAAAATTCACCACAATTTTTAGGAATTGCCTAAACTGTGTTTAAACAATCCTACTGACTGCGCCAATTTTTAGATTAACTCTTTTAAATTTAACTTTTTTAAAAAAATTATTTTCACTTAAATACATATTTCAAATTTTAAACGGACAGAGTTACGCCTTACACTAGTTACTATAATGATCTCCGACGAGACCGTTAATTATTAAGTATTTATACAATTCAAGACGTGATAAAATCTGCAATTTAGCGTCTACAGGATTATACTGAGAATTGTCATATCGTTAACGTAATATGATATTGTGAAATAGTAAATGATACGCTTCTCACGGTTACTTGCTGAGTAAGCAACACGTGTGTGTATAAATTATGATATAATATATATATATATATATATATATATATATATACAGTGATGGGCAAATGTGTGGAACCAAGTAAATATCTCTGGAATTATTAGAGATATCAAAATGAAATTTGGAAGCTGGATACTGCAGTAGATTGCCTATTTGTTTCCAAATTTTTTTACAATTTTGAACTTCCCGTTTAACCGGAAGTAATGTCGATTTTAACATTTGCAGTGAAACACTCTGTATAGTATTTTAGTTTCTGATGAAACATTTTATTGCGAATATAAAAATATCAGGTTTGATATTGTTCACTTCAATACCTACCGAGATATTGACCGAAAAGTAACTAAGGAAAGGAAAAATTCGAAGGGAGCTAAACTCGGTTCAGATTTCATTTACGCCCGATATAAACAAACCGCTCGGTAAGGATTTGTATTTCTATTGACCAATCGGTGGCATTATACCGTCACAGCCAACAGCACTGCTTGTTCCATAGTCGAATACACTTACGTTTGTTTAAGTCAGGCGCAATTTAAATCTGAATCAAATTTAGTAGTCCATGAAATTCATTGCAGAAGTGACAGTAGTTGTCAAAATAAGTTATTAGTTTTTTTTATTTGAACGTAAAAAGACTGTATTGTTTTAATTTGATCGTAAAATGGCCGAATTAAGTGAAAGAGAAAGAATAGAAATATTAATGATGATTGGGTATGGGGAAAGGAAAAGGACACATCAAGAAGTTTGTGACCTTTTTAACATTGTTCATCCGAATACACAAATATCCCGTTCAGTCGTGACGAAAACTTTGCGAAGGTACGACACAAGTGGAACAGTTAGCAATTTACCAAAAAGTGGACGGTTAAAAAGTGCAAGTAATGAAGGTGTAGCTCAAAATGTTCAGTAGAAAGGATATTAAGGCGAGAAAAATATCATCCATACAAAATTCGCCTCGTTCAAGAACTCTCCGAAGACGCATTCTCAATGCGTTGTTACGGTGAACTGAGAGGTGATCTGCCTGAGCTGTTTATTTTATACTAGCCGGTACCCGCGGTTTCACCCGCGTATGGAATGTACAATTCTTTACCAAAAGAAATAGCTTATGAAACATGGAGTATCCTATATAATAAAATTTTCTAATTTGTGAACCACCCCACGTAACAATAAATTAACCAATCCCAAATATATTTCACCCAAAACTGTGAAAGTGCCACCCTATATACCAGTTTTATTCGTCATTTTTTTAACCTCCTTGTATAACTGTAACCATCCTGTATATGCTAGTGTTATATCAGTTATGCAACTGCTTATGGTCTATGCTATATAACAATTGTTTCTAAAAATTTTTGAGCCACCTTGTAAAGTAAAAATTTTCCCCAGCCAATATTTTAACCACCCTTTATATGCAACTTTTTCTCACATAATGTTAAACACATTGTATAACTATAATTTTGCTTCGCCCCTTACTTTAGGTATTCCACACATTTAGATGCAACTGTTGATGATCTATCCTATATAAAAAATTTTTTAAACATTTTTTGATCCACGCTGTAAAACTATAATTCTACTCGGCTGTCAATTTTAACCGCCTTGTATATACAACGACCCATTATAACATTTTTTGTACCACTCTGTATAACTATAAATTCAGCAATCCCCAACATAATTCTCCAAAACTGCAACTACTTATTAACCACCACATATAAAAATTTATTATTTTTTTAAACGCCTGGTATAATTATAACTCTACTTCCAACTTTATTTAAATCGTCATGTTTATACTGCTGCCAATTAGTAAACCATTATAACTGATTTGTCCATAAGTTTATGAACCATAATTTTACTCTACAGAATATCCCAATCACCTTATATATGCTTTGCTTAGGGACCTCCAAATATAACATTTTTTTAAACACTTAACTATCACTCTGCACAACTATATATTTCAATCATCTTATCCATCCATTTTTCTGATATTTTTTGAGCCAGCCTTGAAAGTATAATTTGTCTCCTTATATTTTTACCCCCTTTTATATGTGACTTTTTCTAATAATCTTTTCATCACACTGTATAACTATAATTTTACTCCTACCTCTATTTCAACCATTGTATAAGCAACTGCTAATCGGCCACCCAGTATAACATTTTTGTACCACCCTGTATAAATATAAATCCACCAATCCTCAATATATTTCACTCAAACTACAATTGCCACCATATATAACAATTTTTTTTATTGAACCGCTTTGTATAACTACAACTCTACTTCCATCTATACTTAACCATCCTATTTATACTGCTGACAATTAGTCAACCATTACCCTAACTTATTTGTCTATCAGTTTTTGAACCATCCCGTATAACAATAATTTTACTGTACTAAATATTTCAACCACCCTGTATGTATATGCATCTGCTCAAGGACCCGTATAACATTCTTGTACCACCCTGTATAAATATAAATCCACCAATTCTTAATATATTTCACCCTAACTACAATTCCCACCATGTATAACAATTTTTTTATTGATCCGCTTTGTATAACTACAACTCTACTTCCATCTATATTTAACCACCCTATTTATACTGCTGACAATTAGTCAACCATTACCCTAACTTATTTGTCTATCAGTTTTTGAACCATCCCGTATAACAATAATTTTACTCTACTAAATATTTCAACCATCCTGTATGTATATGCATCTGCTTAAGGACCACCAAATATTACATTTGTTAAAACACTTAAATATAATTCTGCTTCACTCTATATTCCAACTATCTTATACATGCAACTGCTTATTGACTACGCAATATAATAATTTTTCTGAAATCTTTTAAAACACCCTGGAAAGTATGATTTGGCTCCACCTTTTATTTCAAACACCCCTTACTTGGAACTTTTTCTAACATTGTTTTAATCAAACTGTATAACTATAATTTTACTTCGCGCCATGTTTTAGATATTGAATTATGCAACAGCTCATGTTCTATCCTACAAAATTTTTCGGAATTTTTTTATCTACTCTGTTTAACTATAACTCTATTTCTCCCTCTATTTCAAATAATTTGTATTTGTAACTACTTATCGGCCAACCAGTATAACGTTCTTTGGCCCACAATGTTCACTTATAAATATAAATAAATTAATTCCCAATATATTTCACCAAAATTGCAACTGCTTATGGGGCACCCCATAAAAAATATGGTTCCAAAATTTTTTGTATCACCTTGTATGTATATCTCTAATCTATCTGTTTTACAACCACCCTGTATATGCTGCTGCTTATCGTTAACCCAATATACCGTTTTTTAAATACTTTACTTCTAGTCCATTCTATATTTCAACTATCCTATCGGTGCAACTGATTATGAGCTACGCTATTTCACAATTTTTCCTCATATTTATTTAACTACCCTTCATTTGAAACTTTTTCTAACATCGTTTGAATCCCACATATATGCAATTGCTCACGTGCTACCCTATAAAACAACATTTTTCTACCAATGTATACCCTATAGTATAACCTTGTGTATATAACTACTCATGAGCCACCCAATATAACATTTTTGTACCACCTTTTATTTTTAGAATTCTACTCCATCCTATATTTTAACCGTCCTGTATATAATACAGCTTGTAGATCATAACATTTGTAATATTTTTTAAACCCACCTGTATAACTGCAATTATACTCCGCGACATATTTCAACCATCCTATATAAGCAACTACTTGTAGATATTCAACACATTTTTTAACCACCTTATAATTCCACTCCATCTTACATTTCAACAACACTTTATAAACAACTGCTTCCAACGCTTTTTGAACCCGTTTCATAACTATAACTCAGAAGATAATTCAAATATCTTAACTGCTTAAATTACATATTTTTTTTATCCATCATGTATGAATATAATTTTTCTACCATTATTTCAACTACATTTTAATTGCAACTATTTATTAGCCACATATTATAACAATTTGTAAGCCTTCCTGTTTAAATATCCACCCGTTTTTCAACTGCCTGATATATGCAATTATTTATGGCCCACGCAGTTCAACTCTTTTCAAACACCCTGTATAACTAATTCCACTCCCCTCTTATTTCAATCACATTGTATATATGGAGGCTTAAGGTCCACCCAATATCACTTTTTTTTATTATTCTTTTAATCCATGTAATTCTACTCCGCTCTAAGTTTCCTATATATAGAACACCCTGTAAAATTTGGCTTCATATATAACTTTATTATTTAAAATCGAAACATGTTACATTGGCATATTCCCAATTTTGAATAAAACCTAAGCTGATGCAAGTATCTGGTATTTGGTGCGTACGCTGGAACCATTAGACTAATTGTCTACAACTCAACATGCTAGAAGTTTTTTCGCTATATCTACCGTTCCTGTCAATGTAGGGAGATAAAATGTATACCAGATATTATATATATATATATATATATATATATATATATATATATAGGCTTTGCAACAAAAAAAGATTCAGCAGAATCAGTTGAGTGGTTCTTAAGTGATGCCCGAACAAACAAACAAACAAACATGTGTTAGAGAGGTGCAGGGCGTCGTCTCTTTTGTTTAGTTGTCCAGTTTTCTCAATTTCAATAGCTTCTCTTATTAGTCTGGTTTTGTAGTGAGGAGCTTGTGAGATCCGTTTACAACTATCGAAATTGATTTTATGTCCCGATTGTTGCTGGTGTTGGAACAGCGCCGATGTCGTTTGTTTATTTTTGACAGTCAACACCGACCAATCAGGCGCGATACGACCTCCGACGTAGACATATAAAATAAACAGCTCAGGCAGATCACCTCTCAGTTCACCGTAACAACGCCTTGGGAATGCCAAGTGAGACCTTGGCGAAATATCTGCAGGATTCAAAAATGAATCAAAATAACCAACGGATGCATTCCCGGTGTGAAAATCTTAGTATTCGAGTGACTAGAAGCGAAAGCAGAAGGCTACGAGAAATATGCGAACCGACCTGAAGAGGGTAGATGTGACTCTGCCGAAACGTCGTCATTTAACCATCGATCCCGACAGGGATCAGTTATCAACTACGCGGATGAATTCCCGGAAACCCCCTAACACATTTAGTGCCCGCGAAAACTTAAATATATATATATATATATATATATATATATATATATATATATATATATATATTTGACGGCTTTATCAGAATATCAAGGAATGGCAGTTGATTGTTGGCTTCAACCTCCATGGAAAAAAATTTTAGTTTGTGATGGATGCCATTAAGGTGGTCTAAAAATGTGTTGAGGTGTTCCATCCCATGAGGCCAAATCGCAAATGTATCATCCACCACATATCGCAACCATAAACTGAATTTAAGAGTTGCTGTTCTTAGTGCCAACTCTTCAAAGTTCTCTATAGAAAGGTTCGCTATTACTGGTGAGAGTAGTGATCCTATTGGAGCTCCTTCAACTTGTTTGTATCGTTGGTTCTCGTAAACAAAATAGGTGTTCATCAGACAGTGCCTTGTTAAGTCTACAAGGTGTTGAGGTGGTTTGTATTTTTCTATTATGATATCCAAGGCTTCGTCGATAGGGATGTTGGTGAAAAGGGACACTACGTCAAAACTTACAAGAAGACACTCTGGTTGTAAGACCGTTTTTCTAAGTATTTCGATGAAATGTGTCGAATTTTTGACATATGAGTCTGCCCCCTCTGCACACGGTTGAAGTTGTTGGACTAGGTATTTGGCTAGCTGTTGTGTTGGGGATCCAAAGGTGCACCTTCTTTATGTACTGTTGGCAACCCATAGAATTTCGGACATCTCGATGACTTTTCACGCGGAATGAGTTGCAGTTGGAGATTTTTGTCGATCCTAGTTGCTTGGATTTTGGCCTTGGTTGTTTTCTTCAGATAAGTAGTTGGGTCAGTAGTAATGTGTTTATTTGCTGAATCATTCAGCAATGTTTGTATTTTGTTTGAATAATCCGCTGTATGTAAAATTACAGTCGCATTTCCTTTATCAGCAGGTAGAATGACAATGTCCTTGTTGAGGCGAAGTTGTTTCAAGGCCTCATTTTCTTCTATAGATAGGTTCCTTTTGGGTGGTTTTGACTTTCTTAGAACATATGACACATCTTGTCTAATTATTTTAGCGGTGTTCGCATCTAATTTTGAAACTGCTGTTTCCACGCCACATATTATGCTCTCTGTTGGTATTTGAGAAGGAGCCATAGCGTAATTGAATCCCTTAGCCAACAGTTAGCTTCCCTAAGTAGGTTACAACTAGCTTTCCATAAGATATTCTGTGTTTTTCTGTTGTTCTTCTTCCAGAACTTTCCCGTCATATTTTTCGGAATAACTCCTTCATCGCGGCATCGTTGTAAAAATGTAGATCGCAAAAAAGTTTGCTTCTTTACGCGCGTAATTTCTCAATGTTTTACACAATTGAAAAGTACATCTACATCACAAAGCAATAATGAATAGCTTGATTATAATTGTTAAAGCAGGCAAACTCGAATTCGAAAAACTGACACTTGGTGATTACACTAGTATGACAAATTATATTGTCAACAGAATAGAAACATATTTAACTGTTATTTACTGACGACGAAAGAATTTAAAAAAAGTTTGTTACTTTAACCAGGCGATAAATTCTACATTTAAGTCCGATTATTTAATATAATTTACGAAACAGTAGCATTGAGTGCTACTTGAAAATCAAATTAATGCTAATTCTTGCTAATGATGATGATTGGTTTTTTGCATGTAACTTGTAAACTTGTAAATTTCTGAAATTGAAAATATTAATTCTTAAAAAGAATAAATTTCCAATAATAATATCCTATCCGTAGAACTGAATATATAAGCGATTTAAATTTAATATTGAAAATGTGGCTCCATACAGTAAACAGGCAGCCGTTACAGTGCTTCAAACTGACAGCATTAAGTACCACATTTTTTTTCGAAGGAAAACCAAACGTTTCAAAGTCTATTCTGACTTCGTTGTCAATGGCTTTATATTTATTGATGTAAATTGCAAAATGAAAATTTGATTTATGACATTTAAATTGACAATAGAAAATTTGTTGTCTTTAGTTTTTTTTGAAGGAAAACCAAATGATTCAAAGTCTATTCTGATTTCGTTGTCAATGGCTTTATCTTTACTTTGATTTATGACATTTAAATTGACATTAGAAAATTTGTTGTTTTTTGTTATGCTGTTAATTATAAATTTAAAACCGTTAGAACGATATGGTAATATTTTGACACTTGAAGAACACAAAAGATCATTAATTTTTCATAAAATCAGGATAATTGTTAAGCAAAAGCTTTTAAAATTATTTCACTAGGAAATTTTTTTGATTTCTCAAATTTTAAAAACTTTTGAGCTATTTCCAAAAAAATAAACATCTTTGGGTTGGGTAAATAAAAAAAATTAAAATTCATAGGGGCATTTTGACAACCAGTGTTTACGTAAAAAGACACTTAGGAGTTCCAAGGTAGTTGTAAAAAATCTGTCATAAATTTTAAGGCTAGTCACTTCCCAAAAGTACACTGGAGAATGGGAGTTCAGAAACAAAGTTGAGAAATTTTATTTGCTTACTTGACAGATTATACTAACCAAATTTCAAAATTTTATTTTGAATGTAAGTACATTTTTGAAACCCAATTGTACTTTGTTTTTTCAATTTGTTGATTTTTTTTCAATTCAAAATTTTGCATGCTTTCCTAAACGTCAGTCTGAATCCAATAAGCCCTCACTCATACGTTAACTACCAATAATTTCTAAAATAACAGTTTATATATCTACTAAATAACTATTCTGCCGTCAGACAGAAAAACACGATACGAATGTAACATCTTTTCAATATTGAATTTTTTGCATATTCTGGTTTGTTAGCTCAAACTCTGCATAAAAAATCTATTTTTAAAACTGTTCACATTAAAAAAACAATAAAATAAAATAAGCTGTACCTTATGTTGCTCGAAAACACAATCGGTTTAATTTAATAAACAACTTATGTGACAAAATTTACCTACGGTGTGTTTCAAAGTATGCATCATAAACGCAAAAACAGCGTAAGTTGTAACGAACGGCTTGTATTATTAAGTGCTTTATTTTAAATTATTATGTTCAAACCTGATTAATCAGATAAGAGAATTGATATATTTGTAACTTTTACAATTTTTTATGAAAAGATACCATTGAAACAACATGTGTGAAATTGTTTTTAATTAAATCAACAAAGACAAATGGTAATATCTCAGATAAAAAAGTTTCGGCTCTTGGGGCCAGGGCGAACAACATACTTCTATTCAAGATAAAATTATGAAATTCGGGAAGGGCAATATGCACCACCTAAACTAACAATACCCTTAATTTGCTTGACCTACCCTTACTCCAGACAGAGGTCGGGGGCTAACTATCCCTAAAAATCAAGATTATTTTTTTAACAGTTGCTGTCGAAATCTACGCATTTTTCTACGTCTGATACTCTTAGATATCCACCTACAGGTAAGCAATACACTCCACCCGGTAATATGGGATAAATTCGATGAGATTAGAGAGAGTTGACAACAATGCAACAACAAACAAAATTTAACAAATTGAAGCTCCAACAGAAGCCCAAGTAAGCCAATAGTAAGCTCAATTGGATCCCCAACACAACAGCTACCTACCTAGCTCAACAACTTCAACCGTTTGCAGAGGGGCCAGACTCATACGTGAAAAATTCGACACATTTTATAGAAATACTCAGAAAAACGGTCTTACAACCAGAGTGTCTTCTTGTAAGTTTTGACGTTGTGTCCCTTTTCACCAACATTCCTGTCGACGAAGCCTTGGATATCATAATAGAAAAATGTAAACCACCTCAATACCTTGTAGACTTAACAAGGCACTGTCTGATGAACACCTATTTTGTTTACAACCAACGATACAAACAAGTGGAAGGTGTCCAATGTGATCAGCACTCTCACCAGTAATAGCGAACCTTTTTATGGAGAACTTT
Source organism: Octodonta nipae (assembly GCA_034190945.1). NCBI lineage: Eukaryota > Metazoa > Arthropoda > Insecta > Coleoptera > Chrysomelidae > Octodonta > Octodonta nipae. The sequence goes on from CM067218.1 coordinate 78,999,125, forward strand.
GAAGAGTTGGCACTAAGAACAGCAACTCTTAAACCCAGTTTATGGTTGCGATATGTGGATGATACATTTGTGATTTGATCTCACGGGAGGGAACACCTCAACACATATTTAGAACACCTTAATGGCATCCATGACAAAATAAAATTTTCCATGGAGGTTGAACTGCCATTCCTTGATGTTCTGATAAATAGGAAGGAAGATGGAACCCTTGGCCATACAGTATATAGGAAAGCAACTCACACCAACAGATACTTTCATGCTAATTCTCATCACCACCCGGTCCAACTACAAGTCGTCGTCAAAACTTTAGTAACCAGATCGCAAAGACTAGCTGACCAGGATAACATCAAACAGGAAATGGACAGTTTAAAAACAGCTCTGCGACAAAACGGATTTAAGTATACAAAGAGCCCTAAAGTCAAAACCGAGACAAACAGACGAGGAGCATAAGACACCAATAACCAAGGCTTATTTACCGTATGTCAAGGGTACCACGGACAGCATTGCAAGAATTCCACGGAGACACAATATCGATACTATTTTCAATACAGACAGAAAAATAAGCACGGTGTTGAGGACACCGAAGACGAGGATCCCTTTAGAACAACAGGGAGTGTACGAGATTCCATGTGCAGACTGTCATAAAACCTATGTGGGGCAAACTAACAGAAGAATTCAAGCTAGACGTGATGAACACCAGAACGCCATAAGAAAGCAGGAAAAAAAAACAACATCCATTGCGAAACACGCCACCACGACGTCATACCGAATAAAATTTGAGAACACCAGAGTACTGGCAAATATAGAACACCCGTCTAAACGCACGCCATGAAATCCAGAACTTATCGAATTGTTGGAAAATTCTATTAAACATCATACCGGCCCGGACCCGTCCTATAACAACTCAACCGGAAATAACCAATCAGCAAGCGGCAGGCGTGGTCACTGAGTGCCAAGGACCAATCACACGTAGCCGTTCACAGTGCTAACCGATAGGCGCCGAGCCGCGACTATATTACGCGCGCGCGCTCCTGAAAATGTTAGTATTCGAGTAACTAGAAGCGAAATCAGAAGGCTACGAGAATTGTGAGAACCGCGTCTGAATTTATTATATACCCGACGTTTCGACTCCTGCTTTGGAGCCATTATCAAGAGACAGTATTCGAGTAACTAGAAGCGAAAGCAGAAGGCTACGAGAATTATGCGAACCGACCTGAAGAGGGCAGATGTGAATCTGCCGAAACGTCGTCATTTTACCATCGATCCCGGCAGGGATCAGTTATAAACTACGCGGATGAATTCCCGGAAACCACCTAAAACATATATATATATATATATATATATATATATATATATATATATATATATATATGAACAAGGCCGGGTGAGAACCGCGTCTGAATTTATTATATACTCGACGTTTCGACTCCTGCTTTGGAGCCATTATCAAGAGGCAAAAGTGAAAAAGAGTTTCATAGTCTAGATCGCACTCGGGGCCTCAATCTGCCTACTCCCCAAGAGTCACTAGGTAACTGAACTGAATTTGAGTCAGCTCTGCTTCTTTATTTATAGTTAGCGCTGGGTTAGAAGGGGATAATCACGTGATGAGGCTGTGTTGTGATTGGTTGGGTGTTGGTGGGCGTGTCTGCTTTGTTTAATCTGGCAATCGCGTCGGTTTAGACAGAGGGGTCTTTTCTCTATTTCTATTGCTTCGCGAATAGTAGATGCCCCAAGGGAGTTAAGAGATACGATAGTCCTACTGCCCTCGAAGTTGATAGAGTGTCCTGTTTGATATTATGATGCGCGAGAGCGGAAGTCGGATCTTTTTTGCGAACTGACAAAGAATGTTCATATACTCGATGGTTGACGCGCCTATTTGTACGACCGATCTAGCTTTGTGGGCAATCGCGACATGGAATTTCGTAAACTCCCCGATCCTCGTTAGGTACTTTATCCTTAGGGTTCCCTGTTAAGTTAGCTATAGTTTGACTAGTGTAGAAGACCGTCTTTATTTGATGTCGGTGAAGGATTCGTGCTATTTTGTCAGTGACTATTCGAATGTACGGAAGGAAGGCTTTCGGGTGTTTGTAATGCCAAATACTTCGGTTAATGCCTAGATGTAATGGCTAACCTACCACCTTATTACGGCCCACGTGGTAAACGTTGACACCAGGGTGCACGGCAGCTTCAGTGGAGACGGGAGTGGGTTAACAAACAAGGGCCAAGCCAACTGTAAGTTAACTTTCCAATATAAAGATGTTCTAGGCGCCAGGTCGATTCTCTGCCCCTTTACACCAGCTGACCGCCTAAGATAACCTACCAATCCTCCGCGGCTACAAGAGCTCTATAGTTAAGGGTTCAATGGCTAACAAAACCTCAGTATATTGTCAGTTACGTCACAACAAACCTACTTCAATAAAACTCTTCATAAAACAGTAAATAATTTAATGAACTTGTAAATTATTTCAATACAATCCTGCAAAAATATCAAACACAAGTCGACCTGTAGCTTCATGTACCGACATACACGTATCTATAGTTCAACCAAGAACCAACATTACATACCTGATACACTAAGTTCAAATTATTACTAAAATCAACAAATGTAATAATCAATTAATGATCAAGTGAACGTAGATAAAATAAACAAATGTTATCAAAAGCATTAATCAAAATATTCAAATGTTGTTGTGATCCGTAAACATGCACAATATATCTTAAATCAGAAATGAGTTACTTAAATGCACAATATTCAAAATAATATCAGAGTCAATAATGACATCTAAACTGTGAATAATTCAAAATTATATCAAATTCAATAACTGTACTGTTATTCTGAAATCTGAAGCCAAAAACATTCAGTTACTTTTAATTACATTTAAACTTCATGAAAAATCAATAATGATTTCATAAATCTAGAAACAAATATTATCTTTAAAACATCCAAAATAATTCAATTAACAAGTCGACGTTTCGAGCTCTCACGGCGCTTTCACAAAATACCAAATAATATCAATATCTAATAAAACAGTAATCATGAAATGATATTCAAAATTTAACACTATAGGACATGCATAAAGATCAAATTTACATGAGCAAATTAACAGTCAAAAGTTTGACTAAATAATCAGGTTCTTTATTAAATCCAATAAGTTCAAAATGTTATTCAGATAAATCAATTCTCAATGTGTAAAGCAAATTATGAGCAAAACAAATACACTGAATCAAATTACAAAGATACCTTGTTCAAATGCGATGACACAACACTCAGCTGTCCTTTGTAGAATCGAAGCAAACATACGCCGTCGTTGCTATACTGCAACCAACGAAGATTTCCTGTTCCCAATAAACCAAAATGGAACTCGATTACAAGACTTGCCAAAACTTCGGCAAACTAAGTGAAGTTGATAGCCCCATACACTGAAGATAAATAAGGTCTTGGATGGGCTAAAGTTCTTACGTACGATGTTCAGATGGTGGTTGACCAGTCGTCCAGGAAGGTCAACGGGAGTACATGCAAATATTCATCATCAAATCCTCACAAATGAGAACGTAACGTGTTTCCACTAATTTCTAAAAATATCACCAAACTGCCAATGGAAACATCAATTAAACGTTGCTGAAACTGCAGATCCACGAGAGAGTGAGTGATGAACTTGTCTTAAATCCTCACACGAGTATGGTATCCGTTAAAATCCAAAAATATCACAAATCTAATCACGGAACCAACGATTAAAGTGTATCCAACTAAATCCCAAACATGGAAGGCACAAAATTGCCATTATAATTTCAGATAACACTTGTAGACATCTATCATCACATTTCACCATAATCTCTCTTCCCAAGTACTACACGCATCCTTACACTAGGACGGTCGACAGGCAACAACCGTTCACAAGGACGGTCAACGGCCAACTCCCTTTTCCCGATAATTGACATCTCACAAAGCCTACCAACCCATTTCTCAATTCTAATACCATCATCGTCTCAACAACGTTCTTCTTCTACGACATTCCACAACATCAATGCTCGAAATGTCCCGTGCTCGACTCTACTTTTCTACATCTTCTTACCATAGATGCCATTAATCCATTTAGAACGTGTTATTCCACCCTTAGCAATTCGCCTTGTACGCCAAGAGAAATCTAACCTAGAATAACTAGACATCAAAACAAATCAATACCAAATACAAAGCGACAATATTTCCAATACGAAAAACCCAATAAGTCTATCGCAATAACAAAAATGCTACAGAATAATAAAAAAGGTACGTCTTTACGTTTGAAGATAATTTGATACTATCCGTTGGTGTTAATATTCGAAGTCAATACTCGTGTTTTAGTTACAAGAAAACAGTTATTGTAGATAAATGACACATATGACACATCCAACGTCCAGTTTAGGCTATTTAAAATACGTTTTGCATAATTCAAACCTGAGATATTTCGTCGTTTACTTGTTCTTTTACGGGTTTATGGAATACACTGCTAGTTACAATCTGCGGCAAAAATGTAATGTTACATTTCCCCCCTCTAATTCAAGAAAATTTACTTCGGGAAATTTTCATCAGCGCTAGCTGGCTTTAGGTCTTTGATGTTCCATATATCTTTTGGATTTCCTTCTGCATCTTCTAATTCATAGGTCCAAGTCGAAACTTTCTTCTTAACATAAAGTGGCCCAATGTACTTAGGTGCCAATTTCTTCGAAAAATACTTTGAAGCATCCGATAATACGAAGTTCTTTCGCCAAACCATTTGCTTTAGCTGCAACTCTTCAGGTCTTCGTCTTAAGTTATATGTTTTCATCGACTGTTGCGCTACCTTATCTAGCCGGGACGTGATGTCTACGAATAATTTCTTCATGGCTTCCTTTTTAGGTTCCATATCCCTGACCATTTCTTCCCTATCATGTTCAAACAATTCCTTCTTTTCATAATCTCTCCCATTGAGTACCATTTCTCGGGCGAATTTGATCAAATAAGGAGTGTGATTTGTTGATTCATGTATGGCTGTGTTCGTTACACAAGTAATCTTCGTCAAGTTCACATCCCAAGTCCTGCGGTTTTCGGAAACGTACATTGCTAACATTGTTTTCAAGGTTCGATTATACGTCTCGGTAGGGTTAGCTTGAGGGTGATAGTTTGCATTATATCTGATCTTTACTCCATATTCCACCATCAGGTTTCTTATCTCATTAGAGCGGCACTCAGGTCCATTATCACACAATAGTAAGTTCGGAACGCCAAACTTAAGAAACACTTCATCTTCAATCTTCATAGCGACTGCCTTGACTGTTGCGGTTCTTAAAGGAAAAGTCAACACGAAATTACTAAAGATATCAATAAATACAAGAATATACTGATGTCCTTTTGTGGAGCGAGGAAGTGGGCCCATTAAATCAGTAGCGACAACTTCCCAAGGTTGAGTAGTCCTAGGTTGCGGAATCATGTGACCTCGCGGTTGTTTGGTCTCTCCCTTATGAGCTGCACACACATTACAGTTGCGGACATATCTAGCAACATCGGACCGCATCTTTGGCCAGTAATATTTTTGAGCGACTCTGCCAAACGTTTTCAAAACACCTGCATGTCCGGCGGTTGAAGGATTGTGCGATTCACGAATAGCAGCAAATCTCTCCGACTTCGGTAACACTTCTCTCCAGTAATCGGATTCATTTTTAATCTCTGGGAAACCAATCTTGACGTGTTTGAATAATCTTCCTTCCCTGATATTCCATTGGGGAAAATTCAAAGGTTTCTCCTCAACGTTCGCTAACATTCTCTTGTACCATTTATCCTCTACTAAAGTTTGGTTGCTTATCATCTCGATGACAGGAACAGATCGTGAAAGGGCATCTGGTACGATATGTTCTTTTCCTTTACGATGGATTATTTTGAAGTCATACTGTTGGAGGCGCACTGCCCATATTGCTAATCTCCCTATAGGATCCTTAAGATTTTGAAGCCAAACTAAAGAGTAATGATCTGTTATGACAGTGAATGGAACTCCTTCCAAGTAAGGTCTTAGCTTCTCGACAGCCCACAAAACTGCCAAGCATTCTCTCTCCGTTGTAGAGTAATTACGTTCTTGTTTCGTAAGGGATCTACTGCGATAACTGATGACACGATCTCCAGTTTCATGTGGTTGAACTAGAACGGCTCCCAAACCGAATCCAGAAGCATCACATTGAACTACGAAGGGCAAGTTGTAGTCCGGACAGCTAAGGATTGGTGCGGTAATAAGACACTCCTTCAGTCGTTCAAAAGAGTAGTCGCATTCGGGGGTCCATACAAATTTTCTAGATTTCTTCAACAAATCTGTTAGTGGTGATATTAAAGAAGAGAAGCCTTTCACGAATCTCCTATACCATGAGAAAGTACCTATTACTCTTCGAACTTCCTTCACGTTAGTTGGTACCGGTAATTGTAACATGGCTTTCACTTTTTCCGGATCTACATGTAAACCATTTTTGTCTACTACATACCCTAAGTTACGTAATTCTGGACGACAAAAATTACATTTCTCGACGCTTACGGTGAGGTTGGCTTTTCTTAATCTTGTATAGACCTCCTCCAATACGGATAAGTGTTCTTCGAAGGTTTGAGTGACGATTACCACATCATCAAGATATACAAAAACATGTGGTTCTAATTCGGGTTCAAGCACTCTATCAATAAGTCTCTGCCATGTAGCAGGAGCGTTATGTAATCCAACGGGTAATCGCTTGAATTGAAATAAACCTCTATTGGGTACTGTAAAAGCAGTATACGGCTTAGATGATTCTTCAACGGGTACTTGCCAGTAGGCAGATTTAATATCTAAAGAAGATATATAGTGTGTATCTCGTAATTTGTCTAAAATACTGGAAATGTAAGGTAAAGGATAACTATCTCTTTCGGTCACCTTGTTTAACTTACGATAATCTACGCAAAAACGAAATCCTCTTTCTTCTTAACCAATAATATGGGTGATGACCAAGGACAATTAGATTTTTCAATAACTCCAAATTCCAACATCTTATCTAGTTCTTTATCAACATGAGCTTGCATCACCGGAGATAGTGGGTAATATCGTTGTTTAATCGGGGGTGCATTGGTTACAATTTTATGTTCAGCTACAGTGGTGCATCCCAGGTCATTTCCAATCAATTCAAAATTTCGTTGCACTACTGCATCTAACCTTACCTTTTGAGAAGGTGTTATGACTGTTTGAGACCTTATGTGATCTACTGTATCCATCACAGTAGAGACTTCCGAAAAATGTCCTTCATCATGTTTCAAATCAGGGACAATTCCCATGGCTTTCCAAAAATTTGCTCCTAGTATAAGTACATGGGGTAAATCAGGTACAACTAAACATTTAATAAATTTCAACCGATCTCAAACAGAAAAAGGTACGGGGCATACACCCATAGCTTCACAAGTTTGTCCATTAGCGACAGTACATTTGATTTTCTTGGAGGTATCCAGTCCAATTCCTAAGGTGCTCAATAATTTCCATCCATGAACACCGAGAATAGTGGAAGAGGCACCAGAATCAAGAAGTCCTAACAATATCTTCCCTAAAACATTTACCTTGAGGTAGTGTAACGGAAATTCCTCATGACACCTTTTAGGAAATTAATTAAACAATTATTTGCATAACATCATCAAAAACCATTCTAGGTAACCTCATTAAATTCAGCATGTCTACAAATATTATCACGTACACCAAACAGTTGAAAACTACATGATTTTCAATAATGGGTACCACACAGTCAAAAAGACAAAATCAAAAAACGTCCGACAATGGGGAAGTCAATTCCAATGTCTATATAAATGAAGATAATTTCCCGCTAGACGTAAGAGTGCTGTTATACGTAATAGCTGCAGTAGCCCTGGTAATGCTGCTAATAAAACTTAAAAATATGCACAGGAGAAATATAAAAAGGGACATATCAAGAAGTATGGCTATTCTAGATAGGCAAGCCCAACAGCCCTAAAAGTTGTAAGGTACAGAACATTATAACATTATAAATGTAACTCATATAAAAATATTTAATTGCTTGTGACCCTAATAATGAACTATTTTACATTTTATATCATTTGTGTATCTATGATTATTATGTCTTAATTTAAGAATTTAGGAGATTTATTTTAGCATATATATTATATGGTGTCCTAACCATTTTTTTCTGAAAATTATTAACATATAATGAACTAAGACAACTTGAACAAAGTATAAAATTATTCCTTTTTAGAGCAGTTGTTTATACAACGATAAAAATTACAGTTTTTTATCAAAAAATTCCCAAACCAACATAAAAACAGTCCCCTGTGCTGTCCCATGTCCAGTATTAACACTTTTAGATTTTATTTTAAGATGGTTATTTATATTATAGAATTGTGAACATATTATTTAAAAACACAATTAATTGACGTATTTTGTTTCGAAATAAATAAGACTTAATATCGTTTTATTCCATTTCATTCTTTTAATCAAACTTTGTCGGGGCTTTTTAAGCACAGTCCCCTGCAAAAAGTTTAATACCAAAAATAAAATTTTCCACCCAACCTTTTCATGTTGTCCTGCGTATACAAGGCCGTAAGTAGCCCAAAGTTCGTGTAAGTGGTGTTAGCGGCGGTCTGCTGCCATTCTATGTAGTGTCAGTGCATCGTTTGTTCGGGGAGCAAGTGTCGAGGCCGCTACGACGTACAGTCCTCTGGTAATTATTTTATTGATAATTTATTTGTGCAGTTGGATATATTCTATATAATTTTACAATAATAAATCTACTTATTTCTACAGAACTCACCAAATTAAATACATTACGATAGTTTACTTGATATTTCACGATTTAATCAAAATACACAGTCCCCTGGCAACAATCCCCTGCTTTATAATCTGGCAGGGGACTGTCCTTCATTCCAGGGGATTGTGTAAATTAGACAACCTGTTGAAGTTAATTTAGTTATTGATACCGTAATAGTCATAACAATTTGTTTCAGGCTAGGTGTGATTATGTAGGCATGGCTCCTAACAAGCAAAAGCTATCCAGAGAGGAATTATTACAGAAAAAGAGAGATGCGGAACGTTTAAGGTATCAACGAAGAAAAAATGATCCTCAAAAGAGGGAAGAGATGAGAAAAAAGGAGAGGCTGAAATCCCAGAAAAAAAAAGAAAAAGGGCAGAGAAAACTTGCCAAAGATATGACTCTACGTGAGCACAGAGCTGCCCTCAAGTATTGGAAAAAACACTGTGCTGCTTACCGGAAGAAAAAAAAAGCAAGTCAACTGTATTACCAATAACTTTGTCCGTGAAAACACACCTTCTTCAGATTCTGAACGCATCACACCAGCTTCGGGACGAATTACAGCATTTTCCAGGTCCAAGTTCCATTGGCACGAATGCAAATATGCAGCGAAGAAGAAAGGCAAAAAAAACAAAGAGAGAGACAAAACAAAGAGAGAGACAAAACAAAGAGAAAAATGAAAAGATTGCAGTACTACAGAAAAATCTTGAGAAGTACAAGGAAAGATTGGCTAGGCTAGAAGGCAAAACAAGAAAGAATATTGAAGAAACACCAAATTCTAAAATACAAAAGTTGTTAAGGAAAGCTGCTGGTAGGGAAGAAGTTGTCAAAAAGGAGTTATTTGGTGACGTCCTAAATAAACAGCTGAAAGAAAATTATTCCACGCTAAAACGTATGGAAGATAAACGTGTGTTCACAAAAGCCGTTTCTGGGCAGATTATCCAAAAGTACTGGTACTGGATACCTAAAGATAGTGCTGCTATTTATAGAGGTACAAAGAAATCAGAGCCGTACAATTCTTTAATCGAACCTAAATTACGACGTATGAGATTAACTGCAAGTGCTGAAGAGGTGGTAAAGAAGTTTTATGAAGACGATAGTAACAGTCGTATAGGAGCAGGGAAAAAAGAATTCATTACCAAAAACAAGCTTAAAAAACAAAAAAGGTATCTGCTTGATACAATCCTCAATCTATACAAAAAGTTTGTGGCCGATAACTTCAAAATTAGCTATCCAACATTCTGTCGATTGCGTCCGTTCTGGGTAATCAAACCTAATGCACAAAATCGTAATACAGGCCTATGTATAGTCCACAGTAACTTGGACATGAAGTTGAGCGCTTTGTATGAAGCAAGAATATTACCTTACAATAAACACCAAAAGTTACTAGAAGACTTATGTTGCGATCGATATAGCGTAGAATGTTTATCCGGAAGTTGTATGGTTTGCAGTAATAGGAGTCCAAGCTATAAAGAGTTTGATAACAGAAAAGTTATTAAATACAAAATGTGGATTACTGAGAGGCAAGTGATTCAAGATCTGAAAACCAAAACGTCCCGAACAGTGACTAAGAATTTGAAGAAATCTTTTGGTATTCATCCATGTGAATTAATACTGCAATTGCATGAAGATTTGTATAAATTCGTTGCCCATGAAAGGAATATAGTTCACCAGTTTAATGCTATTAAGTATTTAAAAATTAATCTGCAACATGAGGATGTCCTTATTCACATGGATTTTAGCGAAAATTATTGTACGAAGTATGCAGAAGAGATATAAGCAGTTCATTTCGGTGGAATCTACTGTTTTTTTTAAGATATTTCAAAAGTAAGCTTTTAATTATTTTGGTTCAAACTTGAAGCAGATTAATTCTAATAATGTCTATCATATGTTTCATATAAAAATAAATGATTTACATCATATATTGGGTGGTTTTAATGTATTTGCAACAGTCCCCTAACATAAAGAACAATCCCCTGCAACCATTTTTTAGAAAAATGCTTAAATCTCGAAAAGTAGCTATAAATTCAATTGGCCTTTTAATACTTATCATTAAACTGTTATTTTTCTAGTCCTTAGTAGGATTTTTTTTATTAAACACGATATTTTTATTACCGGACAACTTTGTTTGATCCGAAAATGTCTTTACAGAGAATCACCCATATATAAGAAATATCGAACGCTTATAATACATTGTGAAGGAAATTATGAACGTGCTGAGTAAGTACATTATATCATGAATGAACTTAATCTCTAAAGGTGTTAATAACCTGTGATATAAATAGGTCATTAAATGTTCTATTTACTATATTTTTGCTGACCCATACTCATCATTGGCCTTGTAAGGTATTTGAAAACTTCCTTGTATTGCTTGCAAATTAAAATATCGAGGTACTTACGAATTATATTTTTTTACGAAATCTTTAACAAAGCTACTCGTACAGTACGTAGAGTGTAGGAATGTCAATTGACCCTCGACAATTATATGAGCAATTAGGTGTAATTAAACTAGAAATAACCGCGCAGGCCAAACGTGCCCTAAAAACTAGAATTCCAACAGGTGCTAGCACTCGAAAAGATATCACGGACAAGTTAGTTCTATTATTTAATAATTACACAAGTTTAATCGACAACCACTGGAGTTCGTTACAAGATCCAGATAGATTAGAAGTTAGACGTAATTTTCTTTTCGTTAGGGATAAAGTCCTTAGAGCCTTCCAGAATTTAGAAGTAAACTATAAAATACCGATCTCTTGTACCGAGAAAATCGACATTAGTATCGTTGAAGACGAAATTTTGCTCACGGAGCCGGTATTCACAATGTCTTCTGCGGAATTTTTCAATCTTATCAGTAAAATACTACCCACAGAATTCAACGGCGATACGGAAAAACTACAGTCATTTTTAGATGCTCTCGAACTACTACAATTACATGTAGGGGAACATGAACAGACAGCAGTTGCGTATATCAAAACTAGATTAACCGGTAAAGCACGAGATTTAATCTCCACCGAAAACACAATAAACTCCATATATAATACCCTGAAAAATAACTCGAAATTTGAGAACTCTAGAACAATAGGCAATAAACTCTCAAACTTCAAACAAAATGCCAGAACCAACGCCAACTACGCAAACGAATTAGAGGTAATTTGCAACAAACTAAAAAGAGCTTACATCATGGAAGGAGTACCATCGGAAGTAGCGGAAAACTATTCCACAGATACACTAACGAGAAGTGTAATCCAAAACGCGAACTCTGACAGAACTAAGCTGATCATAGAGGCCGGAACATTCAAAAGTACAAAAGAAATCATCGACAAATTAACGAATATCACACCGCAACCTACAGCAGAAAGCGACTTATTCTACTTTAACAGGAACAATTTGAGTAAAAACAATCGTAACTACAACTACAAACCCCCTAACAGGCAAAACTCATCTGGTAATCGAGGAAAATACTATCATAAAACAAACTACGGAAGACAGACGAGAGACTACCGAAACTATAACGGTAATAATACGCAAACAACTTCCAACACCTTCTACCGAAACAGACAATTTAACAACAGACAAAGTCCAAGGAACGTAAGATATCTAGAATCTGAGCACGACCAGGGAAACGAACTTTCCCCCAATCAGGGATTGGGGACACCTGTTTAAAAATTTTCAATATAGACATCATTTTCAAATTTCATCGAACTTCCATTAGAAACTTACGAACACTGCGAACCATTTTCTTTTATTATAGACACAGGCGCAGATATATCAATTTTTAAAGAATCTTATCTTCCCACCAATTTCCATATAAACAGCTACAATTCTTGCAATATTAAAGGAATTTCTGAAAGTATCCACAAAACCCTAGGTACTTCAAAACTCACACTCCTTTTCGACGGACAACCAGTAAAACACGACTTTCAAATAGTATCGTCAGATTTCCCAATACCCACTTATGCCATTTTAGGGAGAGACTTTCTTATCAAATTCGGAAGCATGATAAATTATCATGATTGGTCACTAACGCTGAGAATAAATCGGCACAAAATCTCAATTCCTATTTCAAGCGGCACTGAAGAAAACGAAATCATTATCCCACCTAGATGTGAAGTGTATAGGCAAATTAATACCTTAAAAACCCTTAACCAAGATGCTGTCGTAACAAACTGCGAAATCCAACCCGGAATCCACGTCGCGCGAACATTAGTTTCACCAAATTATCCTATTATCAGAATTCTAAATACAACGACAGATACCATTAGACTTAAGAACTTTAAACCGGAAACTACTAACTTAGATCAATTCAATATATTTACATTAAATAACTCAAAAATTAACCGGCCTAATAGTCTGATTAAACAGCAGATATTTTTTCCCTCGAAACAGACCCTATAACCACGAATAACTTCTACGAGCAGAAGCTCAAACTAACTGACAATATCCCTGTATATACTAAAAATTATAGACAGCCACATTGTTTAAAAAGCGAAATTAACGAACAAGTAAATAAATTGTTGACAGACGGAATTATTGAACCCTCAGCATCCAATTATAACAGCCCCATATTGCTAGTACCGAAAAAAGGTCAAAATGGACAGAAAGCAAGCATGGCGCTTAGTTGTAGATTTCAGGCAATTAAATAAAAAACTGATAGCAGACAAATTTCCCTTACCGCGTATAGACGATATCCTAGATCAATTAGGGAGAGCCAAATGGTTTTCAGTGATAGATCTGATATCAAGATTCCATCAAATTCCCGTGGAAACTGAATCCAGAGACATCCTTAGTTTTAGCACAGACTCAGGTTCATACCGCTTCACGAGACTACCCTTTGGACTATCACTTAGCCCCAATAGTTTTAGCCGAATGATGTCAATAGCATTCGCCGGCTTAACCCCAGAAAAAGCTTTTCTCTACATGGACGACCTAATAGTCATCGGTTGTTCCATCAAGCACCATCTAAGCAATCTTAAAAAAGTATTCGAAACCTGTCGGAAATGCAACCTTAAACTCAACCCCGGAAAATGCAAATTTTTTAGGAAAGAAGTTACATTTTTAGGACACAAAGTCACCGACCGAGGAATACTCCCAGACGATTCAAAATATTCAATTGTAAAAAAAATTCCCAACTCCCAAATCTGCAGATGAGGTAAAGCGCTTTGTAGCATTTTGTAACTATTATCGTAGATTTATTCCTAAATTTGCAGAAAGCTCCAAACCTTTAAATTTACTTACAAGAAAGAATGCAACCTTCTTATGGTCCACGGAATGTCAAAAAGCATTCAACTCTCTTAAGCAATCTTTGGTTATCCCCCCCATCTTGCAATATCCCGACTTTAATAAACCCTTCATTCTGACAACAGGCGCCTCTAACGAAGCCTGCGGAGCAGTAGTATCCCAAGAATTCGAAGGTGTAGAGCTGCCGATCTCATACGCATCAAAATCCTTCACAAAAGGTGAAAGTCACAAACCCACAATTCTCAAGGAATTAACAGCCATTCATTGGGCAATAAACCACTACAAATGTTATCTCTATAACCACCCCTTTACAGTCAAAACGGATCACCGCCCCTTAGTCTATCTCTACAGCATAAAAAATCCTTCGTCAAAATTAACTCGCATGCGGTTAGACTTAGAAGAATTTCAATTTGAAATACAGTACGTTAAAGGTAAAGACAATTCCGTCGCGGACGCCTTATCGCGTATAAACTCAGACGAACTAAAAAGACTTAATACAAACGTAGAACAAATACTCGCTATTACAAGATCAAAAGCTAAATTACTAGATACCCCCTTAGCCGAAGATATAAGCGAAAAAGACACCATACCCTGCAAAATATACGAAGCCTTAGGTAACGTTCACTTGATGAAATTGCCAATATTATCATTTAAACTTTTCCCAAATTCATTGCAAATGTTTATAAAACATAAAGGTAAAATGAGCTCAAATTTTTCTGTGCACCTAACCAATGGTAGATTTCTCGTAGAAGAAATCCTATCTAAGCTAAATAAAATGGCTGGTAGTGTTGAAAAATTGAAATTAAAATTGTACCTCGAGGATGTAATATTTAAAGTGTTCACTGTGAATGAATTCAAAGAAATGGGACAAGAAATATTGAAGAATGTGAATATAATTTTATGTCATAAACCAGTACTAATTACCAACAGAAATGATAAGGCAAGTATAATAGAAAAATTCCACACAGATCCAATGTATGGTGGCCATTGCGGACAAAAGCGTTTACAAAAAAAATTAAAATCAACATATTTTTGGAAAAATATGTCAAGAGACGTAGCAATATTCGTCAAAAATTGTCACAAATGCCAGATCAATAAAGCCAAAATTAAGCACACAGAACCTATGCAAATAACTCCAACCCCGCAAAAAGCTTTCGACATAGTGTCTATAGATACTATAGGTCCATTCCCCCGCACAGAGCTAGGAAACGCATATGCAGTCACTTTGCAATGCGACTTAACGAAATACATCGTGATGACTCCAATCCCCGACAAATCAGCAGCTACAGTAGCCAAAGCGATTGTCGAAAATTTTATACTGATTTATGGATCAATGCAAGAAATTAGAACAGATCTTGGTACGGAATATGTTAATGAGCTACTACGCAATATCTTACAATTGTTAAACATTAATCATAACACTTCTACCCCATATCATCATCAATCAATAACTTGTGAACGGAATCACAGAGTTTTTAACGAATTTATCCGTATGTATATTAATAACGAGCAAAACGATTGGGACACATGGATTAAATACTATACTTTTTGTTATAATACCACCCCCAGCGTATATCACGATTATACACCCTTTGAATTAGTTTTCGCCAAAAAGGCTATCCTTCCCGACAAATTAAGTCAATCATCCCTACACCCACTATATAATATCGATAGTTACGACCAAGAAATAAGATTTAGACTTCAGATAGCATTGAAAAGAACTCGAGAAGCTCTCGAAGCAGCAAAACGGCATCGTAAATTAGCATACGACGCTAAAGCGAAGGACTTACAATTCCAAAAAGGTGAACAAGTTCTCATAACAAATGAGAATAGGTTAAAATTTGATACATGGTATAAAGGTCCGTACATTATAACGGAACCGGACATAGGAAACTCCAATTGCTTAATTTCAAATAATACAAAGGAAATTAAGATACATAAAAATAGAGTTTTCAAATACTAATTAGAAACTATGTACCATTATATAGGTTGAGTTTGGGACATTTTACAATAAAATAACCGAACTCATAAATATAGGCTTAAGATTGCAGTGAACAGTGACGGTAAAAACTGCGTGACAAGTGTGTTTCCCCAAGGAAGGGTGGTGTAACGGAAATTCCTCATGACACCTTTTAGGAAATTAATTAAACAGTTATTAGCATAACATCATCAAAAACCATTCTAGGTAACCTCATTAAATTCAGCATGTCTACAAATATTATCACGTACATCAAACAGTTGAAATAGCAAAACAATCGACTGATGGCACACTTTCGATACTTGATGTAAATCGCGAACCATCAGTCGAGTAAAACATGTAGCCATGACAAGTCGAGTTCAAAATGTAGCATAGTAATGATTAGATGTAGTTAGTATAGTGTAACCAAGTAATCAGTAGAAATAAACAGATAGTCTTTACAACTAGTATTATTGGTCGAAGGCCGCTGCAACATTATAATATCACATGGCGATCCTGAAAATAAATAAGGACCAATCTTCACAGTAGGGTCTCTCATCATTATTAGCATGCTCCAAAATGTAATCAAGAATTGGCTGAAATTCTAGAGGTTTGGTCGAAGCTGTAGGTATGACGCAACAACTCCTATGACCATCTAATTGCGTCCCTGTATGATTTCTGTCTTCTTACAACAAGCAGGACAAGTTTTCGTTGTATATCCTTGTTTCTTACACTTGAAACAGTACTGTCCAACTTTAGTTGGTAGTACTTTAGCGCAGCCTTTCGCAAAATGTCCTTCCTCGTTACATTTGTAATATCTCACAACTCTAGAGGTTCTTGAAATTCCACCGTTCGGCGATTCTGTATTAAGTCTATCTAATTGTTCCGACGAGTCAACATAAACTAGGTCTTTTTCAATTATATTCGATCTTCTACTCGAGGGTTCCACATAACGACAAACATCATTAATCGAGGCGGGAAGTGGTTCACGAAGTCTATCTTGATAAAATGGATGAATATTTCTAAGAATGATCGATAGTTTGGCTCTTTCGAACATCTGGCATCCAAGTCGATTAAAGTAAGTGCACATAATAGCTAAATAAACTCAAATGCTTTCAGAGGGATGTTGAGTTCTTCTTTGAAGTTCTTCAAACAGTACATCATTATGATTCGCAGTAAGATATTCTTTACGAAATTCGGAGAACAATTCATCCCAGGTTGTAACTCTCGATCTACATTCTTTATAGAATTGGTACGCTTTGCACGAAGATAAATCGTAGCCAGAATCCAGCAAAATATTCTTAGGTACGTGTCAGCACCACGAAGTTCTTCTATCTGCTCGAAGAAAGCAGTGACTGAAATTCCTTTTGAAGTTCCTGAAAATTTCTCTAGTCCCCACTTATGTGGAGGTATCATTTTACCATAGTTTGGTTGAGGTTCTAGTGGATCTTTGGACGGGGAAGAACGTATCGTCATTTGCCTGGAAGGAAGTAGAACGCAATCTCTCTTCTAGCAAACTTAACTGTGCGGGTTTCTCTTCGTCAGAATCCTCTGTATCTTCAATTCTTTCATCAAAACGTGACATAAGGGTAAGTGCTTCCGCCAAAATTTCAGCTTTCTGTTGTTTCTGGGTTTGATCTTCTCTAGCCATATTTTCAATACGTCCCAATACATGATTTAATTTAGTTTGAATCTTCACCACTTCAGAACTAGATTTACTAGAGCTCAGTTTATCAATTAGTTCAGCAAACTTCAGTTAACTTCTTCTTAACGGCATCAATATCATCCTCAAAAGCAAAAGGATAATCTGGATATCTAAGACTCTCACCAGAAGTTTCAAGTTTCAAGGCGGCTGCTAAGCCTCGACGCATCTCATCAACTGTTCCAGTAGCGACACCTCGTATCTTCAATTCATACTCGAGTTCTTCCTTATCTAAACGGTTAACGACCAATTTACGAGACATGATATGGTTTCAAATATTACTTACCAAAATATCAAAAAAATTCAATAACCTTACACAATACCGTCTAACAAAATTTACAATATGTCAGTAACCTAAAGGAAATATAACAAATACAAAAAAAATTAAAGAGGAAAAAAAATCAAATTTACTATTTATCAGAATGACAGTTCAAGTAACCCATTCGAGTCGGGCCCCACGTTGGTGATGGCCAATCTTTTCTGGCCCCACAAGGGCCAAGCCAACTCTGCCTCTTTACCCCAGCTAACCGCCTAAGATAACCTACCAATCCTCCGAGGCTACAAGAGCTCTATAGTTCAATGGCTAACAAAACCTCAGTATATTGTCAGTTACGTCACAACAAACCTATTTCAATAAAACTCTTCATAAAACAGTAAATAATTTAATGAACTTGTAAATTATTTCAATACAATCCTGCAAAAATATCAAACACAAGTCGACCTGTAGTCAACTTCATGTACCTACATACACGTATCTATAGTTCAACCAAGAATCAACATTACATACCTGATACACTAAGTTCAAATTATTACCAAAATCAACAAATGTAATAATCAATTAATGATCAAGTGAACCTAGATAAAATAAACAAATGTTATCAAAAGCATTAATCAAAATATTCAAATGTTGTTGTGATCCGTAAACATGCACAATATATCTAAAATCAGAAATGAGTTACTTAAATGCACAATATTCAAAATAATATCAAAGTCAATAATGACATCTAAACTGTGAATAATTCAAAATTATATCAAATTCAATAACTGTACTGTTATTCTGAAATCTGAAGCCAAAAACATTCAGTTACTTTTAATTACATTTAAACTTCAAGAAAAATCAATACTGATTTCATAAATCTAGAAACAAATATTATCTTTAAAACATCCAAAATAATAATAATAATAATAATAAGGTCAGGAAATTCATGGGAAACTGCCGCCACGACCCAAACCACGGGCCTGAAAACCTGGCAAGGGCTCCCACAGAGCTAAACCCTTTTGATATCTAGGATATCTGGGGTTTAGTGAATTTTCCCCTAAAGGCACTCATTGTGTGCCTTAGAGGGAGTGTGATGCCATACATTGTATGGTCAAGTCGGGGATAATAATAATTCCAACCTTCCAACCTTATACAAACTCATAACATCATGCATTAATCATCGCATTTTCAAACATTGTGAACTGAACAACACAATTACTCAACAACAAAAGGGATGCGCGAAAAATTCGATGGGTTGCAAAGAACAACTGATAATTGATTCCGTTGTCTGCAATCAAGCCCACGCCAAACGACGTAATCTCTACATGGTATATGTGGACTACAAAAAGGCCTTTGATTCAGTTCCACATGATTGGCTCATTAAGGTGCTGAAACTCTATAAAGTGAATAATTGTATTATTAACTTTTTAGAACATGCCATGGCCACCTGGCAAACCAAAATCTCACTGAATGAAGCCAACTGTTCGATACAAACTGACCCTATTCCAATCAGAAGGGGTATATTCCAGGGAGACTCTCTTAGCCCGCTGTGGTTCTGCCTTGCCATGAACCCTCTCTCAAACAAACTGAACTCAACTAATTTTGGGTTCAGTCTCAAACACAACAACGTACAAGCATTAAAGATAAACCATTTGTTATACATGGACGACTTAAAGTTGATGGCAGCAACAAAACAACAGCTGCATGATATGCTTAAAATAGTAGAAGGGTTCTCTAGTGACATCCATATGAAATTTGGCCTAGACAAATGCCGAATTATTAATATAGTTAAAGGCAAAATACAGCAGGGGCACTTCGAAATGGGAGATGGCACCTCAATTGAATCTATGGGGGAAGGTCATACTTATAAATACCTTGGAATAAAGCAAGCTCAACGTATTGATCACATGACTATGAAAAAGGACCTAACAGCAAAGTTTTATAGAAGGGTAAGACGACTTTTGAAAACCAAACTAAACAGTCAAAATCTGTTTCAGGCTATTAACACCTATGTGTGTTCAGTGCTCAGTTACTCTTTCGGTATAGTTAATTGGTGCAAGACTGACATTGAACAATTACAACGAAAAGTTCGAGTTTTACTAACAAAAGCTCAAGATCACCATCCAAAGAGCTCTGTCGAACGTACAACTTTGCCACGGTATGAAGGAGGAAGAGGATTGACAGATCTAAGTAAACTATTAGATCAACAAATTTCTATTTTGCGTAGTCATTTCCAGAAACTCGCAGAATTTTCTGATCTACATAGAGTCATGTGCCAGGTTGATGACTCAACACCACTGCGACTGACACAACAACATGTCCAATTACACCACCAGACCACAGATCAGAAACTGCTGAAATGGAAAGAGAAGCCCCTTCATGGAAGACATATAAATGACATCAACCAAGATTATGTCGACAGTGCAGCGTCGAACTACTGGTTGATCTCTGGTCATATGTTCCCTGAAACGGAAGGCTTTATATTGACAATCCAAGATCAAGTAATTCCAACTAAGAACTACCTAAAGTACATCGTTAAAGACCCTTCCATTAACAACGATAGATGCAGGTACGGTTGCCCAACATCTGAATCTATCCAGCATATCACAGGAGGTTGTCAAGCGTTCGCTGCAACTGAATACAAAGAACGACACGATGCTGTGGCAAAAATACTTCACCAGGAACTAGCACTGAAACATGAATTATCACAGTCGGTAAGATTACCATACTATAAATATAAACCAGAATCTGTTTTAGAAAATAACAACTACAAGCTGTACTGGGACCGCACGATACTGACCGATCGGTCTGTTGCTCACAATAGACCAGATATAGTTTTGGTAGATAAAGTCTCTCGGAAAACAACTTTAATTGACATAGCAATTCCCAACAACAGTAATATAAATATCAAGCAGGCTGAGAAAATAACCAAATATAGAGATTTGGAATTTCAAATAAAGACTCAGTGGAACATGAACAACACACGAACTGTACCAATTGTTATGTCAACAACAGGACTAGTCCCAAAACATCTATTAAACAATTTAAAATACCTCGGTCTGGACGAATATCTTTACAAACAAATGCAAAAAGCCGTCTTGTTAGGGACAGCCCGGACGGTCAGGAAATTCATGGGAAACTGCCGTCACGACTCCAACCACGGGCCTGAAAACCTGGCAAGGGCTCCCACAGAGCTAAACCCTTTTGATATCTAGGATATCTGGGGTTTAGTGAATTTTCCCCTTAGAGGGAGTGTGATGCCATACATTGTATGGTCAAGTCGGATAATAATAATAATAAAGGACTTTTATTAATAAGATAATAGATAACAAAAATAATTATAATACAAGAATTGGGCGAGTTTCAGCCGCAGGTTACCCTGCTAGCTGTTCTTACAACTAACCGTGTGTTTGATGAATTATTTTAAACATAAAAAAATTAAGATATTAAGGCTAACATTTACATACAATATGACGTTTTTCTGGTGTACATTTGTACTCTGTTTATAATAGAAAATAAATAAAAAAAGAATAACTATTTATTCACTAGGAGGCAATTTTTTTTCTTTTTTCGGGGCAATTATTGCTTGTCCAAAAGAATCTTAAATAACTGTTTCTTTAGTATCTTTGTAGTGAGATTTCTTAGCTCAATAGGCAGATTGTTAAAACGATTTGCTATGACGTATGAAAAGGATCTTTCATATAGTGTAGTAGAGTGAAAAGGGGGTGTGAGTGTTCCTTTAAACCTTATATTTAGATTATGCACATCTGCCCTAAATGATATTTTTCGGTACAAATATTGAGGAGATTTATTACGAATTATTTCATTGAATAGACATATAGAGTGAAGGTATCTGCGATTAGTCATGTTGAGCCAGTTATTTAATTTTAAGGTAAACCTTATTCTATCGTACTTTCGAACTCCAAATATTAATCTCAATTTTTTGAATATGTCTGTCATCGGTTACTGTTAAAGATGGGCCATAAACGCTGTCACAATAATTAAATTGGGACAGTACATATGCATCACAGAGTAAGGTTTTCAGTTTCCTATTTAAATAATGCCTTTGCTGATAAATTAATTTTAAGTATAGATAACCACTCTGCAGGCGTTTATTGATGTAGTCCGTATATCTTAAGTCTTGATCTAAAGTTATACCTAAACCCTTAACCTTTTCTTGATAAGGAATTGCATAATTATTTAATTTTAGGCTATTGTTAAATCTATTGAGAAAACTTTCCCTATCCTTCTTTCTACCGAAAATTGTAAAAACTGTTTTGGATGTGTTGGGTAACAAACAGTGATTTTGAGATAACTGCAACCATGCACTTAAGTCATAATTAATTGCAGATATAGCCTGTTCACTTTCCTGTGGGAAGAATGATAGATACACTTGAGTATCATCAGCATAAAAATGTTGTGAAGAGGACAGGAAGGCGGCTGGAAAATTAGAAATATATAAGTTGAAAAGTGTGGGGCCCAAAATTGACCCCTGGGGCACACCTTTCCTGTTTACTGAGCGCAGAGATCTATTGCCTTTACATTCTACCAATTGCGTTCTGTTGTCTAAATAACTATTCAGTAGATTAACAGCATTTGTTGATAGACCAGAATAATGTAGTATAGATTTTAAAATATTGTGTTTTATGGTGTCAAACGCTTTGGAATAATCAAGCAGGGACAGAATAGTAAGTCTCCCATTATCAGTTGCCTCTAATATATCATCTGTAATTTTAAGTAGCGCTGTGTTGCAACTATGCTGTTTTATAAATCCAGACTGATGTGCTGGTATTAGCGAATTTTTAGTACAATGTTCACGTAATTGGATTTCTATCGCTTTTTCAATTATTTTTGACATGGACGGTAATATACTTATTGGTCGAATATGACTGAAAGAAGTAGGATTAGAGTTTTTGGGGAGAGGTGTAACTCGTGACTCTTTCCATTGAGTGGGAAATACTGAGTGAATTATGCAAAAATTAATTATATGGGTAATAAACGGTAGTAAGAAAGCAAGCTTAACTCCAAAGTTTGTATACTAATTCCATCAAGCCCTATGGCTTTTCCTTTGATATTGTTTATTATTTTGAGAACATCGAGCTCTGAAAGCTCGAAAAAATCGAGCGGGGAATTTATTCTTCTATTTGTGTTATAGTACCACAACAAGTCATCGTTTTCAGGGAGCTCAGGAATCGAATTAACAAAATAATTATTTATTTGAGTAGGATCGCTTATTTCAGGTGGTAATTCACTTGCAGATTTATTTTTTCCAATCCCCAGTTCTCTAAATGTGGACCATTTTTGTTTAGAACTCGTTGTGTTCACTAATTTTGTGGAATAATAAACCTTTTTCTCTCTCCTTTCTGTCGATGTTACTAAATTACGTAAAATTTTATAATTTTGCCAGTCTGAGGCAGTTTTTGATAATTTAAACTTAGCTAATATTTTGTTACGATCTTTCATCATAGCGCGTAAACCCTCAGTTAACCATGGTGCGTAAGGTTTAGTAATACGGTAGGTTTTATAGGGAGCGTGTAGGTCTAATAATATGGTAATATTATCACTTAAGAATTTTACTTTGCCATCTATGTCTGGTATGTCAAAAATATTACGCCAAGGAATGGAACGTAGGTCTGAATAAAACTGCAAATAATTTAAATTTTTAAAATCTCGAACTGTTTTGTGCATTACATCTGATTTTTCAAATTTTATATTCACCAGAAAAAATATGAGGTCATGGTCACTTATTTCTGGAAGATGTTGTAGCTCAATGCTTTTAATAATGTTTTCATTATCAGTTATCACATAATCAATTAAACTGGCTGATGTAGCACACGTTCTAGTAGGTTGCTTTATTAATTGTTTTAAACCAAAACTTTCAAAAAACTCTACCATTTCAGTTGCATTTCTATTCTGAAACTTTAACAAATCTGTATTAAAGTCACCAACACATATTAAGTTTTGGGATATAACAGCCAATTCAGATATAGAAGTTTCAAGAACATGGAGAAAAGAATTTAAATTATGTTGTGGGGGTTTATAAACAACACCAAATGCAAAACTTTCAAAACGTACCATAACTTTTATCCATAATTGTTCAATTTCATTACTAACTTTTATCTCAGAATAGCGTAAGCTAGTTTTCAAATAAATACAGACACATCCACCTCTATTTATTCTATCGTTACGAATTAAGTGATATCCATTAATCTTTATTATATCATCCAATATATTACCATTTAGCCAAGTCTCAGTTAGTCCAACAATGTCATAACTTTTTCCTACAATAATTGCCCTGAAATCCTCAAAGTGAGCTATAAGTGATCTAATATTCATATAGGCACATTTTATATTATTCATTATTTGTTCATCTAGTATAAATTATAAATAATGTTAGTATTAGTACCCTATATACAGAGGTGATGGAGTTATTATAATAAGATATATATAGATATAGAATATTAATGATACATAGTAAATATTTTTATTTTTGATATTTTATTTGATCCGGTTTAAATAACTTAGTGATATTACACAATTTAGAATAGGAATTTAAATTAAATATCATACGATAACCTATAAAAATTTCCAATATATAGCAAATATAACCAAGAAAAATAATACTAACACAAAGTGAAAGAAAAAATGTAAACACCATAAACAAAACAGAAACCAATGCAGAAAATGTCGGTTTTGATATAATTTAGGTATGATTATACATATCAGTACAAACCCAAAACAAAATGAAATTAACGAAGGTATGCAGTACTCACATAATTTTATACATTGACCAAATCAGATTCTTTGTCTATACGTATTTTCCTGTTATTAACCGATGCATAAATTTGACCTCTCCAGGTCCAACAATTTCGCACACCGATCACTTCACGCACTTTTGTATACAGTTTATAAGTTTTTTGCGTTAATAACTCATTCACGAAATAGCCACTATTTTTCAGGTTTTTCTTCTGATTGTAAACTTGATCGCGTTTCCATCGATGTATAAACACTAACAATACGGGTCGAGGATTTTTTTTCTCTGAGTTGGTTTTTTGTGGTGACTTTTTCCTATTCGGTGGCAATAATTAATATCGTTAATGGAAATGTTAACCTGTATTTTTGATTTTAAAACTTGGATTGCCTCTTCGTAAATATTCTCACCATCCCGCTCCATTAAGCCATAGATAATTATACCATTTATGTTTATGTTTATGTATTTCCTTGCATGCAGGTGTCGATATTTTTTTGTAGGTTCTTTATATCGGCTTTAATTTCGTTCATTGAGAGTGACATCTTTTTTTCAAAATTTTCCATCATTGTTGTAATCGATGGTGGTTCGTTCGAAAGATCTTCTTCATCCTTTAAATGTTCTCTAATGTCCCGAAGGCCTGCCTGTAATTCTTGTTGTAGCTGATTAACACGTGCATTTAGAGATTCTGGGGTTTCGCTTGATTTTCCAGAGTTTCTGGCACTCTTGCGAATTGCCTTCATTATCACTCGGTAATACTTATCCAGGGCAGCACGTGTGCAAAAATGGAGTACAATTTAAGCTGTATTTGCTAGCAAAATTCGATATTTTTTGGGAGCGTACTGACTTGTACCTATTCACTGTTCGCCATTTTGTTTGTATGTCTTCATAATAATTCAATTAACATCATGAAATGATATTCAAAATTTTTACACTATAGGACATGCATAAAAATCAAATTTATATGAGCAAATTAACAGTCAAAAGTTTGACTAAATAATCAGGTTCTTTATTAAATCCAATAAGTTCAAAATGTTATTCAGATAAATCAATTCTCAATGTGAAAAGCAAATTATGAGCAAAACAAATACACCGAATCAAATTACAAAGATACCTTGTTCAAATACCTTGTTCAACACAACACTCAGCTGTCCTCTGTAGAATCGAAGCAAACATACGCCGTCGTTGCTATACTGCAACCAACCAAGATTTCCTGTTCCCAATAAACCAAAATGGAACTCGATTACAAGACTTGCCAAAACTTCGGCAAACTAAGTGAAGTTGATAGCCCCATACACTGAACATAAACAAGGTCTTGGATGGGCTAAAGTTCTTACGTACGATGTTCAGATGGTGGTTGACCAGTTAGTCGTCCAGGAAGGTCAACGGGAGTACATGCAAATATTCAGCAATCAAATCCTCACAAATGAGAACGTAACGTGTTTCCACTAATTTCCAAAAATATCACCAAACTGCCAATGGAAACATCAATTAAACGTTGCTGTAACAGCAGATCCACGAGAGAGTGAGTGATGAACTTGTCTTTAGTCCTCACACGAGTATGGTTTCCGTTAAAATCCAAAAATATCACAAATCCAATAACGGAACCAACGATTAAAGTGTATCCAACTAAATCCCATACATGGATGGCACAAAATTGCCATTATAAATTCAGATAACACTTGTAGACATCTATCATCACATTTCACCATAATCTCTCTTCCCAAGTACTACACGCATCCTTACACTACGACGGTCGACAGGCAACAACCGTTCACCAGGACGGTCAACGGCCAACTCCCTTTTCCCGACAACTGACATCTCACAAAGCCTACCAACCCATTTCTCAATTCTAATACCAACATCGTCTCAACAACGTTCTTCTTCTACGACATTCCACAACATCAATGCTCGAAATGTCCCGTGCTCGATTCTACTTTTCTACATCTTCTTACCATAGATGCCATTAACCCATTTAGAACGTGTGATTCCACCCTTAGCAATTCGCCTTGTACGTCAAGAGAAATCTAACCAACAATCTTAACCTAGAATAACTAGACATCAAAACAAATCAATACCAAATACAAAGCGAGAATATTTCCAATACGAAAAACCCAATTAGCCTATCGCAATAACAAAAATGCTACAGAATAATAAAAAAGGTACGTCGTTACGTTTGAAGATAATTTTATACTATCCGTTGGTGTTAATATTCGAAGTCAATACTCGTGTTTTAGTTACAAGAAAACAGTTATTGTAGATAAATGACACATCCAACGTCCAGTTTAGGTTATTTAAAATACGTTTTGCATAATTCAAACCTCAGATATTTCGTCGTTTACTTGTTCTTTTACGGGTTTATGGAATACACTGCTAGTTACACTCTGCGGCATAAATGTAATGTTACATGTTGCTGGTCTGTTTCTGATGGGGTTGGTGTACTCGAGGGTTGTTGCGATTGACGAAATATGCGTGTAATGTGGTCTGGATGATAACCGTTTTGTTGAAGGATTTGCTGAAGTTTATACAGTTCGTTTTGTCTATTGTCAATGTCTGTTAGGCGAAGAGATCTAAGGGCCAAAGATTTCATTACAGAACTTAATTGGGCAGGGTGATGATGTGGTTGGGCATTTAAGTATCGATTGGTGTGGGTTGGTTTCCTATAGGCTGTATGTATAATATATCTAGAAAGGAAAGAATAGTTCTTTACGTACGAGGATGCTTGTTCGGCTAGAGGTTGAAGGGTTTTGGCTAAGTACCGGGCTAATTCTTGAGTCGGGGATTGTACCGAATTGACAATGGGCCTAAAAGAAATTTCCGGCTTATGAATCTTGGTAGATTTTTCACGAGGAATGATGGTCTTTTTGACGTCAAGAGGAAGATGTGTTGTGTTGATGATTTCCTTGGTCTTTTTCTCTAAGTAAGTAGTCGGATTATTGTTAATTATTTCGTAGTCTTGAGTGTGGAGGAAAGATTTCATCTTGTGAATATAGTCCTTAGTGTTGAGAAGAACAGTCGCGTTACCTTTGCCGGCAGGAAGAATAGTTATGTCACCGTTGTCACGTAGTTGTTTTAATGCATGTCTTTCGTTGGAAGTTAGGTTTGATTTTGGTGGCTTTGATGTGCGGAGTACTCTAGCAATGTCTTGACGAGTATCTTCAGCCTCAATATCTGCTAGTTCAACCAAAGCTACCTCAACTTGAGAAATTATTCTTTCAGTTGGGATAGTTTTTGGCGTCACTGCAAAATTGAAACCTTTGGATAGGACGTGTAAACAGGTAGAGTCTAAGGAGAAGTCAGAAAAGTTGTGGACAGTCGTCTGAGGGAGTGAGGTGACAGCAGGTTTTTGTTTTGTAATAAGTCCTGTTAGTTTATGTTTTTGAGTCAGTGTTTTCTTTTGAGCCAAGTGTGCCGCTTTATCGCTCGAAATGCGATCAAAATTGTCCCATAGAATTGGATGAGGGTTGAAAGTATGTAATGACGAGTAACAATGATACAAATTTCGGTTGGTGTGGTCAAGTTGATGTCTGATTGAATAGATGGAATTTCGTAATTGGGCGAAACTTGCTTTGTTAAGAATACTGGAAATTAAACGTGAAAAGGTGTGATCTTTTAGTTTGAAAGTGTTCGGAATGATGTTGTGGGTTCTGGAAGATTTAAGGAAAACGAGATCACAAAGAAGCAGAGATTTTCGAATGAGAAGTTTGCTGTATGTTTTAGTGAGTTGAAAGAAATCCTCCCCGTAGAGGCGAATGAAATGTTCTGAGAGGCTTCCACGGTCATTGCTATGGACAAGGCTAGGTTCCGGGTGAGAACCGCGTCTGAATTTATTATATACTCGACGTTTCGACTTCTGCTTTGGAGCCATTATCAAGAGACAAAAGTGAAAAAGAGTTTCAGAGTCTAGATCGAACTCGGGGCCTCAATCTGCATACTCCCCAAGAGTCACTAGGTAACTGAACTGAACCAACAATAATAAAATCAAATCTATATATATATAAAAGAAGCAGAGCAGACTGAAATTCAGTTCAGTTACCTAGTGACTCTTGGGGAGTAGGCAGATTGAGGCCCCAAGTTCGATCTAGACTCTGAAACTCTTTTTCACTTTTGTCTCTTGATAATGGCTCCAAAGCAGAAGTCGAAACGTCGAGTATATAATAAATTCAGACGCCGTTCTCACCCGGAACCTAGCCTTGTCCATAGCAATGACCGTGGAAGCCTCTCAGAACATTTCATTCGCCTCTACGGGGAGGATTTCTTTCAACTCACTAAAACATACAGCAAACTTCTCATTCGAAAATCTCTGCTTCTTTGTGATCTCGTTTTCCTTAAATCTTGCAGAACCCACAACATCATTCCGAACACTTTCAAACTAAAACATCACACTTTTTCACGTTCAATTTCCAGTATTCTTAACAAAGCAAGTTTCGCCCAATTACGAAATTCCATCTATTCAATCAGACATCAACTTGACCAAACTAACCAAATTTGTATCATTGTTACTCGTCATTACATACTTTCAACCCTCATCCAATGCTGTGGGACAATTTTGATCGAATTTCGAGCGATAAAGCGGCACACTTGGCTCAAAAGAAAACACTGACTCAAAAACATAAACTAACAGGACTTATTACAAAACAAAAACCTGCTGTCACCTCACTCCCTCAGACGACTGTCCACAACTTTTCTGACTTCTCCTTAGACTCTACCAGTTTAACGTCCTATCCAAAGGTTTAAATTTTGCAGTGACGCCAAAAACTATACCAACTGAAAGAATCATTTCTCAAGTTGAGGTAGCTTTGATTGAACTAGCAGATATTGAGGCTGAAGATACTCGTCAAGACATTGCTAGAGTACTTCGCACATCAAAGCCACCAAAATCAAACCTAACTTCCAACGAAAGACATACATTAAAATAACTACGTGATAACGTTGACATAACTATTCTTCCTGCCGACAAAGGTAACGCGACTGTTCTTCTCAACACTAAGGACTATATTTACAAGATGAAATCTCTCCTCCACACTCAAGACTACGAAATAATTAACAATAATCCGACTACTTACTTAGAGAAAAAGACCAAGAAAATCATCAACACAACACATCTTCCTCTTGACGTCAAAAAAGACCATCATTCCTCGTGAAAAATCTTCTAAAATTCCCAAAATTTATGGACTACCCAAGATTCATAAGCCGGACATTCCTCTTAGGCCCATTGTCAGTTCGGTACAATCCCCGACTCAAGAATTAGCCCGGTACTTAGCCAAAACCCTTCAACCTCTAGCCGAACAAGCATCCTCGTACGTAAAAAACTCTTCTTCCTTTCTACATATATTAGGCGCTTATAGAATTTTAGAAAATGATATCCTGGTTAGCTTCGATGTTGTATCTCTTTTCACCAATGTCCCCATTTCAGAAACGTTAGATATTCTAAAAACTAAACACGATATCTCTTCTGACATCATCAAACTGGTACAGCACTGTTCTTCTAACACATATTTTTCATTTCAAGACACACTGTTCAAACACGTACGTGGGGCCCCGATGAGTTCACCTCTTTTCCCAGTGCTTGCTAACATTTTCATGGAACAAATAGAAACCCAGGCCCTAAACTCGTCTAATTTAAAACCTTCCTGCTGGCTTAGATATGTTGATGATACTTTCGTCATTTGGCCTCATGGCAGAGAGTCGTTAGACTTCTTTCTTCAACACCTCAATGGTATACATTCTAACAATGAATTTACAATGGAAATCGAATCCGATTCTTCGCTCCCGTTTCTTGATGTCCTCATAACAAAAACCAGCCATGGCTCATTCTCACATACAGTCTATAGGAAACCAAACCACACCAATCGATACTTAAATGCCCAATCACATCATCACCCTGCCCAATTAAGTTTTGTAATGAAATCTTTGGCCCTTAGATCTATTCGCCTAACAGACATTGACAATAGACAAAACGAACTTAATAAACTTCAACAAATCCTTCGACAAAACGGTTATCATCCAGACCACATTGCACGCATATTTCGTCAATCGCAACAACTCTCGAGTACACTAACCCCATCAGAAACAGACCAACAACACCCGAAAGCCTTCCTTCCGTATATTCGAGGAGTCACTGACAAAATAGCGCGAATCCTACACCGACATCAAATAAAGACGGTCTTCAACACTAGTCAAACTATAGCTAACTTAACCAGGAACCCTAAGGATAAAGTACCTAACGAAGCTCGGGGAGTTTACGAAATTCCATTTCGCGATTGCCCACAAAGCTACCTCGGTCGTACAAATAGGCGCGTCAACCATCGAGTATATGAACATTCTTTGTCAGTTCGCAAAAAAGATCCGACTTCCGCTCTCGCGCATCATAATATCCAAATAGGACACTATCAATTTCGAGGGCAGTAGGACTATCGTATCTCTTAACTCCCTTAGGGCATCTACTATTCGCGAAGCAATATAAATAGAGAAAAGACCCCTCTGTCTAAACCGACGCGATGACAGCTCTCGCCTTCCCACAGCATGGACCTCCGTAATTGCCAGATTAAACAAAGCAGGCACGCCCACCAACACCCAACCAATCACAACACAGCCTCATCACGTGACATCCCCTTCTAACCCAGCGCTAACTATAAATAAAAGAAGCAGAGCAGACTGAAATTCAGTTCAGTTACCTAATGACTCTTGGGGAGTAGGCAGATTGAGGCCCCGAGTTCGATCTAGACTCTGAAACTCTTTTTTACTTTTGTCTCTTGATAAGGGCTTCAAAGCAGGAGTCGAAACGTGGAGTATTTTATAAATTCAGACGCGGTTCTAACCCGGAACCTAGCTTAGTTCATATATATATATATATATATATTATATATTATATATATATATATATATATATATATATATATATATATATATTAACTTATTGGTCTATCATTTTCTGAATCACCCTGTACAACTATAATTCAACGCAATACAATATCACAACGATCGTGAAAACTTTAAAACCACCCTGTATAAGTATAAATCCTCTCCACACTATTGACTCTTTCTATTTTTCTATTGTTTAAATTATTCCTGTATACCAATGATTTTATTTCACCTCCATTTATGCAACTGCTCATGGTCTACCCTATGTAATAAAATTAACCTTTTTGAGCCACACTTTATGACTATAATTGCAAATGCTTCTCAAATTTTTTGAACCTATGTCTATAATTATATTCCGTCCTACGTTCAATAACACAAATATCCTAACTGCTTATGCTTTATAACAAATTTTAGATACACTATGAATAACAATAACTTTACTTAACTACTTATGTTCCAAACTATATAACTTTTTTAAACCGCCCTGCATAACTGTAATTCTACTCCAACTTATATTTCAACCATCCTGTATATTCAACTACTTCTGAAAATTTTTAGAGCCTTTTATATAACTGTAATTATTTTCTGTCCTATAACGCAAATATCCGCTCTCAAATAACTCTAGTTTTGCCCCACTCTTATTTCAACCACCTTGTATACGCAACTACTTATGTGCCACCCAATAAAATATTGTTAGAAACACCCTGTATAACTAATTCAATTCCAACTGTAACATTACATTTTTGTCGCAGAGTATAACTAGCAGTATATTCCATAAACCCTTTAAAGAACAAGTAAACAAATAAAATATCTGAGGCTTGAACTATGCAAAACACTTTTAAATACCTAAACTGGACGTTAGATGTGTCGTTTATCTTGTAACTAAAACACGAGTATTGATTTCAAATATTAACACCAACGGATAGGATAAAATTATCTTCAAACTTAAATACGTACCATTCTTTTATTCTGTAGCACTTTTGTTATTGCGATATGCTTATTGGGTTTTTCGCATTGAAAAAGATTCTCGCTTTGTATTTCTTCTTCTCCTTCCAAGGTTGTCCCTCTCGGGACGAGGGTTGGCTTCGATCTCGCGATCTTATTAGCCAGATATAACTGATTGAATTATGTAAACAAACAAATTTTTTTACAACTAAATCTCCAATTCACTGCAAATATTGTAAATAACTTGTTTCTTCGGAATGAAAAAAAAAACGTATTTCTTCAAGAATTCGTGAATGGGAGTATGATTATACAGATAATCAACAAAACGACCTTGTTTATCTTCAGTATATGGGCTATCAACTTCATTTAGTTTGCCGAAGTTTTGGCAAGTCTTGTAGTCATTCGAACGAGTTCCATTCTGGTTTGTAGGGAACCGGAAACCTTCACTGGTTGCCGTAGTTACAACGTTGAAAAAACATAAGAAGATGTTTTTGCACAACTAATATCTCATTAAAGTAATAATTTCTTGGATATGCGTCATATAATATTCAGTGCGAGCCATAAATATTATAGCTAAAGAAGGCATATATTGTTTTTTTTCCTATTAATGAGTCATCTTGTACGAACCATTCGTACTGCAATTTTAATAAGACAATAAGCAGATATATGATCCGTCTCTTGATACTCAATAGGATGTTAAACTCATTGCAAAAACTATACATATTGAAAAAAGGTAGTTTTTTATACTACCCTGTAGTTTTAAATTGTCTCCGTCAACTTTGTATATTATAACATTGTTACGTTAACAAATGTTCAGTGTTTAACTGAGCAGATATTGTTAAAATTGTAGATATAGGGTGTTAAACCTCGGAAATGTCTCCTTTTTCTTATCAGATTTCTCATAACAGAGGTGTCTTATTTCTGTATATTACAGGAAAGATAATTTTTGCATTATTTGACCAAAATATTGAATAAAACAATTACCATTAATTATCTTTGATTACAGTGTGTTTCCAATATATGTAATATGTTGTTTCAGAAAACTCATTTTTTTATTACAACGATGAATACATAAGATGTAATCGCCCAATTAATAAGAAATTAGTTCTTGAACGTATTCATATATTATACAGTAATAAGTCGTAAATATAGCTATAGTGGGCATATGCCATTTTTTACCATTAATGAGTAACCCTGTATCAACTACAATACTTTAATTTGTACAATTTTTGCAAACCTGTAGAATTTAGTGTGATGAGTCGTATATATTATTTGATTTCTGAAATCATATAATACATATTGTCAAATATTTTAATTTTACATCTTAGAATTGTGCCTTTTATATCCGTAGTTTCTCAATCATTGACAACGGGGGCTGACCTAGACCCCGAAACGTTTGGAATATACAACAATTTTCTTAACTGTGGTGTTATTTCCCAAGAAGTACTTAGACATCGTAGATTTGTATAATTTGATATAAAAATTCCAGGACGCATGGTTTATACAGGTTTACTTATTAATGGAATAATAGATGCCCACTTTAGCAATATTTACAACTCAAACTGTATACTGTATGAACATGTCCAAAAATTAGTTTCTTTGACATTATATTAACTGACCAATTAGATCTTCCTATTTATTCAACGTTATAATAAAAAATGTGTTTTCTAAAAAACACATATTATGTATGTTACGTAAGTCAGCATGAAAGACCCCTTTGTGTAACATTGTATCTTATCTTTAATATTTCCTTTCAAGTAATTGATATTTCTGTTTATTCCAAAATTGCTTATTTAGAGGTGATCTTAATAGCTAACAATATTCTATTGTTCAAGTAAAACTGCACGTGTTATTAAGGCCACCTTAGTCATCATGACAGAACCTATAAATTCTTTGTAAAGCTGTAGGAGAGTTGATATTAGCACATCTATTATATTAGTTAGTTCATTTTTGACATCTCTCTCCTGCGACTGCAAATCTCGGCAATAATTTATTGTAATAAGTTTTAATAATTAATTTCAAGTAACAATTCAAAGTGTAAAGTTTAAAGTGTTTTAGTAAAATATTTTTTTAAGTTTTCAATTTTGTTATCGACGTAACAAAATTTGGCGCAGTCAGTAGGATTTCGTGAACGTTTCTAGAACACGCGAACGCTCACTAGAAACGGCGGATTCCAATCCCTTGCCGAAACAAAGGGCCAAAGCCAAAAATCTACTTTCCTGGTTGAACACGGACCACAGCCTCACTGCTAGGACAAGATAGATAGTCGAAAGAAGCCGGCTGAACACTGAATTTGCCTCACTGTTGCTGGACACGATAAAGGCTCAAGCTCCATGAAAACAACAGAGATCAAGTAAGAGATAATCGTTTCTTTAATTTTTATGTTTATGTTCAATTTGTTGCATTTTTACGATTATCAGTGTTAATATCCAATCAATCCTTTAAACCTTTTAATTTTAAGAATTTTGTTTTGATTTTTATTTAAAATTTTTTTGGAAGGTGGAAATATTATTTTTGTTTTTAATATCGGACCAATATTTTCGGAGGTGGAAATATTTGATTATTTTTTATTATCGGAAAAATATTTTCGGAGGTGGAAATATTTAAGAATTTTTAATTATCGGAAAAATATTTTCGAAGGTGGAAATATTTTTTTTTTTAAAGAAATAGCGATATGGTTTTAAGAAACACGGTTTAAACGCGATTTAGTTATTAAGAAACATTTTAGTTATTAGTTATTTCAACGAACTTTGCTACAATGTCAAGCGAAGATACTCAAGTAGAAAACTACAAATTATCAGAAAACTTTTCTATTATCCCAGAATAGGATGGAGATCAAATTTTCCTCCAATCATTCCTTAATGCATGTGACTGTGCATATAATATGGCCCTTGGTGACCAACGTTTTCTATTAAGTATTCATATTAACAATAAATTACGTGGCAGAGCGGCACAACTTATCTTAAACACGGTTTAAACGCGATTTAGTTATTAAGAAACGTTTTAGTTATTAGTTATTTCAACGAACTTTGCTACAATGTCAAGCGAAGATACTCAAGTAGAAAACTACAAATTATCAGAAAACTTTTCTATTATCCCAGAATAGGATGGAGATCAAATTTTCCTCCAATCATTCCTTAATGCATGTGACTGGGCATATAATATGGCCCTTGGTGACCAACGTTTTCTATTAAGTATTCATATTAACAATAAATTACGTGGCAGAGCGGCACAACTTATCATCTCTAGAAACCCCACAACATATCCAGAAATTAAACAATTATTAAATACCCATTTTGGAGATTCAAGGGATCTCTCATCTTTAATTCAAGTCTTACAAAGACTCAAACAAATCTAAAATGAATCCCCACTTAACTAATAACAGTCGGTTACAAGTTTTAAATGCTAAAGTGCACACATTGGTACACAAATCTCAAAATCTTACCCCTGAACAGAAAAATGCTCAGTGCAGTTTAATTGATACAATGAGTTTAAATACCCTTTTGACTGGTCTAGAACCCAGACTAGGACAAATAATTCGTGCAGGAAATCCTCGAGATATATTAGAAGCACAAGCAAGAATAAAACGCGAGCTTCAACTTTCATATTTTGAAAACCAAAAATTTCCAAAATTAGATTCCAGACAGTCTACTAGTCCAAGTAAGAAATCTAACATTCAAATAAAATGTCTCAAATGTGGCAGAAATGGACACATTGCCCCTAATTGCCAATTTAATGGATTTCCAACAAATGAATCAACAATTTAGACCTTCTTTGTCCCAATTTTCTCATCAAAGACCTCAAGTAAAATCCACAAAGAAACTTCAATTTTAATAATCCAAGAACGCATCACATAAATGAATACCCCCATAATTATGAATTTTCAAACTCTAATTATGAAACCCAACATGTGCAAGATAATTATGACCAAAATAATTATCAACAATATTATGATAATGACTTTTATGAAAATCCTCAAGAATTTGACTACTCTCAAAATGACTATTAGTAGATATACAACGGGGTTTCTGGAGCGGAAGTGGCTTAGGGCTGCGCATCTAGTGTTTTGGGTGTGGTGTGCCCCCGTAGGGTTCCTCTGGGGGCTCCGTTGGGGCCCTTGTGTTGTGTGTATGTCGGTGGAGGGCCCCCGTGTAACGTTAAGGTTATGTGTGATTGGTGTGGGGGCCGAGGGGGGCTGATGTATGGTGTAAGGTTATGTGTTTATAGGTTATGGGTGTGCTTCCTCTGGGGGCTCCGCTGTGGTCCCCGTGTTGTGTGTATGTCGGTGGAGGGCCCCCGTGTAAGGTTATGTGAGTATAGGTTATGTGTCGTTGGTGTGGGGGCTGATGTATGGTGTAAGGTTATGTCTTGGGTGTGCTTCCGTGGGGGGCTCCGCTGTGGCCCCCGTGTTGTGTGTATGTCGGGGGCCCCCGTGTAAGGTTATGTGAGTATAGGTTATGTGTAATTGGTGTGGGGGCTGATGTATGGTGTAAGGTTATGTGTTTATAGGTTATGTGTGTTGTCTTTGTGTGTGCTTCCGTGGGGGTCTCCGCTGGGGCCCCCGTGTAAGGTTATGTGTCATTGGTGTGGGGGTATGGTGTAAGGTTATGTGTTTATAGGTTATGTTGTCTTTGGGTGTGTTTCCGTGGGGGCTCCGCTGTGGCCCCCCGGTGTCATTGGTGTGGGGGCTGATGTTTGGTGTCCTATGTGTGTATAGGTTATGTGTTTATAGGTTATGGGTGTGTTTTCGTGGGGGCCCCCGGTGTGTGCTGGTGGTGTCTGGATGGTGTGTAATAGTGAGGTTATGTGTGTTGTCTTGCGGGTGTCGTTCTTTAGGGGGGACCTGATGGCTGTTATGGGGGCTGGTGTGTTTGATGAAAAGTGAGGTTATGTAAAGGGGGCTGAAATGATGATATGGTTGACGTTGTGTTTTGTGTGGTGACAGGTTGTAACGTCGTGTGTTCTGTGGTTCGTGTGAGACTGTGATAGGTGAAGGGTTAGGTTAGTTTCTTGTTCCGTGGTTGACGTTGTGTTTTGTGAGGGTCGATTTAAACTTGAACTAGCATTTTGTTCTAAATTTGTCAACACAGCATACAATGCATATTCCACATTCCATTAGCTATCATCATGATGCTACATTGCCAAGATAATCAATTCAATCGTGTGTTTTCCCTAGGTATAGGGATTTTTCTCATCGCTGTTTAAAGAAACAATACGCACTAAGTTTGTTTTTTCCGGGATCTAGGGAAATATGGAAATCTGACAATCATGGCCCCTCTTAGCGGGCCTCCCACTACTTTACCATGACGTCATAAACTACACCCTCATTGGTTGGTTGAGCCATACCTCCCTCCACTTTCTGTCATATGTTAGGAAAAGGTATGGTTATATTGTATGATGAATAATGTTGAGGGATATAATGTATAAAGGAAAATGAAAAAACAATTAGTAAATACCTAATTTATTATAAATTTCATGTGAATAAAAAAATATGTATTCTCTAAGAGCATTGGCTAATAATGTATTATCGCTAGAATCACATATTCCATGTATGAAACTATAAACATTTAAACTACAACATTTAGTATCGGTTGTTATTATTTTACATGTAGAATTCAACCATTTATTAACAGTAATTATTACATTTAAATAATATGTATAAAAATTAATACTTTCAAGTAATTTTACCCTGTGTGATAGTAAATGAGTGTCTATGTTTAAAATTTCTTCAATATCAAATTGACTCAACCACAAACTGTTATGAAATTTCTGCACCTTTATTGACTTATCAAGATCACTGGTTGACGACAAGCTAACAGTAAGGAATTGTCCACATAGTACAGGATTATGTAAAAAGTCGTTCTCTTCATCATCTTCTGTGAAAAATATATCCAGAGACTTTCGTAATGTTTCTGTAACTTTGAACCATTCAGATTTATTAAAGATAACTTTTTCATCATCTTCTCGCTGTAGAACTATTACTGGGTCAAAGCATCTAGCAGGACTCAAGCCACAGGACACTGTACAAAAAGAACTATAAAGTCGAAAGCACTGGGATAATAGTAACACTTTTTCTGATTTTGCTTCTTCTTCATATTGATTCAAAACACTATTAACAGTTTCCATATCATCATCATCACTAAAAGTAGGCTCTTCACTCGACATTTTGATCGTTTGATAGTTAAACTGGAACTGTCGTCTAGTATACAGGTTATGGTAAATGAATATCTCCCCCACTTATAAGATGTTTTTCTCATCAATCCAACTATCATGTGACTCATTGAAACCCAACCAACGTACTTTAACTTTACCAGATTTGCGCTGTAAAATTTTTTCTACCAAATAAATGTTAGGGTGTATTGTTTTCTGAAGTTCAGCTTCATAGAAACCACCTTGAATGGGTTGACCAAACATGTCTTCTAGAAGATACGTAATTGGGTTATTCAATTGAATTTTAGTGATTTTAAATAGTTCTGTGGTCCAGTTGGGGGTATACCCTTTTGCAAAAACGTGTTTTGTTTTACTTATTCTCACTATATCTCCAACTTTGAACTTTCTCTTACCTACAACTGTCATATTTCTAAATGAATTAATAATTGTATCTTTTGTTACATCACTAGGGCGCATTTTTGTTGTACTATGAATCCTATTGTTGTAGTTGCCAACGAGGGAAGGTAATATGTCAATCCACTTGTAGGTACCATTTAAGCTGAAATATTTAAATAAGTTCTCTTTCAAAGTTCGTATGGATCTCTCTGCAATTGACGCCTTTTTGTTACTATATGTACTATAATGGTTTATTCCATATTTGTGCATTAATTTTTTAAAGTGAAAATTGAAGTATTCTCGTCCCTGGTCAGTCTGAATATGTTTTGGCTGCCTCCCATTTCTGAGGATTTCTTCAAACGCTCGTGTTACTTCTTCACCAGATTTTGTTTTTAGGGGCTTTGCCCACATGTACTTAGAGAAACAATCGATTACAACTAGAATAAAATTATAATTTTTATTTTCTTTGGCAAATAAGTTTAATTGAGCTAAGTCACTTTGCCATGTTTCATCAAACCCTTTAATAATGGTTTGACGTCGAGGAAAATTTTTTCTCACTGGCCGATGAAGTTCCTTGATAATTTGTATTTTTTCTTTAGAGTGCTGCATTTCATGTTGTTCCTAAGAAGGATCACCATCAACTAAAATGCAATTACTTTATAGTTTGTCCATTGGTTTGAAGGTCAAACTTATGTTTAAGGTCTTTTAAGTCTTTTCTCAATGTTATTTCTAGTTGTTTTACGCCATGCAATTCAGTAGAATACTTACTCATATCAGCTCGCACATCGTTAATAACGTTTTGGTGTGCATTCAGTTGTTGGTTAATAGAAGTTATATGTTTCTGATCCAGCACATCAATAGAGCTTTTAAGTTCGGTAAATGCTTGATTAATGGAGATTATTGAACTATCATTTCTCTTTTTCAGCTCTTCAATTTCTAATTGTTTGATTTATATTATTTAATGCCTGTTGCAGAGCATCCTTTTTCTCATTTATATTTGAGGTAATGGAAGCAATTGAATTATCATGTTTCTGTTCCAGTTTTTGAATAGAGCTTTTAATTTCACTAAATGTTTGATTTATATTATTTAATGCCTCTTGCAGAGCATCCTTCCTCTCATTTATATAGTTTGTTGCAGATTCCATAAAATCATTAATAGTATTTTGTAATTGCTGACTAGATTTACTAATTACGTCATTTTGCTGCTTTTCCAAGGTTAACTTAACGTTTTGAATTGCTTCATCAACGTATTTCTTATTTGCAGCATCTGAATTGTTTTTAGGTTCCTTAATATTATAAATTGATATATTTCCAAAGTCAAAATTCCCATCAGGTTCAATTCTGAATGGTAATCTCAATGTGGGTAATGGTGTGTGTGATGAAGGTGATACAGATGTTCGACCAAACTTGTCCACACTCATGGTAAAACTGTTTAAATTTAACAGATTTACCGTATTATATTACCTTCTTTTAGTTCATTAATTAGCGCAATAATTTCGTTATCAACTGAAGTATTTCCGGCTTCTTTAGCCGCTGTTAGTAGTTTTAGACGTTCACACAATTCATTAGGATCATCCCAATATCGGTATTCAATAGGGTATCGATTAAAAATCATTTTGTTGGTTGAAAGACCGTAACCGCTTGTTGAATTACTTGGGACAGCGTGATCTGAGATATTGTAAAATGGTTTAATGATATTCCGGTATTTGTATTGTTTGGATGCCTTAAGGTTTCCTTTAGTATTGCGGTGAACATTAGTGGTTTCTAATAGAGTTTTATAGACTTTTAAATCATCCTCATTATAATTTTGCGGTTGCTGATAAAAAATAAGTTCATAGAGTCCTGGGGTTCCTTTATACAATGTGTTATCAATATTAATATTACCATTTCTATCAAAAGCTACTTCTTTTGACCCTAATACCCATCTATCATTGGCATACTGAGGACCGTATATTTTATCAATTTTGTAACTTTTATTCAAGTAATCAATAATGTAAGGATTCGTTGCTTCTGATGTATCATGAAACACGTCATCATCGTCTTCGTTGTCCACAACAGTGTGAGTCTCCAATGATTCGCGTTTAATGGGTTTCGATGGTTGTGGGTCTTTATTCTTTGAAGCCAA
Source organism: Octodonta nipae (assembly GCA_034190945.1). Taxonomy (NCBI): domain Eukaryota; kingdom Metazoa; phylum Arthropoda; class Insecta; order Coleoptera; family Chrysomelidae; genus Octodonta; species Octodonta nipae. Next base: position 79,040,299 of record CM067218.1, read on the forward strand.
TAACTGATTATTGACTAATTGCTTCAGCGGTTTTACTACTGGTTGAAAGAGTTTATTTAATGTCTCATCATGTTCAGATTTCCCCAATTTTAAACTGAGATACTTTTTTCGAATTGATTTTGCAAGTTGTTTTACTTTTTTCTTGCGAAGAGTATCAGCAACTTGTTTATCGATCGCTGACATTCTGTATACTACGGTGTATTGAGATTTGTAAGTTTTATATATTTGTCAAAACCTTTTCGATATCTTCCATCATTGAGATTAAATTCCTTAATGATCACTAAAAATCCAAATGGACTATTCCAGCATTCGGCACAGAGTGTTTTAAAATTTTCATATGACATGTCTGGTGAAACATGCTCATCAAAGACATGTTTAAGATTCGTTTCGTCTTGTTTAAATAGAATGATAGAATTTGCGTTATCTCTTATCAGTTGTTTAGGTATCTTGCTATAAGTTTGGCATAAGTAAGCAACATCTATGGATTTATGACGACACATAGAAAAATATTCTCGTATTTTGGCTTGGTTGTCACATGCAACATCATCAAATATGAAAATGGAACATTCCCTTGCGTTGCTTAAATCTATTACTGTTTCATTATCGTTAAATGGAAAATATGAGAGACCTTTGACTTTTTTTAACACATCTTGTAATAGTTGATATTTTGGTTGATATAATGACCTTGAATAAACATACACATTCTTGAATCTTAACCCATTCTCGTTGAATATGAGAGATAATAGTGCATTTGTTTTACCACAACCGCTGGGACCACAGAAAATGGCTCGAAACGAATTTGGTAACAGTTCTCCATGTTTCTTATCACCCCCACTTCCTTCTACGAAATCCAAATTTACAATTGGCAGAGTTGTTTCTTGTTGTGTTAATGCATACATTATATAGACTAAGTTAGGGGTGTAGAAATCTCAGTTATATATAAAATTTCAGTTCATTAATTATTTGGTTAGTATTATGCTAGTTGCCGACAAACACGGAGGTTCTGGCATAGTTAACACTCTAATTAATAAATTACCTGTTGAATTACACATACCAGGTTATCAGTTTTGTGGACCAGGTACGAAACTCGAAGAACGTCTTGCAAAGGGTCAGACTGGTGTCAATAAATTGGATAACGCTTGTCGTAAACACGATATATCTTACAGTCAACATAAATCTCTCAGTGAACGTCATAAAGCAGATTTGGAACTAGAGAATAGGGCTTGGGAAAGAGTTAAAGCCAAAGACGCTAGTTTAGGAGAAAAAACCGCTGCTTGGTTTACAACTAATACAATGAAGGCAAAAAGAAAACTTGGACTTGGTGTTAAACAGAAATGTAGTGGAGGTGCTCTTTCGTTTCGACAACATGTTCTCGTACCCATTTTAGAAGCGCTTAAGAAATCTTTTGAATCATCAGGGAAAGGATTTCAAACCCGGAAAGATATTTTCAAACCGTCATTACAGGCATTACGAATAGCTAGAATGAGAATAAAAAAAGCTGGCGGTCGCAAAAGAATTCGGGTACCCAGAATAATACCATTTAATTCAAAAACAGGAGGTATTTTACCATTAATACCAATCTTTGCAGGACTTTCTGCATTAGGTTCATTGGCGGGGGGTGCTAGTGCTATAGCGAAAACTGTTATTGACGCTAAAAATGCCAGAAAGACTTTGGAGGAAAATCATCGTCATAATAGTGCCATGGAAGAACTTGGGCGCAAAGGTTCTGGTCTTTATTTGAAAAAGTATCGGAAAGGTGGGTACGGTCTTTTCCTAAAGAAACAAAAAAACTTCCAATAAAGCTACCCAAACGAGCATTATTTAATCATGAGCTTGAAAAATACGCTAAAAGATTAAATATATCAAAATTCCGGGGAGTATTTATGCGAGACACATTACCACGCAAACCACATAGTAAAGAAACAGCCATTGTTAACTTAGACATAAATAGAAACCCCGGTACGCATTGGGTAGCTTATATGAAAAATCGTGCTTCTGTGGAATATTTTGACAGTTTTGGAGATTTGAAACCACCTAAAGAGTTGGTGTCTTATTTCGGACCCCACGTAAAAATTCAATATAACAGTTATCCTTACCAAACTTATGACCAAACAAACTGTGGACATTTATGTTTGGGATTTCTATATAATAAGGGATGATTGGTATGAAAATGTTCAGTCATGTCTGTGATCTTAACGTTGAAGGGTCACACTTCTATACTTTCAATTGATTTCGAACCACCAATACTGTTAAATCCTGACTATAATTACGGATTAGCTTTATTAAGTTTTCATTCATACAATAGTATTCCTAATATTGAAAAAGGTGCAAAATTTTATCTGTATACCAGTGGCCAAAAGAAGATTGAAATAGACATTCCTGAAGGTTCGTACGAGATAAGTGACATTGAATCATATATTCGACAGGCTCTTTCTCTACAGAATCAACCAGAAGATATTTTTTCTTTGAAACCAAATAATAATACATTAAAGTGTGAAATATACAGTACCAAGTATACTATTGACTTTCAACCAGAAGATAGTATAGGACCCATATTGGGATTTTCTAAACGTATTCTTAAACCAAAAGCTCGTCACGCATCTGATATACCTGTCAATATAATAAAAACAAGAACGATTCATATAGACACCAACATTACTTCTGGGGCATTCTACAACGAAAAACCTTCACATACAATTTACGAATTTGCTGTTAGGGTTGATCCTGGTTTTGCCATTGACGAAACACCGCAACATCTTATTTATTTACCAGTAAATCGTTTTGAAATTAACAATATCACATTAAGAGTTCTCAACCAAAATTTTGATTGTGTTAATTTTAGAGGTGAAGATATAATAGTAAGGTTAGAGCTTAAACAATTTTAGGATGTTGGTTGTCAACAAGTATAAAATCATAAATCCCCAAAAAGAGAATTCAGTACCAACGAAACGAGCAAAGAGGAAACTTACTTCTTCTAACAAGCTCTTTCTACAATCACTAGGATATCATGTCAACTCAAATGTTTGACGTATTCCGTAAACCAAATTTTGATGATTCCATTCGAAGGGTAGAAGTGCGAACTTATTATCCGTATGTGAAATCATTTAGTAATAATGATATTGTTGAAATTACAATTAACCAGGCAGACTGCTGGTTTTTAATGGCAGAGTCTGCCATTGACATAAAAGGAAAAATTGAAAAAACCAATAATGGTAATGGTGATATTTTATTGGCACCTAATGCTGGGGCCTTTTTCTTTGATAGCATTACCTACGAACAGTGCGGAAAAGAAGTGGATTCAGTTCGAGATCCAGGACGTGTTAGTACTATCAGATCATATTTGTGCTATGATCCAAATAATTCCAAGGACTTAACAGTAGCTGGATGGAATTACCCTCACAACCCCATTATTAATACAGACAAATCTTTCCGACTGATGATTCCTTTGAAGCATTTACTTAGTATTTTCAACGACTATAATATGGTAATGTATGGAAAACAAACACTTCGGTTAGTAAGGTCTCGAAATGATAACGACTGTCTTATCATTAGAGATGCTAATACAACCGGCAAAATTGTGATTGAAAGCATAGAATTAAAAGTCAAACATGTCTTTCCCAATGATGATTTAAAGTATAAACTTTTACAATTAATTAAACAGGATACTCCTATTATATTACCATTTAGAAAATGGGAATTGCATGAATTACCTGCTTTGAAAGCTGGCGGTAGTAGAGAAATATGGAGTGTAAAAACATCCTCAGCAGAAGAAAGCCCACGTTACGTAATTGTAGCTTTCCAAACAAACAAGTATGGTAAAATTTCAGCAAATCCCACAGAGTTTGATCATATTGATATTAGCAATATTCGGTTAACATTAAACAGTGAATATTGGCCGAATGAGAGGATGATGATAGACTTTACCAATAACGAATACAGTGAAATATATAAGAACTATACAGATTTTTATTTGAATTATGCTGGTGAAAAACATCCTCTTGTTGATTATGTTGCGTTTAAATCACGACCTCTATTCGTGATAGATTGTTCAAGGAGGGATGAAACTATGAAATCAACAACGGTTGATATTAAGTTAGATATTGAATCGAAAACAGGTTTCCCTGATAATACTAGAGTGGTATGTATCATTATTCATGATACTATTATGGAATTCCTCCCACTCAGTGAGGTTGTTAAGCATATATATTAAGTCAGTACCAATCCAGTAGTAGTTGATTGTTGGTCATCATGAAGACAGCAACAGTAGATATACAAGGATTTAATCTTCAAAATAATGAATTTATTTTCAAAGAAATGGCTATTAGAATTGGGATGCAACTCAATCATTATTTATTCAAACCCCCAAAGACATATTTTACATTATCTAAGGAAGAAAGGCAGACAGTGAATTATTGTGAACGTAAATGTCATGGATTGAGATATTCCAGTGGTTATATTGAATATATAGAAATAAACAACATCATAAGGACCCATTTGACGGATATAAATTGTATTTTCGTTAAAGGTCATCAGAAATATGATTTACTTGTTAAGAAATTGGAAGAAATGAATTTGGAGGAGATAAAAGTTGTCAACATCGAAACACTGGACGGATGGGCACAGGAGCCGACCCCTAAAATGGAAAATGGTGGTAATCCAGTCTGTTTAAATCATAAACAAGGACAATTTACATGTGCTATAAACTGTGTTAATCTTATACATGATTGGGTTTATAACAATACTAATGTTGAATGTACAGTATCACTGAAATAAAAGATGTATTTTTGAAAAATTGTTTCATTTATTATCACTATACATTTACAGACATTTTTTAAAGATATTTTATAACAAATTTTAAAATGAGAATGAGAAATGAACAAATTATCAAACACACAAGAATAAATGTATTTTTAATATCACTTTGCAAGTCCATTGGAAAGTCACTGTTTTTAGTATTTTTTAGCGATGAAGTTTCATTACACATGCATGAAGCTGTTGAGGTTTCTGCTGTCTCATAAGTATTTGTTGTTGCTGATGAGTCACTAGGTGACGTTGATTCCTTAATCTTAATAAAAGATTGTGTGTCTCCTTCTGTTCCATCAGGAAATAGTAACTTTAGTTTATATAATAGATTAGTGGATTGAGGTAGTTCGAAATAATATACAGGCAGATTCCCATCATTTACAAGAGTTTTCCTCATTAGTGTAAACTGAGACCTGTTATCACAAGCCGAAAAACATATTGCAGCATCTTTAACCCCATGTGGAGAATTAATGTATAAGATGTTGTTTATAATTGCAGTTAAAATTATGAAACTTTCCTTCAAAACTGCCATGGCTGAATTCTATTTAATGGGTACTGTGCAGGTGGAAGTTTTCTCTTCTCAAACAACTTATTCCAATTTTGGTTCAACCAAACTATTTTCTTATTACTTTTATCGGTTGTAATTTTAGGTTTGCACTGTGGCGAATACATAGATAAACTAAACTCTCTCAATATGATTTAATTATATTTAAAGCTAGTTTCTTATCTAAGCCATATGACATCAGCACTTTTTAGAAGACTTTAAATCAGTATAATTACTGAACCCCAATTAGATTTCAGTTAGTCCTACAATGAACTTCCTGTGGTTAGTACCATTGTTTTTACCGTCCTTAGCGGCAAAAGTTATAGATGAACATGATGCAAAGCAGTATTTAGAACATTATGGGTACATTGAGAATAACACGCAAACTGACTTTAATTCTGTACTAGTAAACTTCCAAGAACAGTATAATTTACCTGTAGATGGAACATTGAATGAAGAAACAATTAATTTAATGAACAGACCAAGATGTACAGTTGGTGAAAATAATTTTGCATTGGTATCCAAATGGAATAAGACGTATTTGAACTGGTATTTTCCCCAAGCACAAATTGAACATCTTCGTGTTGCCGAAAAAGCATTTAAAATGTGGGAAGAAAAATCAAATATATATTTTAAACAGCTTAAAATTCCTAAACCTAATCCTGATATAACAATTACTGTTATGCCTAAAGTACATAGTTTCCGGTACAATTGTCAGGGAAATACACAATGTCCTAACAATTTTGATGGTAAGGGGAGTGTGCTAGCACATGCTTATTTTCCTGAAAACGATATATGCCGAGAAATTCATTTTGATAGTGAAGAGAATTGGTATTTTGGTCTTGATGGTAATGTGCCTGAAGGTCAAGTTAGTTTTTTAATGGTTCTAACTCACGAAATTGGTCATACCCTGGGTTTAGCTCATAGCAAAGTTCAAACAGCTGTTATGTATCCCTGGTACCAAGAACAAATAACAGAAATAAATGATGATGATAAATTAGCACTTGAAACTTTGTATGGTGCCGTTAATAAACCTCACCCTACAACACCATCAATAAAGAAACAGTATACTACTGAAAAGATGAAAACAGGAAATGGAACAAAGAATTTGTGTTACGTTAAGTGTCCTGAATCTATGTTTTTAGCATATGCCTCAGATTTTACAAGTTATAGACTCTATATTATAGACAAGCAATTACTGTGGAAGATAAATATAAATGACCCGAAAATTCCGTCAGAACCAGAAACATTAGCAGATTACTTACCTAGAGAGCTTACACATATTTCACATGTTGTCCAGAATTCCTTCGGTAATTTGATTGTTGTTAGTGGTAATCATTTTTATGAGGTATCCTTTCCCAGTTTACAAATTCAAAAAAATATTGACATTGTTTTACCCAAGAATAGTAGAATTAACACAGTATTTAGTTCATATTCAGGAAAACTTTACATTTGGTACAACAATGTCTCATTTTATGAAATTAATGGAGATAATAAAATATCCAACAGAGGACGTGTGAAGGATATGTTTCCAGGTGTCCCAGAAGATATTACATCAGCTTTCCGTTACATTGATGGACATATGTATTTTTTTCGTCAAAACACTTATTACAAATATAATGAATTTTCTAGAAGAGTTGTTCAAGCAGGAGTTTTTAATTGGAGTTTATTCAATATTCCATGTCCACATGAGGGGGTATTAGAGCAGTTGAGAACTTTGTTAATGAGAATAATACAAATATATGAATAGAACAATATTTATTGTAATTAATAAAAATAAAATATAAATTTTACAATATGTTTTTATTTAATATATAATCCTAAAAATATATATTTTACAATATGTTTTTATTTAATATATAATCCTAAAAATATTAATTTTACAATATGTTCTTATTTAATATATAATCCTAACATATAAATTTTACAATATGTTTTTATTTAATATATAATAAATACGATTCAAAGCTACTCCTTATACCCCCAAGGAAGGGTATCTGTTGAAGCAGGTAGTAACTGACGCTTATCGTCATAAGGATTAAGGGCTATTTTGGTTTGTTCTATACTGTAAATGTTATGAGCAAACGATTGAATTGTTCTTTGAGAAATCAACTTTTCTTTGTGATCCGTTAAACAATTAAGGTAGTCTTGAAAAGATATTTTGTTTTTAACAATGCTAGATTTGATCCCCTTAGACTTTTTTGTGCATTTATCCTCATTAGTATCGTAAATTTTGAATGTATACATCTTTGATCTCAAACCAATGAACACTTTAATGATTTTACCATTAACCTCGTCTTTCATGAGGCCAGGAACTTTTTTATTTACAAGAGGTATATTGTATTGATTATCTGGAGGATAATCACTTGTGTCAAACTTGCATATGTCAGCTTTAATAATTTCTTCATATACATTATCAGACTTTATTTCATATATTAAGCTATCTGTGTCTGTATATAACAGTTTACATCTACCAGGGAATTTCTTAAGCATATATCCATAATGGAAATCGTACACACATGTTTTTGAAATTTCTAAAATTGCCATCCCTACATATAGAGGTTTATTAAATACAATATTTAATTTGTTCAACTCTATTGCCATTAAGTTATCACTAAATATAGTGCGATTATGAAACGCTGGATTCGATATTAAATTTTTTGCACCATACCGTCCCTCCCATTTATTCACTAATTTCACGACCCGATGTTTTCTTATATTTTCCATTGTTTTACCAAAAACTGCGTTATTTGCCAATTTGTAAAGGTTTTTTTCAAAATTAGTAGTAGCTTTAGTTCGCAGTTTGGTATTTAAATCAATATATGGTTTTAACCATGGACTTTGGCTGAATTTCAATATGCGGTGAATCTTTTTAAGTTTCAACCCATACTGTAGAGCTTGCTTTAAATTTCTATAATGGATAATATATTTTTGTTTATCATAAAGTGTTGTCATCAATTTGGGTAATTTAGACCCTGGTGGGATAGAATGTTCAGCACAGAATGGCAAATCCTTGTGCGTTTTATGAAGACTTGCACAGTATTCTAAATCAACTTCTAATATATAACCTTCTGGAGAATCATCAGATATGGAATTAACATCAAAAATTTCCACATTTTCCACCCATTGAAAATTCCCATGTGGTAGTGGCTGACTCATTGCCCACCCATATAAATTATTGACATCTAGATAGAGGATATAGGAAGATTCCTTTTCGGGATCAAAATTGGGTAAGTGCTGATTGTTAGCTTCAGCATAGCGATTACAGCATTGACTTATTCCACCTCGAATTCCTTTCTCAATAAAAAGAAGAACATCTACGTCCTGAATTGTTTCCAATTTGCATTTGGTATACTTTAGCATGCATGTCCACGTATAACCTGGCATAGTATAGAACCAAGCTGGATCTAACCCATATGTGGAATGCGCCTTAGTACGAAAATTTTCAAATACATCTGCTAAAAGCAGTACATCAGTTTTTAAATATAAGTCAGAATATTCACCTAGAGATTTCAATTGAAAATGAGAGAAAACAGTTTGGGCATGCTGATAATTGTCTGCAGAAAGTTCAGTGTCACAGAGCTTGTTATAGAAGTGCTTAATTGAAGGAAGGGTAGGTTCTTCTAATTTTTCCCAAGAATCAATATAGTCGTAACAGAAAACACCTTTACGAGTAAGAAGATTTAAAGAGTAATCATTCAAATAATTGAAAACAGATTTCAAATTTTGGAATCTATCTTGCGACAGTGTTGAAACTAGTTCTTCTAAAGATGCTCCTAAAAACCTAAATGAGTCTATAAATCGAAATTTTATGTTTGTATCATTATCATACTGAGTAAATGAGATGTATTTCTCTATTAATTGGTAATAGTGAAATTTGACTTGTTTTACCCAAACACTTTATGATAAAATGACTGTCGTATCCGGTGAGGTTATGAAATACAACTGGTATGACAACACCCTTTTGAAAATTTAAGTTGCAAATATTATGGGCATATCCCCTAAAATCCCCTGTAAAATGGTCATGGTCTTTTACTATAACAGAATTTTTGTCAAAAGGTTTTTCACATATGTGACAAAAACCATTATCGGATATAAGATTAGGCTGAATTCTCATAGGAACAATATTTTTATTTTTTAACTGAATAAATTTAGCAACCTCCTGCAACTCTTGTGAAAACCATTCCATACAATCTTTTCCCCTGTATGACTTAAAATAGGACAAACTATCATCGTATGAACATTTCAAATAATACCCTGCACTGAAAGGAATATGGTTTTGATACTTATTGGTTTTTTTATTTAAAGCTTCATTGTCTTTATAGGGAACAAGAATTGATTCAAAATCAGCGTATAAAACAAATGGTAATTTTTGTTTGCTTTTATAATTATTAAATTCAACATAATTTTCTTTTGGAAAAGACACTTTACATTTATTTATTACAGAGCAATACTCAGTATGATTTACCAATTGATCTTCACTAGAAAAATAATTTAAACAAATATCGCAAATGAATTTGGTCTCTTTATGTTTATTTAATTGAGTTGATACTAATCGAGATAAATTTTTAATCCAACAAAAATGAAAAGATATTTCTGAGGTATCATTGTCTACAGGAATTGCATCATAGTCATTAATTTTTCTAAAATATTTATTTTGAACCATTAATAGGTTTATGTGTTTTTCTAACTTATTTTTACAAAGTCGGGCTGGTACAGTAACATATTGCAAACTATTTCTGATTTCCTCTAAACTTAAAACAAAAACATTAATTGAAATATTATTTAATTTTTCAAATTTAGAAATTTGATCCAAAGTTATAGGGAATTCAATACCATCAAAATTTAAAATGTCTTTATAATTTGGATAAGATGATAGTCTGTCAGAATTGTTTTCAACTGGAAATAAAGCTGACATTACAGCCCATGCAAAACAGGCATTATCATTATAATTTTTCACATTGACACATGCATGTTTTCTAGAAATTTCCTCCGGTAATCTAATATAAGAAGACCCTGCATTATTACTAAAATAAAATTTGTTTATGTTCACTTCTAAATTTACAATCCTACTCAGTGAAAATCCGCTATATTTTTCAGAAAATTCTTGTAATTTTGATAAAATTTTATCCTTAACAAATTCCAGAAACCAACTATGAAGTACTGTTCCATGATCTACTAGAACATTTTTTGTGTTAAAATATTTAAACTCACATATTTCCTCGCCCTGTGAAGTTTTTATGAATTCACCGCAAAATTTAGTGTTTACTTTAACTGTTGGATAAGATTTAAAAATATTTGAAATACGTGATTTGATAAGATAAAATGCATCGTCTAAGAATTGAATAATATCTTTATGTTTTAAATTTATAATTACCCCAGTCCTAATTCTACCCATGAAAGCTGACTCTACATCTTCCCACTGAACCCTTGTACTACGTTTTCTATCACCATTAACAATTGGATTTAATAAAGTTTTAATTTGAGTTCGCAAATTTTTTAAATAACATAAATCACTTTGCAATTTATTTGAAAGCCCAAGATCACATTTACTTTTCTTTATTGTCCTATTATGAAGACGAATTTGGCTATTAATATGTTTTAACCATGTATTCTTCATTTCATCATTTGAATTTTGTAATAACCCAAAAGCCTTATGAAAAATAGATTTAATGTCAGTACTAACCTGCATTTTGGAGTAGCTTTGAATCCTCTAAATTTCGGTTATTTCGAACTTTGTAATTGATTGGTATTTTCCAGTTGCTTCCTCAAGTCCTCGGAAAACTACTGCGTATTTCCCTGGAATACAGTGTTTAAGTTGGGGCTTAAAGGCTGCTGTCACTCGTTGTGGCAAAAAACAGCTATTTTCTTCTAAATCTAATAGAATTGCCTCTCCGTATTTGCCATTCACCACCCTTGCTGCCAATATTTTAAATTTTTGCCCCTCTGGCAGGTCCTTCAATTTGATCAGGGGCTTGCGTTCCGCAACTGCACAAACATTGATAGCTTGTAAATTCATGTTTACTAAAAATATAATTTGAAATAATCAAAATATGTAATACAAACAAAAACAAAAAACTTACTTTTTATCAGCACTCAATTTATTGAGAAATTAGAAAATATTTCGTCGAAGATTGTCGAAGAATTGTACCAAAAACTTTGTATAAGTTGATACAGCCAAAGTAATTTGAACTCTGAATAAAAAACGCGGTTGAATTTCCTTATTTATACGATTATCACCACCACTAATACCACATTTAAAACACATAAATTGGGAACATAAATGTTTGTGGTCTTTAAATTCCTGATTTCTAAAATAAACTTACATCAAGTTTGCGGCTAACATGTAAACATTCAAATCCGCTTTACTAAGATAAAATATAAATAATGGTATTTCACCGGAAACTGATAAAACAATGAGCTAATTGTTTTCAACAAACTTGTGGTTGTTTAGTTCCGCCTTACTAAGATATGATATAAACATTGGTATTTCAACGGAAACTGATAAAGATATAACACAACTTTTTGTGGTTGGGATGTGGTCGTTAATTTCCGCTTTTTTTAATTAAATTGTAAATAATGATATTTTACCGGAAATTGATAAAAACCATGACGTGAGTGTTTGCGATCTTTTTGCGGTTGTTCAGTTCCGGTTTACTAAGATAACATATACATTTTTACGACAATTTTTAATCAATCTATTTTCTGAGGTTTTTATTATTTATATAATTTTTAAACAGTAAATTTATTGGGTTTTCTAATATCAACATGATTTTCCTTAGGAAATATAATTTTTACCACTTAACTGCGATTAGGAGTACAATGAATGTTTATAGAAGATTATGGTAGATAAATTTTAAAAACGGAAATGTCGCAGGATATATAAGAAATATATTAACAATAAATAGTTTAGTTTCGTTTAAATTGTTACAAGAAGTGTCAAAATGTCCAGTGAAAGTTTTTTTAAAGAAATTGAAGAAGAAATTACAATGATGCAAAATCGAGAGAAGGCAGCTAAAGAAAAACCATGGGACAGGAGTGAATATACCCAACTGCAGCTTTTAACAAATAGATTAACTCCTCCCGTGTATATTGAGAGGTATTTCGACGAAAAGTAAGTTTTTCAAACAATTTTCTCTTTTTGAGTAATTCTCAAATCTCTTTTTATTTTGTTACAGTGGATTAAATGATAGTCCCTCTTTTCGATTCGAAAGAGAGGCAACGAAAACTCCACCGAATGAGTTCATAAAAATGGATTTGAGAATAAATCCATATATCTCTTTCGTGGACGAAATGTAAGTTTTTACAAAGCATTTCTCTCGTTATGTATATGTTCAAATATATCTTTGTTTATTACAGTGGATTAAAGGTGAGCTCCCCTATAGGCAGTCAGGACTGTCAAAATGGGTGCGATCTGCACTTTTGTTTCTGTGAAGAATCCATAAAAATTCACAAGATGGATTCCAGTACAAGGTAAATTTATAAAATTTAATTCTTGCTTCATGATCTTAAATATTTTCTTTTATTTTTATAGTAATATAACGTGTCCAGAAACAATGCCTGATTCACCCATTGCACCCACAGGGGGACAACCGAGTGAAAGGTAAATATACAAACTTGTTTTCTCTTATTTATTAATTAATATATATTTTGTTACAGTGAAAAGACTCCCAAATCACGGTCCCCCATACAGTGGCAGCAACACCAATATTATGGCAGTCAGTACTGCCATAACTGCAATATGAGTTTCTGTTTTTGTTCCTTATCAATAAGGATTCATAAAAATATTTAATTTAAGGTATATTATTGTTTCTTTTATTTTTCCTTTTATTTATTGCTCTCCAGAAAACCTTATATATTTTTTGTTGTTACAGGTTCAAAAACAGAAACGGCGGAGCTCACCTGCAAACAGCCCACTTATTTAATTTTTTATTAGGTTAGGTTAGGTTAGGTTAGGTTAGTTTATAATGTTATATATATTCAATTATTTAATAAAATTATATATTTTTATAAACAGATTTTCATTCCATTTACAAAAATCGTAAAAGACATTTAAATTCAAATTCTAAACATTTTCCTTCACTTCACTTTCTAAGTTCTAAGAGTTAACAATAATGGAAGAACAAACATATAATATTTTTGAATCTTTTGAAATGAGACTGGCAACATTTGAAAAATGGCCAAGTTCTTTTCCGAAAACAAGTTTGGCTGCAGCAGGGTTCATTTACTCTGGAAGAGACGATGTAGTTATATGTCCCTTTTGCAAAACTGAGGGACATAAATGGATGCCTAATGACGATCCTCTTATAGATCACTTACGATGGAGTCCATTGTGTCCTTTCCTTCATATTGACAACACCATATCAAAATTACCTGTATACAATAATAAGTGTACATTTGAAAGCAGATTAGAAACATACAACACCTGGCCAAAAGCATTAGTTCAAAGACCACATGAATTAGCAAAAGCTGGGTTTTTTTATACTGGACATGGGGACCTAATTATTTGTTTCAATTGTGGTATCGAACTAAAGGATATACTACCTACAGATGACATTCAGGAAAGACATTCTAAGATGTTCAGTACATGCATCCTATTACGTGAAGAAAGTGATGAACAAAACTCTCAAACACCACACTGCAGAATCTGTCTTAAAAAAGATCTTAGTATAGTTTTTTTACCATGCAAGCATACTGTTTGTTGTACCGATTGTTCATTTAAGGTTAAACAATGCTGTATCTGTAGAAAAGATATACTTAGTTATTTAAAAATATATATTCCATAAACATCTTTTATTTTCTTGAACGCATTTTCCCACAAAAACACTCTTCACCTATCACAGTCTCACACGAACCACAGAACACACGACGTTACAACCTGTCACCACACAAAACACAACGTCAACCATATCATCATTTCAGCCCCCTTTACATAACCTCACTTTTCATCAAACACACCAGCCCCCATAACAGCCATCAGGTCCCCCCTAAAGAACGACACCCGCAAGACAACACACATAACCTCACTATTACACACCATCCAGACACCACCAACACACACCGGGGGCCCCCACGAAAACACACCCATAACCTATAAACACATAACCTATACACACATAGGACACCAAACATCAGCCCCCACACCAATGACACCGGGGGGCCACAGCGGAGCCCCCACGGAAACACACCCAAAAACACCTATAAACACATAACCTTACACCATACCCCCACACCAATGACACATAACCTTACACGGGGGCCCCAGCGGAGACCCCCACGGAAGCACACACAAAGACAACACACATAACCTATAAACACATAACCTTACACCATACATCAGCCCCCACACCAATTACACATAACCTATACTCACATAACCTTACACGGGGGCCCCCGACATACACACAACACGGGGGCCACAGCGGAGCCCCCCACGGAAGCACACCCAAGACATAACCTTACACCATACATCAGCCCCCACACCAACGACACATAACCTATACTCACATAACCTTACACGGGGGGCCCTCCACCGACATACACACAACACGGGGACCACAGCGGAGCCTCCAGAGGAAGCACACCCATAACCTATAAACACATAACCTTACACCATACATCAGCCCCCCTCGGCCCCCACACCAATCACACATAACCTTAACGTTACACGGGGGCCCTCCACCGACATACACACAACACGGGGGCCCCAACGGAGCCCCCAGAGGAACCCTACGGGGGGCACACCACACCCAAAACACTAGATGCGCAGCCCTAAGCCACTTCCGCTCCAGAATATATCTACTACTATTATTATCAAAATAATTCTTCTCAAAACGAAGAAAATTTTTAAGAATTAGCCTCGGGAAACCAACCACCCAACATAGAGGAAATACAAAACAAGTTACAAACCTTAACTTTCAACAAAATGAACCTCGACACGAACACTCAAACGAACCAGTTTATTTAAATCCTTTACTCACCGTAAGTTCCAAAAACTTATATTATATTTTTGACAGAACTCAAACTCACAAATTACTAATCGATACCGGAGCTTTAATCTCAATTTTTAAAGAAAAAGTCGTAAGGAATTTTCCCCGATACCCTGAAAGTAAACCAATTCAAGGTATTACTAGTGAAAAATTATTAATTATAGAATCAACTCTATTCCTTTTGCCTCTAATGATTATCATAAAGTTTTCGTGCATAACTTAGACATAGAATTCGATGGAATTCTTGGTCTTGATTTCTTAGATGACTGTATTATTGATCTTAAGTCCAAAAAATTGATAACTAATTTCAAAACTGTCCCATTATTCAAAGCCGGACAAGAAAACTCTTATCAAGAAATCATTCAAAATCCTCAAAACTCAATCTCAAAAAATCTTATTGCTACGACAAGTCATATTTCTAAAAAAGTCCCTAAACCTATAACTTCAAACAATATTTCAATTGAAGGAAGAACAGAAAAAATTGTCAAATTAAAATGCAATTCATCTAATACTGATGCCATACTTAAGGCACAAGAAAAGGAGAAAGTTAGATTACCTCATGCCGTTGTGAAAATAAACGCAAATGGTGAATTTTTATCATCAGTCATAAATGCTAACTCAATTCCAAAATCTGTTGATTTTTCAGACCTTTCTCTAGAACCAATAAATAATTTTGACCAAATCTTAAATCTTAATTCCAATATTTATGAATCAGCTTTCACTGATAGGATTCAGTTAATGAAAGACCAATTACGTCTTGATCATTTAAATCCAGAAGAACATGAAATGATTACCAATCTTTTTCTAGCATTTTCAGACATCTTTTTCATAGAAGGTGACAAATTAACATTCACCAATGAAATAAAGCATTCGATAGACACTAATAATTACAAACCTGTTTACACCAAGTCTTATAGGTATCCTCAGATTCATCGAAATGAAGTAAAAACTCGAATAAGTAATATGTAAAATCAAGGTATTATTCGACCCTCAATTTCCCCATAGTCATCCCCTGTTTGGGTTGTTCCTAAAAAGCTCGATGCTTCAGGCAAACAAAAATGGAGAATTGTAATTGATTACCGCAAATTAAATCAGTTAACCGACGATGATAAGTACCCTTTACCCAATATTTCTGATTTATTGGATCAGCTAGGTAAATGTCAATATTTTTCTACTCTGGATCTTGCTTCAGGTTTTCATCACATCGAAATCAATGAAACAGATATTCCTAAAACAGCATTTTTAGTTGAGAATTGATATTAAGAATTTATAAGAATGCCATTTGGATTAAAATTTAATGAAAGACCTTTCAGAACTCTATGATTTTAAATTAAGTTTTTCAAGTGTGAACCATCCAGAGTCCAATGGTTCAAACGAACCTTTTCATGCCACACTTTCCGAAATGATTCGTGCCAATACAGCCGAACATCCCGAAGAACATCCTTTTAATGTTTTACCCTACGCTGTCATTTGTTATAATAATACAAAAAGTTACACCCATGGATTTAGCCCATATGAACTAGTATTTGGGCATACGTCAAGTAGACCCCCTGAAACGTTATACAATCAGAAAACTTTCATTTCTAAATATATGTTGCGTGGGTCGAAAAAAAATTATCTTTTTAAAAAATATTTATTTCACTGCAGTGGGCGATGTTCCCAGGAAACAACATAGCATCTATTGCAAAGATCATACAAAGATATCTATTGTTTATTGTTTGCACGTGTGACCTTATTTATCATGAGACCTAGTTGAGATTGGATATAACAACTCCATCCCTATTTAAAAAGTTGATGCCATGCAGTAACTTTTTCCAACAATAAATTCAAAATAAATTCAAATTCAAAATTCAAATAATATAAATGATCCAAGATAGTAACATTTTTAAATTTCCTGTGAATATATGTAAATAAATTGTATATAAATATAATAAATCATATATGGATTAAAATAGCAAAATAAATCAAAAATAGAAGAATAATAATTAGGATTAGCACAAAAATTGTTCATAATAAGAAAATTGAATTTTCTTACAGTTCATCTTTATCTTCGGTTTCACGGATATTTGGTCTTTTTCGGGGTAGGAATCTTCTGAACAATAGAATTCGTTTTCCATCTGGAGGTGGCGAAGGTGGATAGCTGGGGCCAGCCATAATGCTAATTTGGTTGCGTCTTCTTCTTTTACATTTGCAGAAGATGTACAGGATAACCAGGAGGACGATTATTGTAATAGTGAAGTAAACAAACCAAGAAATGTGTTTATTCGCAAAGGGTTTGTTAATCATCTTGTCCAATTCTTCAGAGTACTGGTCTAGTTTGTGTTGGCAATATTCAATTCTTCGGTATCAATTTTGCTCAGCTTCAAGGGTTGAAGTTTTGGTAAGTAGGCTTTTGGTGGAAATTCATCAGAACATTTGAAAGGAATAGTAACGGCATGATTGTTGTATGTTACATTTTTATAGACTTCCGTCCGAACTCTGGTACTTCGAATAAATTCGTTACAGTCTCGTTGTAACTTTATTATGGTATTCACATTTATAATTTCGGAAATTGTCTGTTTGTCCTTGCATTTGACTGTTATCGGAACTTGATCTGTAACCATGATCAACCAAGTATTTAACTTTAATTCTTGGATGTTGTATCCTGTGGCTAATACAATAGTGGTTTGGCAGGATTTTGGGAGTTCAAAGCTTTGGCGTAACAGCTGTGCTTCACATATAGCGTTGCTGTCAATTGGTAATAGTAGAAGTTCTTTGCAAAGTTTGATGTTGAAAGTTAAACCTTCGCATTTCTTTAAATTTTGAAATGTCACATATAACATTGAATCATCATCTTTTGCAATATATTTTTGATTTGCTAAAATTATATGATGCAATCCAGTTCGTTTATCCGCAACTGGAATGGGGATAAGTCTAAATAATATATAATCTTCTGGTTCAATTAAAGGGATTTTTAAAACAAAGATGATTCTGGAATCTTTCTAAAAAGCTGATAGTTCCACTATGTCAAAATATGGGGCTATATTTGAAAACGATATTGGCAAGGGTAATATATCTTTTACAAGGGTTTGTGATAGTGCTTGAAGAGTAGTTATCAAGTCTTTAGACGTTATTATAGAAGGGTGAATTATTTTTAGTCTTGCGAATGTAATTGCATTCAAGATGCCATTTAATTCATTTTGTAAAAATGTGTAACTTTCGGTTAAAGTTTCACAAATTTCTAAAATTTTTAATTGAGCTTCATAGAAACCTAAATCGTTAGAAATATCATAAATAGTTTGTACTATTTCTACCAAATCTTTATTAAAAGTGTCTTCGTCAATTTGTAATTTTTGGATCGTGTTGTTAAAATTTTTAAGTACCTACGGAGGTTGTGACTGAAATTTGATTTTTCATGAGATTTTCAAGTTCTTTTTCATCAAGGGAAATTTTGTTTATACATTCATTATTGTAGTCTCCGTCACTATTTATTAATCCTCGACGTGAGCGTGACTGTGTGATGTCTTCAAAAGCTTCCGCTTATTTCATGTTTACTGATTGAGCTATTTGGGATAATAAACTTTGATGACTTCTTAATTGGGGTTTAAGTGAATTTAAACGGGGATTTTCCGTTTCAAACATCAAGTCTAGTTCATCTAACATTTTCTCGTTGTGATCGATTGCTGTTTTTATTGAGTCTAAGTGTTTATATACTAAAATAGTCCATTTATTATTTGATACTTTAAGATATGATTCTTCATGGTAATAGATTCCTACTGTGTTTTTCACTGGGTCTAATATCATCTGTGCATTGCAGCATTGTAATATGAGAAGGATCAAGTATCTGAAAAGAAAATTATATTTCAAGAGGAATGTTTTGTTCTTGTTCTAGGGGTTTTTCATGACAGGGTTTTAATCTATCAAAATTAACTTTTGTCTTCTGACGGGTTTTCCAGTTCTAGAATTGCTGAATTTTGAAATATTCCTAATATTTCAAAGGGTCCATGAAATTTATCCTTTAATTAATCTGATATTTGTGATTCCTTTACAAATACATAGTCTCCAATTTTATATTGATAAGGGTGTGGGGAGATATTTTTATCGAATATAATCTTAGATTTTTCCTTATTCGTCAGTGTTCGTTCACGAGCAACTTGGTAATAATGTTTTAGTCCGGAATTTAAGTCTCTTATGTATTTTGTGATCAATTCTTTTTCATTGTATAATTGTTCTGGGGGTCTACCTGAAGTATGTCCGAAAATTAATTCTTATGGTGTAAATCCATGTGTTTTATTTTTCGTATGGTTATAGCAAATCGTTACATACAGCAAGAATGTTAACGGATGTTCTTCTGGATTTTCTGATTTGTGGGCTCTGATCATTTCTATGAGAGTAGCATGAAACCGTTCAAGTGAACCATTTGATTGAGGATGATTGACACTTGAAGATGTTAATTTAATATCATATAGGATACATAAATCTTTTAGCAAGTTGTTATTGAATTCTTTACCTGAATCACAGTGGATTCTTAAAGGGGTGCCGTAATGTTGAAAGATCAAAATTAAGGTGTTAACTACTATTTGGCAGTTTTATCTTCGATTGGATATGCTTGTGTGAATTTTGTGAGTTCATCCCTTATTGTGAGTACCAAATTTTTGTTGGGAATTTCTAAAATGTCTACATTTATTCTCTCGAAGGGAGTTTTGGGTGTCTCTGTGATAACAAGTGGTGTACTTAAGTTTTTTCTACAAATTTTTACTTTTTGACAAATCTCACATTTTTTGATATAATTCTCTATGTCTTTATTCCGTGCCAGTTATATTTCTCTTTTATGCGTCTTATGGTTTCATTTATTCCTTGATGTAGGTTGGATTTACCTGCATGATATTGATCTAAAATTATTGGGATTTGTTCTTTGTCTGGAGTTTGGGTTAAGTTTTCACATATTTTGAATTCCATTTCTTTATCAGAGAAAATGAAATAAAGAAGTTCTACGATAGGTAATTCGACATTGTTTTCGATGTAAAATATTTTTGAAGGATCAAGTAAATGTTGGTCTTTATATAATGTAAAGAACATGTGTTCTACTACACTTTCTGGGTCAAATGGTAAAACTATAATGTAGTATGTCCTATCTCTTACTGTGTAACTTGAGTATATATGGATTTTGTTATAGTCTAAGTTTAATTCTTCTTCGAATATGTCTTGTAAAATGTCATTATGATAATTTATTTTTGCGAAAGAAAACTATTATCTCTTTATTAGTCTTGTCAAGTAATTGTTTGTTAAGATATTCAGTTTTGGAATAATCAATTAAACAGGTGGTTTTGAAAAGTTCAACAAATCCATTGAATACATCAGTTATTGTTTGAAGATCAATTTCAGGGGATTGTGGTTGTTCAATAGTTTCTGGTTCGTCAGTTTCTTGTTCATCAGTTTCATTGTTAACTAGAATTTTAGCATGCATTTGTACACATTTTTGAAAGTGGTTAATTTTAATGCGTGACAGTGCATCTGGGTGTTTGTTTATGCGTCCGGGTTTATAAATTACTTCGTAATCATACTCTTCTAACTTAAGTGTCCAACGTGCTAGTCTGCTACCTGGATCCTTAATTGAGAATAACCATCTTAAAGGGCGATGATCGGTATAAAGTTTAGGATTCGGCCAAAATTAGATTTCTGAAGTGCTTCACAGCCCATACTATAGCTAAGAGTTCTCTTTCTATAGTAGAGTATCTTGTCTCTGCGCGACAAAGAGTTCGAGAAGCGAAAGCTATTGGAAGATCCTTTTCAACGGGACCTTGTGATAATACAGCGCCTATTGCATATGAACTTGCGTCTGTTGTTAGAATAAAGGGTTCCTCAAAATTTGGATAAATTAAAATTGGTCATGAAGTTATTGCGTTAGACGTGAAATATGATCGTGGATGGTAGTAGGGGAATAACAAATAATATCATCCATGTATACACAAAATTTTTCATTTTGGAGGCCTAATAGAATGATATCCATTACTCTTTGGAAAGTTGAAGGGGCATTTTTGAGTCCAAATAGCATTCGAAGAAATTCGTAGTGTCCATTATCAACACTAAAGGTAGTTTTTTGAGAATCTTTTGGATCAATTTCGATTTAATGAAATCCATTTGCGAGGTCTAAGGTAGTAAAATATTCGCATTTGCCTAATTGTTCGAGATTTTCTGCAATATTAGGTAAGGGGTATTTATCTCCAACGGTAGCTTCGTTGAGCTTCCTATAATCGATTGTTTTCGAGATGCGTCAGGTTTTTTAGGTACAACCCATACAGGAGGATGACCATGGGGAGTAAGAATGTTTCATGATACCTTGGTCTAACATTTTTGAAACTTGTGTTTTTACTTCGTCTTTATGCATTTGGGGGTATCTGTATGATTTAGTAAAAATCGGTCTAGCATCTTTAGTATCAATTGTGTGTTTTATGTCATTAGTGAATGTTAGTTTATCTTCGTGAATATGTCAGAGAATTTTAAACAAAGGTCAATAACTATTTGTTTATCTTCATCGTTTAAGTGATGGAGTCTTAAGGAATTTCGAATTATTTCGTTTCTGTCAGGAATAGGTTGATCAAATTCTGTTTCGTCATTAAAAGTGTTTAGGGAATTAGTTTCGATTGGTTCAAGTTGTATGTCATTGAAATTTACTTGTTTTGGAATTGCGTGAGGGTTAATAACTATTCGCCTTTATCATTTATTTTTACAATCGCATTTGGTATTCTAACTTTGTCAATTGCTTGTGCAGAAAGTATAGCTTCGGTGTTTGTTATGTTACAGTTAAGTTTGTAAACTTTTTCTACACGAGCTTCTATATTTATGATGTTTTCAATGGGACGTAGTGTTGATGTGGTAGGATTTGTATTTTGGATTTGGTCAGTGACTTTATGTAAGGGAATTGATTTGAAATTTAAAATTAGATTTTTGTTTTTAATATCTACTATACCGTCATAATGTTCTAAGAAATGTGCGCCTAGTAGTCCGTCAAAGTCAATATCGATGTTCGAAATGTAAACTTTATGTGGGTCACCTTGTTTAAAGGGTATCATTGTGGATTTCGTTAAGAGAACTTTTTCATTAGTAATACCTTGAACAGTTAGGTATTCTTGATTGGTTACGGGAGTTCTACTAAACATATGGGGTTTGAATATGGAAATTTTCGGCTCCTGAGTCAATTAACATTTAAATCGGTTAAGGGGGTCTTTAATATAATACAGGTTTTTGGAACTTACTGTATGAGATCTTACATAAATGTTTCTTGGAAGTTTAGTTTGGGGTTGAAATTGTTCGTATTGATTAAGTGAATTTGCATTTCCGGGGGTTTGTCTTCTAAGGCAAGGGTTTGAAAATTTTCGGTTAGTTCGTTTTGTATTAAATAGTAATTTGTTGAATTACTTCATAGTCAGTTTGTTCATAATTATCATCTTGGCAATTATATGAAGGACAATCATTTTCACATTGATATTCAGGGTTTTAGTAATTTTCTTGATAATTATTTTCGTAATTGTTTTCAGCATTAAAATGTTGAGTTTTCCAAGGGATTGTTGAAGATCTTTGGAAATTTGGGTTTTGTTGAATTACTGGAGGTCTTTGAAATTGAGGGGGTTGAGAAGGATTTGATCTTTGTTGTTGTTGTTGTGTAAACGGTCTATGAAAATTCTGTTGTTGAGAATTTGAAGTTGAAAGTTGTCTTTGGTTATATTGAATGTTATTTGAAGTACTTGGAAAATTATTTCTGAAACGACATTCATTTTGCGTATGTCCCATGCGTTTCCATACTGAACATACTTTTTGTATTTTCCGCTGAGGGTTGCTTTGTATATTTTGTTTTGGAGATTTCTGCAATTCAAAATAATTTAATTGTAATTCGTGTCTGATTCTACTTATTGCGGTGAGCATATCGCGAGGATTGCAAACTCGAATTATCTGACCTGGCTTCGATTCAAGACCGGTTAAAAGCGTGTTTAAACACATCATTTCTCTGAGTTTTGTTTGTGCAGCTTTTTGTTCTCCGGTTAGATTTTGCTTATTGATACCGGCATACAATTTTGCTTCGTGTGTCTGTAACCTTGACACGAAATTGAGTACTGATTCTGAATTTAATTGTTTCAATCTCTGTAAATCTTGAATGAGAGAAGTTAAATCGCGAGAATCGCCGAAATGGGTATCTAATAGAGTTTTGATTGTTTCCCATGAGTTAGGATTCCTTGAATTTATTAATTCCGTGGCTCTTCATTTTAATTTGTTTTTTATGTGTAATGTTAGAAATACTTTTTGATCTTGAACTGCAATTTGCATTGCGGTGTTGCATGAAGTTATGAAAGTTGAAAGGAAAATGGGGTTGCCATCGTATTCGGGATCGACATTTTTATGAAAATTAAATTATTTTGGGAAAACTTTCAGAAAAACGTTATGGATTGTTTATTTGAGTTGTAAATCAGTTCTTAAAATTATTCAATTGTTTTAAATTATTCAAAAATATATCTTTAAAAATAAATGATTCTTTGTCACTTACATTGACATTTTCTTCTTCCTTTGCGAGGTTCTGTAGGCTTTAAGGACTAGGGTCCACCCTTGGTACTTCAGTCTGTCGCCTAGTTCGTCTGGTGGGATCTGGGCAGTTGGGACGTCGCCGTGTTCTACTTTTTATCGCAGTGAGGCTGTTGCCGTGTTCAACCAAAATTCTACCCAGCTCGTTGAGTCGTCGCTGTTTCCCAAAGTTTTTCCTATCCTACTGACTGCGCCAATTTTGTTGCGTGGGTCGAACAAAATTTATCTTTTTAAAAAATATTGATTTCACTTTAAAATTACACGATTTTAATTATCGCGGGCTTTACATACAAGTTAACTAGTAGACAAGTAAAAGTAACAAAAAGCAATCTAATTATTATTTCACACATATTTATAAGTTAACCACCACCAACTAGCTTTGCTGAGGTTTCACAGCGTCTGCAGTGGGCGATGTTCCCAGGAAACAACATAGCATCTATTGCAAAGATCATACAAAGAGATCTATTGTTTATTGTTTGCACGTGTGACCTTATTTATTATAAGACGTAGTTAAGATTGGATATAACATATATTAGAGATTTAAATAATCGTATGGAATACTATTATAAAATAGCAAGAGAATCAAAAAGAGAAATCAAAAATTCGGTTTGATAAGAATGTATCCCAAAATCAACCTGAATTTAATATAGGAGATAAAGTATACCTCAAAGAATCTCAAATTAAAAATAAATCAGAAAATAAGTTCAATGGCCCTTATGAAATCAAAGAACTGTATCAAAACTCAGCAAAATTATTTAATCTAAATACTCATCAAACTACTAAAGTAAATTTCGATAGGCTTAAACCCTATTTTGATAAGAAATTTCTTCTTTTCAGAATTTTAATCCTGCGGTGGATAATCACCATCTCAAGATGCCAATATCAAATATCACCAGTAAATAATACGATCGGTATTTATTTCCAAGAGGAAAGTAATTTAAAAATATCAAATTAAAAATGAACACTCTTAGTATACAAAGAACTCAGTCATATTTAACAAGCGATTTCAAACAACAATGACATTTTAGATCATTTGCAAGATTCACTTAAAGAATATAACGATCGTATGATTGCATTTAAAGTAGAACTATCAACGCATATTAGTCTTTTAAATCAAATTGCGAACAATGTTGATGAGAAATATAAAGAAATATTTGCTGATACCAAAAGTTATATAGGTTCAAGTTCAAACAGGCGCAAACGCGGCATAATTAACGGATTAGGTACGATATGGAAAGCTATATCGGGAAATCTAGACTCATCTGATGGGGAATACTACAGTAAGTGCATTGAAAGCATTACGCGAGATGAACACCAGATAGAGAATTTATTAAAGAATCAGATTTCAGTGACTACGTCAGTAATTAGGAATTTTAATAGTACAATACAAAAGTTGCAAATTGACGACTCCACATTTAATAAAGATCTTCAAGAAATTCAATTCGCATTTTTTAACCTTACAGATGATTTAGCCTTTTATCAAGCGCAAATAACAGTACTAGAAATTTGCGAATCAGTGATGAGAAGTTATGTTTTGATTGAAGAAACTCTTGATGATATTTTAAATTCCATTTCATGTGCCAGACTTAAAATTTTACACAGTTCGATTATATCACCCAATGATCTATTAAATTCAATACAAAAGATATCTGTATCACTGTATAAAAATGAGCTACCTATACCAGTTTATACTTCAACTGTAGCACAGTACGTTGAAATAATAGAATTAGAAGCATTTCAAATTGATCTACATCATATGCTTCATATTGGTCATAAATATATTGCTAGAGACGGTGACTCTCTACTTTACGTAACTCTTGATAACATGGACAATTGCAAGTGTATAGACCGAAATCGAAAATTTGTCCAGACATAGTACCGTACCCAATCGACAGTGATGCAATTTGTGAAGCCCAGTTTTTCAAGCAAACCAGTTATTTACCAAAAACTTGTCAGACAATCTTAATTTATGCAAAGGAATATAATATCCAATCAATTACTCCAAATCATTGGCTAATAAGTATATCAGATCCTCTACCGATCACCGTTAGATGTGAAGGAAGAGAAGTTATCACAAAAATAGTAAACGTTAATACTATTTTAAAGCTACAACCAAAATGTAGTGCATTTATCGGATACACCCGAGTCCAAGCCAAACAGTTAATGGATACATATCAAAACATAACTTATCGAAATCATCCAGTAAATATACCATTTAGCTGTTGTGAAGACTTAATGCATAAAGTCAACCTTCCAGACTTAAGACCGTTGAAATTAAGTAAATTGAATACAGATGATCTAAACATTGCTCAACACAAGTTATCCCAATACTCCGATCAATTAGATGACATTATTACCTGGGAATATTTGTTCAGTTCCAAATCGACAAGCACACTTTCGAGAAAAGATTTAGCAGCTTTCAATGCCTCCTTATAGAAGTGAGTTTTATTGTGTTTTTTTTTTCACTGCTCGGAATATCTTTGAACTTACAAAAGGGCTTTATAATAAATGATCCCAATATGCCTCTAAATGAATTTGGATGTGGTGGAAACAACGTACAATATTGACAAAATGCTCCGTTTTGGCGCCTAGAATATATCAACCATGGAGAGTATGTTTCCAACCAAGAATAATTAAATTTTCTCTTTAAATGTTTTGCATCTTCCGCAAAGTTATAGGCCGCGGAAGGGGACCAACAGTTTTCAATCAATTCCTTCTTCTTTTCGGTTGATAACATGTGTGCCCGTCCAACATATCGCCTGATACCATTTTCATTGCAGTCATCTGAGTCATCCATCAATGAGTCAGGATTCGGCGCCAGATATCTAGAGGAATTTGGTCTAGGTAGTTCCTGCGGCTGAATATAACCTGTTTTGGTGACTGAAGAAGACACATGTCCTGTTCATCGCTGTCGCTACTTGATAAATCTTTTTTTTTTTTTCGTTTCAAAGTCTCTGCAAAACAAAACGCTTTGATAAAACTTTATGTAATTAATTATTTTTTACGGGAGGGCAGTTTTTTGTCAGTTAGTTATAATTATTAAAATAAATACTCAGTTGTATTTTTTAGCTTTATTTATATCAAGGATCTGTTTTAATTTGTAGTTAATTAAACCACAAATATAATTTATATTTTGTTTTCATAATTAATTACTGAAAACGAAACCACTGCTTAGTTAACGTTAAATTCATAGAGATTGAATCAATAAACTAGTTTTTAATAAAATAATAGTTTTTCTTAACATTTTCCTTCCACATAATCGATCCTTTCTTTTCACATCAAAAATATGCCAGAAAAAAATAAAATAAAAATACTAGCTCTAAGTCCAAAATTAGAGCAGTAACTTTCTGATGTCCATTTTGATAAAATGATGAGATACACTCAGAAACTTCACAACTCAACACTGAGATCTTATTATTTAATAAATATAAATCAACATTGACTAACACAGGCAAGGCGGTAGTCTTATATTCGCTTTCCAATTCGCTTGTTTAGTTAATCGCTTCCAATTAAAAAGTGACTTGCTCACAGCGGCTCACGTCTTTATATACCCAAACGAACATCATACGAGAATGTACGGTAACATTCTACATTCTACCTGCTGGTCTAGTTACTGCTACCAAGTTCCAGAGAATTCATTGAACAGTCGCCATCTAGCGTCGAGTAGCAATACTAGGTTTTACAAGGATTATAGTCCATTTATTCAACTGTAGGTGTTTCTTATGAACACTTACAGAAGGCATTGCCACAAAACCAATTAAAATTGTATGTCCGTTTGTAACAATAAATTCTAATTTATTTAGGTATACCGCATACAAATTATAGAACACTAACATGAATGCTGGTGAACGGCTGTCGTAGAAAGAAATGCAATGTACACACACACACACCATCACACCATACCTACCTACATATTTATGTACTGCTTAATGTCCTTGCGTTTTGGCAAATCTGATAAAGTCGTGATGAAAATGGAATACTTTCTACAATATACATTAAACCTTGTGAATTATTTACGTTTTGTCATGCGATGCGGAATTTATTAATAGGTAAGGGAGTCAATTGCTCGCACTTTGGTCGCTTTGCGGCTAGCTACATTTCATCTCTAAGGGGGGAACTGTCCCCCCCTGACCCCTCTTGGCGACGCCCTTGCTCTGTGGGCATATGAAACAAATGAACAATTGTCTGGTATAAATAAAGGAAAGCACTGGATGATAAACCTGTTTTTGTATTTATCATAATATACTTAATCTACGCCAGTATTAGTAATGCTTTTTACACTGTTTCGTTAAACTGTTCGATTCATACCTTCAAAGAATATCTTCAATATGTTTACTTTGTTTTGGAATAAGTTCTCGATTTCCAATTCTTGTACGTACTCAATACTCAAATAATTTTGAAAACAACAGGGCTTTCACCTTTGTGACAACAAATGCCATATTTTTATTTTTAAGGTTAATAAATTCGGTAATCCTCTATTTGGCGTATCCTGAAACGACGTCCCAAATGGCACAAAACTGCAAATTGTTGGTGCAACGTTGCGATAACATTTGTGCTAGGGGTGTCCATCAAGAAAAACATCGATGTTTTTTCAACATCGAATACTTTCTGCAAAAGTGTGATATTGACAATAAAACTGATGTTCATTTGTATTCATACCATTAAAAACGAGGTCTGATTTAGACCTTGAAACGTTTAGACTTTTGAACTATACAGACTTTCAAGTTTATGTGGCAGTTAATCCCAAAGAACTCAGAAAAAATAAAAACCAAAGATGCCACAATTATCATTCAGAAAACAGCTGCAATAATATATTTATTTTTTTAAATATTGGTTGGATGTTCAATTATATTAGACCCATATATTATATAGCTTCATAAGTGAACTAAAAAATACAAAACTAGTACTATTTTACAAAAAACAATTACAAAAACATTACAATTAAAGTTTAGTTTACTGGTTAATCTCCATTAAATTATGTAAATTTTCATATGACTTTCGTCATCTGTGGAATCGCAGAGCCGTCGAATGGTAACAAGAATCAGGGCTCAATAGGGTACTAAAAACATATGCATTCTTGTCATTTTTGTCTTGTACCTATTTACAATGAATGCATTTTGGCTCCCCTTTAAGGATGAATTAATAATTTCGTTGATAAACACAAAATTTTAAGTTGTTGAGTACGCAAGAAGGCTTGTGTTAGGCCATTGATTATTAACACATTTTACACGAGCATAATTGTTTCTCGGACTCAAAAATGTTATTTTACAAAGTTTTCCCTTTCAAACTGAATTTCAAACCTAAAAATTTAAGGTTCTTTCTTTAAAGTTTTATTTTCCGAATTTAATTCCTCGGTAAAGAATTTTGCAATAGTACTTAGTACTTACAGAAAATAAAGTACAATTGAATAAGAAAACAAACATGAAAAAATATAATATAAATAGTTGTTCAATTTTTGGGAGATAATAACAAAATATTTTTCAAAAACAGGATTAGGTAGGCACTTGATAAACAATTTCCTTCCCGTCCCATATGTTGAACCCATTTCGCACTTCTAGGATTATCCGTGGGATATAGAGACATTTTTCAATCCGATTGTTTTTTTTTTCACAAACTTCGCATATAATAAGAGTGTTTTTTTTCAATTACTCTGTAGAAAAATATACCGTGATTCTTAACATGTTACATCCATTTAAAAAACACTCATTTATTCAGAAAAAATGTAGTTTTAGTACAATCTTATGTAAGAACTCTAACATACGTTTACTGCTTCATTCACTGCATGTTTTCTAGGATAAAATATTCCTACTTTTACATGTTTTTCCAAACTATTCTATTGAAGAAAATACTCGGGATTCTTTCATTCACAATTTTTCACGTTTTACACAGTCATTTCACAATTTTTCATGTTTTACCAAAACATAATAACTTTTTGTCGATTTGAGACTGAGGCTCCAATGCATTGTAAACATGGAGAAGCAGTCAGGATGCATCCTGGATGGATGCGTGACGAATCCCGGATCCTTTATACGCAAATGGCTGATAAGAATAATCATATCTTGTTAATGGCATTAACCTTGCCTAGAGTAACGAATACTTTGTGAAGTTTGATTTGTTTTGGGATTGTAATAAATTATTACACCATGATTGATGATTGTGCAGAGTTAATAGTTCTTTCGATTGAAAGTACGGCCACTCCGTTTGTATGAACAATAATCGTACCCTGTTCTTGACTTATATAATATCGAAATCAAGTGGGATCTCGATGAAACATTTAAAAAAAATGTATGAAATTATTGCGCAAGAAATGAAGACATGCAGAGCCACTTATCTTCTTGTCTATACACTACAAGCTCTAACCTTCTCTTTCTATGATCTGCAGTGCTCTAACTTCTAACCTCTAAGGATGATCATCCACTGTTCATTACATAGAAATATAAAATTATTTTAAAAATACTCATAAATGTTCGAACTCTTCATTCTTCCTCACGTCAACTCATTTCACTCGTCCCAAATCGATCCAATGAATCCTTTGTTATCCGCGAACACCGAATTTATCAGGTATTCGAAATTCTGTTACCACGAACGCCTTATGGCTGTGCGCATGCGCTATATCATGGGTTCTATTTCATTATTAGTCACACAGTTAGTTTTTTTCATTGATTCGATGTTTTTTGTAAAAAACATCGATGCATCGAATGAAAAAGATCTTTGTCAAAACATCGAATCAATCCGATGTATCGTATGGTAAACATCGAATGGATTCGATGCATCGATGTTTTGTGAATATCTCTAATTTGTGCATCTATGAAGTTCAAATTTACGTAACCTCAATATGGAATGTCAGAAGCAAAAGTAAACAATATTTGATGTTTATTAATTTTACTTTTGTTGCAGGTCGGGTTCCAGTGTCCAATCCCGGCCGACGCATTTAGGATTTGCTGTTGTAAGCCAGTCAGCTAATAATTTAACAAAAACCTAATTCGCATTTAACATATATTTTTTGGAGAAATGTAGTCTTGTATAATCCTATTGTGGTTGAAGAGCAGTGTGATAAAGGAACTTGTAATAGGTAGTTGGATAAAAAGTAACATCCAATTTCTTCCAAATAACAACCTTTAACCTCACCATGGTACATGTGTGTTATATTTGTGCCTCTAAATGTAGGTTATAATAGGAGGCAAGAAAAGTATTTGACTTTGATTGTGATGTGATGTGCTAGAGAATTAGTTGTCAAAATTTCAATAAAACCCTAGTTCAAGAAGTTAAGAGTCATACCTAGTTAGACTAGTTTGTTGCCTTATATCATGAATGTGTTTCATATATTAAGCACTCTAAAGCAACTGCCTAAATTATTTGAAATTTGATTGGGTCAGAAAAAGAGTAGATTAACCAAGTGTGAGTCAGTGGGCAACATGTGTAAGCTGGTAAAATTAAAGACCTCAAAGGGGAAATCAAGTTATTGAAAGATAAAACTGATAATAACCAAACTCAAGTAGACCAGCAGTCTTCTGATCAAATTCGAATCGAAAAATTTTGAGCATCATTTACAAAATCAGTTTAACCAAACTTCAATTAAATTGGACCAATCTGTCAACAACTTATCTCTTTTAACTCTAATTTGGCCCAGTTAGTCAAAATTTCAATTATCTCTGACAAAACACATCCAATTGTTGTAATCTACTCACAGAAAACCACTTGGTGGCTCCAACTCCTTTATTACCTATTATACTGGGTAACTACTGCTGTCCAGAATGCCATATGACAGGTCAACATTCAAAATTCAAATACCCGGATTCGGATTCAGCAACCCCAAAAACATGGGGTAAACATAGTGGGGCCCCCAGGTCAAGGCCTTTATTTGTGCGGCTGTATACCTAATCTAACAATAATAATTTTGACCTTGCAGTAATCTGATTCTGAATAACTGTCTATTTCTAAGCATTTAAATTTACATAGCAGCAATGAAAACAATAAATCAGTCCTGGTAAGCCTGCAAATTTGAAGTGATAGATATGCCTCTAAATGTGATTGATAAAATGCAGTCTTGTTCAGTTCTAAAGCAGTATATCTCATTGATGGTTATGTCTTTTTAAACTTTTAGTATAAAAACTAACACATTTTGAAATCTGAGGTATATATAAGGAATAAGTATAATTGCCTAAAAGTCATAGAATTTGAAAACTTATCACATCTTAATAAAATAAAGCTTTGTTAGCTTTCATATAAAGTGCTCAATGATTACGATCTTTAAACGATAAATATGACTCAAAGATGATCCCTAGATTAGTTAATAACGATGTATTGCCGCATCTGAGTCGGTGCTGCTGTGTCGTTTTCAAGGCCGTAGCCAGCGGGGAGGGGGGTCAGTTCAAACCAGGGAGACGGTTATCTTGTTCTAATTCTAAGGTAAACTGTATATGTCAGGAAATTTTCCAATTCGGCTTCTCAATGTTGCCATAGCTCCAAAACAATTCCCACCGAAGAAATTATTACAGCTGTTGAAGCTTCCCTACACTCACTGAGTGAAGAAAATGCTTAAGAAGTCCGACAAGAATTGTCTAGAATATTACGAACAAGCAAACCGCCAAATTCCAACCAAAGTCCATCCGAACGGAAAGCAATGTTTCAACTTCGTAGAAATACAGATATTTTAATTCAACCAGCTGATAAAGGCAACGCTACCGTGGTGATGAACAAGGAAGAATACAATCAAAAGATGACTGACATCCTACAAGACACTTGCTACAAACC
The DNA here is from genome assembly GCA_034190945.1 of Octodonta nipae. NCBI lineage: Eukaryota > Metazoa > Arthropoda > Insecta > Coleoptera > Chrysomelidae > Octodonta > Octodonta nipae. Next base: position 79,072,942 of record CM067218.1, read on the forward strand.
AACAATCCGGAACCCAAAACGTATCTAGAAAAAGTTACAAAAACCAAAATATAAGGATCACCTTTATGCAACGAAATCAAGAAACAGTTGATACCACGCGAGAAGTCATCCAGGTGCTCAAGACTCTAAGAACTCCCAAAAATACACAAAGAAGGAGTTCCCATAAGGCCCATTATAAGTGCTGTAAACAACTCAGCAACCCAAAAACTGGAAAAATACATAGCGAAGTTTATGCAGCCAAAAGTGGAGGAAGCGGATTCCTATCTGAGAAACTCTGAACATTTCATTAGGAAAATACAGGACCTAAATATGAACAACACTGACATCATTCCTAGCCTAGATGTTAAGTAACTATATACCCAAGCATTCCGGTCAACGAAGCTATAGAGAAGATATCGAAGAAAGAAAATTTCCCAACCCACATCATTGCACTCGCCAGACACTGCCTAAACAACACATATTTTACATACAATGGACAAATGTACAAACTGTGGGTGCTTCCATGGGCTCATCGCTGTCACCACTAATAGCCAGTCTCTTCATGATTTATTTCAAAGAAGAAGCTCTCCAGAATGCTAAGCTTAAACCAACGTTATGGGTTTGATACGTAGATGATATTTTCATCATCTGGCAACATGGAGAAGCCAAATTGGAAAATTTTCTGACATATACAGTTTACCTTAGAATTAGAACAATATAACTGTCTCCCATTTCTAGAGGTTCTCGTTACCAAAACCAACACACAAATAGATCAACAAATCTTAACAAAGGGGACGATGCCCAACGGCTCCCACCCACATGAGAACCGCACTAGCAGACAGTTACATTAAAATCAAATCAGATATAAAAGATCAAATAACGCCAATGTACCTCCCAGGCCAGACACTAGCACAATGATCAAAAGGACCGATAACTCGTCACAGAGCGAGAGCTCTGATTGGCCAAAGCAAACAAGACCACGCATCGTCCGACCGATAGCATATATAAAACGACACAGCAGCACCGACTCAGCTGCGGCAATACATCGTTATTAACTAATCTAGGGATCATCTTTGATTAATATTCATCGTTTAAAGATCGTAATCATTGAGCACTTTATTTGAAAGCTAACAAAGCTTTATTTTATTAAGATGTGATAAGTTTTCAAATTCTATGACTTTTAGGCAATTATACTTATTTCTTATATATACTTCAGATTTCAAAATTTGTTAGTTTTTATACTAAAAGTTTAAAAAGACATAACCATCAATGAGATATAGTGCTTTAGAACTGAACAAGGACTGCATTTTATCAACCTCATTTATAGGCAATATGTATCACTTCAAATTTGCAGGCTTACCAGGACTGATTTATTGCTTTCATTGCTGCTATGTAAATTTAAATGCTTAGAAATAGACAGTTATTCAGAATCACATTCCCAGCAAGCAAAATGATGTCTTCATGAAATCATAAAGAGTTCTTATTCAAGATTTGGAAGTCAAAGTTAGTTCCAAAATGGAGTCTGTAAGAAGTCTTCAAGACGTCGAATGTACCACCTGAAGATGTCTTAAGGACTTCTTAAATGACTTCTTAAGGACTTCTTAAATAAACTTCATAAAGAAGTCATTTTTGAGTTTGCAAAGAACTTCTTGGCGGCCTCATTTTTTTGAGGTCAGTGATGAATTCTTATTGGGGTCTTAAAAAGATTCCTTTATGACTTCTTATATCAAATTGGGATTATAGGAATGTGAACAGATAAAAAATTAATTAAATATTATTTATTAACACATCACTGTAATATTTAGTCATTGTTGAATTTGTTTTTTAGTGATTGCTTTCCACACGAGTCATGACTTAATGGCATGTTCTAAGTCTGGTAATGTGGCTGTCTTGTTAGAATTCATTATTGAATCTGGAACAATAAAATTTTTTAATCAGTTTATTTGGCCTTAGACTCTTTTCATGTTTTAATGAATTTTGGGCATAATTATTGATTATGGTACTATGTAGGTTATATGTAAGGGACATGAGTAAATTGAAACATGTTTAATCAATGTCCAGTCTTATACAATTTTAATTGATGTATGTATATTTAAGAAAATTACTCAAAACCTGAAAGTAAAAATAAAATAGAAAAATCAATTAAGAAATTTGTTTTAATCAAACAGTTGTATATTTCTTCAATTTTTATAGTGTTTTAATTCACCCTAGCGTTCTATTAGAGAATATAATCTTTAAAAAGAATTCAAATTCTGACTTGGGTGTTTGCTGGGTTACTGCAAGGTCAAAATTATTATTGTTAGATTAGGTATACAGCCACACAAATAAAGGCCTTGACCTGGGGGCCCCACTATGTTTACCCCATGTTTTTGGGGTTGCTGAATCCGAATCCGGGTTCATTTTCATCCCAGCACCTCTAGGTTTAGCCTTAACATAAAAAAACACTCAAATTACCCCGCTCTATTCTTATAGAAGGCTTTCGGTTAATTTTTTTTGAAACTTTGCAATTGGATAGTTCTGTACTTGCGGATCAAATGTCTCCCTGGGCTCAGGGTTAAAAAAACGTTGTTCAATGCAATCTTTACATTATCAACATAAGCCAGCACTAAAGTGTAATTTGAATGTTGCTGGAGATCGTTTATAAAACAAATAAATATTATTGGTGAAATGTGACCTCCCTGTGGCACCCCAAATGTCACCTTAAAGTATCTGATATATAATTCTTTATTACGACTTGTTGACAAAGATCTTCAAGATAATTCTGCAGCCATTTCAAAAATGAGCCGCTTACTCCCAATTTCACAAGCTGTTTAAATATGAATTACATTATCCAGTCAAATATCTGGGAGAAATCTGAATAAACCACATCACGTTGAAACCCACATTCTATTGCATCTAGTACGCAGATCAAAAGATTGGTCACTGTGAACCTAACCTTCATAAATCCATGTGTCTCCTGATATTATAATATTTCTGAACAGAGTGATAACCATAGCTGTAACTATTTGCTCAAAGAGTTTGGGAATAATAGACATTTTTATTACTGCTCTATAGTGACATTTTATTGATCTCCATCTTCAAAGATGGGTGTTACATAACATATTTTCCAGAAAACTGGAAAACTACCTTGAGACAATGATATATTAAAAATTTAACATTTAACATCAGATAAGACAGTTTGTATTTAAAAAAAATGGCAACCGGGATTCCATCTGCACCACCGCCAAAGTTAACTCTCAAATTCATCAATGATGTAAAATAAACTCCATTGTCAATGGTGACTGCACTAATGTCTGTGGATAAATTAGTTCCAAAATGTATGTATTAGGAATTTAATGACCTACTTATTGAAGTTCAGAAATAAATCGTGAAAAATTCAACAATGGTTATTAATACTACTTTCAAGGTCAAAGATGTAGCTATGGTAGGTTTCACTACAAAGAATCTTGCATCTACTTCTAAGCCAACTAAATTAGACTTTTTTTAGGATAAGTTTTTTAAGCTCATTGCTAAACCAGAGACAATTTTCTATTTCTACACTGAAATTTTTGTACATAAATGTCAATAACATCAAATAAAATATAATAAAACCTACTTATTAACATACTTAATATTTACATCAGTGCAAGTAAAAACAGTATCCAGTCAACATATGACAAGTATAAATTAATATCTGTATTAATTAGCAAGGTTAAAATTGTAATAAGAATAATTAAAGTTTGGTTGACTCCAATCACATACAAGATTTAAATTAAATTTGAGAGGTGGGGTCTGGGGGTTTAACCCCCCCCCCCCGAAATTTTGGAATTTTTGGTTTCAAGATTTCAGATAATGTGATATAGTATTATGTGGTACAATTAACCGACAATACTTTGGGTTCTACTCCATGAGGCAGATTTACAGGACAGGATTACCTGCAAATGTAAATAAGGGGTTTTTATATTTGATATTTACCAGCCTAAACTCTGGATCAGTGTGTCTTATTGACAGCTCAATTGTTAAAGTTGATGGTATCAACTTTTACTCAAATTTAATTTAAATCTTGTATGTGATAGGAGTCAACTAAGCTTTAATTATTCTTATTACAATTTTAACCTTGCTAATTAATAGGATATTAATTTATACTTGTCATATGTTGACTGGGATACTGTTGTTACTTGCAATGATGTAAATATCAAGTATGTTAAGTAGGTTTTATTATATTTTATTTGATGTTATTGACATTTATGTACCAAAATTTCAGTGTAGAAATAGAAAATTCCCTCTGGTTTAGCAATGAGCTTAAAAAATTTATCCTAAAAAAGTCTAATTTAGTTGGCTTAGAAGTAAATGCAAGATTCTTTGTAGTGAAACCTACCATAGCTACATCTTTGACCTTGAAAGTAGTATTAATAACCATGACGTTTTTTTTGGAAATTTGTTCACTCAAAAAATCATCTCCCACATACATTGTTGAATTTTTCACTATTTATTTCTGAACTTCATAAGTAGGTCATTAAATTCATAATTACATACATTTTGAAACTAATTTATCCACAGACATTAGTGCAGTCACCACTGACAATGGAGTTTACTTTATTTCATTGATGAATTTCAGAGTCAACTTTGGCGGTGGTGCAGATGGAATCGCGGTTGCCATTTTTTTTTTAAATTCAAACTGTCTTATCTGAAGTTAAATGTTAAATTTTTAATTTATCATTGTCTCAAGGTAGTTTTCCAGATTCCTGGGAAATAAGTTAAGTAACACCGATCTTTGAAGATGGAGATCAATACAATGTCACTATAGAGCAGTAATAAAAATGTCTATTATTCCCAAACTCTTTGAGCAAATAGTTACAGCTATGGTTATCACTCTCTTCAAAAATATTATAATATCAGGTGCCACATGGATTTATGAAGGTTAGGTACACAGTAACCAATCTTTTGATCTGCGTACTAGATGCAATAGAATGTGAGTTTCAATGTGATGTGGTTTATTTAGATTTCTCCCAGATATTTGACTGGATAATGTAATTCATTTTTAAACAGCTTGTGAAATTGGGAGTAAGCGGCTCATTTTTGAAAAGAGCTGCAGAATTATCTTGAAGATCCTTATCAACAAGTCGAAATAAAGAATTATATATCAGATACATTTAAGGTGACATCTGGGGTGCCACAGGGAGGTCACATATCACCAATTGTATTTATTTGTTTTATAAACGGTCTCCAGCAACATTCAAATTACACTTTAGTGCTGGCTTATGTTGATAATGTAAAGATTGCATTGAACAACGTTTTTTTACCCCCGAGTAAAAAAAATGAGGGTTATATCTCGAAAACAAAAGACTTTCCGAGTTTGAGCCCATGGAGACATTTGATCCACAAGTACTGAACTACCCAATTGCAAAGTTTAAAAAAAAAAACCGAAAGTCTTCTATAAGAATAGAGCGGGGTAATTTGAGTGTTTTTTTATGTTAAGGCTAAACCTAGAGGTGCTGGGATGAAAATGACCCCGGATTCGGATTCAGCAACCCCAAAAACATGGGGTAAACATAGTGGGGCCGCCAGGTCAAGACCTTTATTTGTGTGGCTGTATACCTAATCTAACAATAATAATTTTGACCTTGCAGTAATGTGATTCTGAATAACTGTCTATTTCTAAGCATTTAAACAGATAATTGTGCGTTTTTTAAACATTGATAAAAAGTCCCAAAATTTTTGCAAAAGGTTTAGTTTAGTATAAATTTAGTATAAATCATTAAGAGTTGATAGATAAGATTTGATTAAAGGTTAAGAAATTTAATTGAATATAGTCACTTTATCAAATAATAAAAAAAATTGTACTATAGATTAATAAAATTAAGGGTAGATTAAATATTAATGGACATTTATTTTGTTTAAAGAAATATTTGTATGAAAGGTTATATTGTGGTTTAACATGAAATACATTATAAATTGATTAAAGGTTTGGAATTTGATTTAAAAGTAGTTATAGAAATAAAAGTCATAAGTAAAAAGTTAAAGTGAAGGTAAAATTTAAATATTCAAAGTGTAAGTGGGTGGTGAAGAAGAAGGATTGATGAACCTATAAGACAAAAGTTTATTTATTAAAATCCGACAACGTGAACCCAAGTGAAAAGGACACTGGGAAATTTATTTATTTATTATTCATCATAAAATTATAAAATTTATAAACAACTTAATTCAAATAATTTAATTTAACTTAACTTAAAAAAAGAAATAATTTATAATTCTAAAAAAAATCATTCCTATATAAATTATATTGGAATGATTTTTTTTAGAAGAGTTATAAATTATTTTTTGTGACAAACTTTTTGCTACTCTTGCACACTGGTTGTTTATAAGTAACAACTTAATGATTTCCATTTTATTTTTTATATCATAAACCATTTATTAAACATTTATCAAATCTAATCGAAAGGATCGAATAGTACAGAAGTAAATATTTCGCTACTTTACACTAGATAAAGTGATAACTAAGGTTATAGTGTCTTTGAGAGGATGTTTCACAACGTAGTTATTCCTATTTAATGAAATAGGGGATTAAAATTACTGCCACGGAATTAATAGCCAAACTTATTGTCATTTCTTCATGCAAAGCCGTAAACCTCTCACCTTAAAAGTTATATATATATATATATGCAAACCTTGTACTGGAATATGTTGATAATAGGGTAACAGAATTTAAATAATTTCTTTTATAAAAATAATTGACGTCAGAACGTGAGATTCCATAAAAAAATTGGACTCATAGACTCTGATTTGATTCAGTCCATACTTGATGGAGATTTATTATGAGAATTAACTGATACTAATTTCCACTGAAATTTTCATATTTTAATGTTATTTTATGAAACTTTTCACAGCGTTTCAATAACTTTATCAAGAACTGAGTAATGTACCTCTGAGGTTCCTAAGAGTTCTATCGTTTTTAATCTAATTGATCTCACAACGTTTCGATAGCTTTAGATCTGCTTCCATCATCGTTGAATTTAGAAGTACAATTTAGAGCTGTGGTATTATTAAAAACGGCATATCTTACGAATTCAAGTTTGAAACAAACGGTGTGTAATAATTTCAAAATTTACACAAATAACAACAATTTTACACAAAGAACAATATAACATTGTTGACAACTAGAACGAATCTACCTATTTTACTTATACTGTTTTCAGTAGGTCACAAGTATCAGTGTTTAAATTTCCTTTTAAGCAATCTATGTCAATTAATTCTAAACATACCCATACATTTTTTTCGCACATATCAATAATAGATAAAATGAAAACAAATGATTTGAAGATTGTATGTTATGCTGTTCAAGCTTTCACAACTTAAAGTAAAAATAAACAGTGGCAATATTTTAATTTTGTGATCATTAAAAATAAAGGCATTAGTATCTATGTCGAAAACATTGATCTAAATAATCACAAACAGCATTAGTATTATGTGGAGGAGGCTCGTCATGTTGAAACCAGCACCTATTATAGTTGATAAGGGAGAACTCATCGACATATTCTTCAAATTAGGTTCTCAAGCAATTAAGATAGGTTTCCATTTAAAGTCACTTGAAAAATACATTTGATTATTACAAATGGCAGCCCATACATTTAAACCGAAAACGAAGGTGTCCAGGGTTATTTTGTCCCCAAATATGATCCTTATTTCTATTGAAGACGCCACAGTTTAAAAAGCACTTTCGTCCGTCCAAATAAGGGTTTTCAAAAAATCCCGAGTATCATTCCTATTTGAGGGCCAATTGCAAAACTACATTCTTCTATAAGAATCACCTGGATACAGTGTCTACTAAATGTGTAATTTTAACCGACTTCCAAAAAGGAGGAGATTATCAATTCGTCGCTATTTTTTTTGTATGTATGTTACCTGATTTCTTCTCCTGTTGTGTACCGTTTTGAATGAATATGGTCTTGTTTAATAGAGTATATATTCGGATTGCTGAAACTTCAAATTTGGGAAAAGAATTCTATTGGTAAAGTGATGAAAATTGTAAGTGAAACACATGCGTGCATGGAAATCGACCAATATCCCTAACATATTAGTCGATTTTTCAAAAACCTCTTATGGATGTATATAGTTTTTTAACGTGTAATCTATTAAGAAAGATCCCTAGGTGATCTCATATACTTTTCTGCGACGTGCAACTTTCAGTTTGCAGAAAATCGCCGAAAATTCCAATATTCTTATCAAAAATGTCATCGAAGTGACGTTACGGACATTTCCTCATAAATATTTTAATTCCAACGTAATAGTGCGGGAATTGTAGGCACTGGAAGTTTTGATTGCGAATTTGAAAATTTTCTATGTACATCTCAAGCATATAGGTAGTAAAGCATAGTATTTTCGGCTCCTTAAATCAATGAGTTCCAAGCTCGTTTTGTTTGTATACAAGGCAAATATAGCCCGTTTAATTAAGAAAGACGATGACGTCAGAGGCCCAAATTTGACAGCGTTGCCAATATGACCCCTTTTTCCGAAATTAAAAGAAATGCAATACAGAGTGTTCGACTACAATTTACTTTAATAATTAATTTCATTATTGTTTAAAATTCAATTATTAACAATCAACGAAATTTACTTCGCATCTCTAGTGAAATTCTCAAAACATTTAATATTTTTCATCGAGAAATCACACAATTACTAATTTATACTTGTCATATGTTGACTAGGTATACTCTTTTTACTTGCACTGATGTAAATATTAAGTATGTTAAGTAGGTTTTTTTATTTATTTTTTTTATGTTATTGACATTAATGTACCAAAAGTTCAGTGTAGAAATAGAAAATTGCCTCTGAAGAAAATGCTTAAGAAATCCGACGAGAATTGTCCAGAATATTACGAACAAGCAAACCGCCAAATTCCAACTTCAGTCCATCCGAACGGAAAGCACTGTTTCAACTTCGTAGAAATAAACATATTTTGATTCAACCAGCTGATAAAGGCAATGCTATCGAGGTGATGAACAAATCGTATCTAGAAAAAGTTACAAAAACCAAAATATAAGGATCAACTATAGAACTTTGTGACATGCTCCATTGTTTTGTGTCTATCCGTTATTCTGATATTTTCTTCTGTCAATGCGATTACTTGTCTTTTCCCAATTACCAATGCTTTCTTAGCGTTTTTATAATTTTTCCGATTTTCAATTGCAGTTTCTACTAATTTTTCGTTGTATTTTTTGAGATTCTCTGCAATTCTCTTTCTTATTGTTTTGCATAATTCACTGTATTCTATGCGTTGGATGTCTGTTGTCCTTTTCAGTTCTCTTCTTTTCTGAAGCAACGCCTTTGTTTCCGAACTAAGCTTCTTGTGTTCGTTTCGTTGTTGGGTTCCGCCTATTTCTTTAGCACAGGTCAGTATTGTATTCATTAGTTGTGTGTTGTCTTGTTGCTCCCGGAGCTTCTCTTCTATCAGCGTCTGATATTTTTCAGAGTTTTCTTTCAGGTTGTTAATGTCTATGCTTGTAGCGGGCGTCTTTCTAGTAAGTTTAAATCTCTCCAGATTCGTATTAAGGGCAATTCTTGCTCTGACAAGTCTGTGATCGCTTCCTGTCCTGAATTTATTTAGCGTGCTTACATCTTTGATGGTATTAATCTTGTTTGTCAGGATAAAGTCAATTTCATTTTTAACTGACGCATTTGGAGCTTCCCAAGTCCATTTCCTATTAGAATTTTTCTTGAAGAAGGAGTTTGATATGTACATGTTCTGATAGTGCGCGAACTGTACTAATCTCTCACCCCTTTCGTTTCATTCACCGAACCCGAAGTTCCCCACCGATCCTTCTCGGTCTTGTCTTTTCCCTACTTTCGCGTTGAAGTCGCCGATAATGTACTTGAAATGGCTGTTGTTGGTATCTAATGCCTCTTTGATTTCGCTGTATAGTTGTTCGACTTCTTCGTCAGAATGGCTAATTGTTGGGGCGTAAACTTGTATTACTTGAATGGAGTATCTTTTCGAAAGCGACAATGTTAGACTAGCGACTCTGTCTGATGTTCCGGACACGCCTATAATTTTATCGGTCCATCTCTTATGTATGAGGAATCCAACACCGCTAGTTCTTCCAGTTGGTGTTCCTCGGTGGTATAGGAGGCTGCCTGATTCAAGTGTTATTAGCTCTTCGTTTTTACTTCTAACTTCACTTATGCCAATGATATCCCACTTGATTTTTACTGCCTCTTGTTCTAATTCTACAATTCTAGCTTGGTTCGAGAGTGTTCGGCAGTTATATGTTGCTAGATGTAGTGTAGTCGAATGTTTGCCTCCTCCAGAATCCTTGAGGCAGACCGGTTTCCCGGTGTGGGATTGCTTACCCACCTGGGGTACAATTCCGTGAGTTTTGTAATTCGACATGTTTGAGGTTCTGAGGCATACCTTACCACGCTGCCTCAATGCGGGTTGGTAAGGAGCAACGATTCTCTTTCTCATGGATTTTGCCAGTTACCAGAGACGACCGTACCCCCGAGATGACGTCACGACTTTTTATTTTAATTAAAAGCCGTGGCATGGTTGGGATTCGAACCCGAGTATGAGACACGGTTTCAGCCTCCGAATTAGTGAAATTTTGGAGGTTCGAGCACATTCCCTCTGCGCTACAGGGGTGTATATATATATATATATATATATATATATACGCAGGAATAACGGCTGGTTGTTCGATATAGTTTGAATAATTAACGGGATTCAACCTGAAAGTGGGCGAACTAAAACGACGTGTTAACTCTTTGTTCTTTAATGAAGAGCTTTCGAAGCTTTCGAAAATGAATTTGAGGATGTCAGCATCCAATTCAAGTAAACAAAAAAATAGTATGTACATTTAGTCTAATACTCCAAGTACCCAACGTATAGAACCCGCAAATAACTAAATAATTCTTCGTTAAACAAGGCTGAAGACGAAACACATATATACAGTGTGAAACAGCCAAATGGAATAAATTCGATAACGAATAAAGGAGGAAAAACTCTTGGAGATTTCGATTTGTAATTTTAAATGCACATTTTTTTAACAAAAAATAATTATGTAGGGTGTGTCATCTGACAGTGGCCAATAACAACTTTCTTATTTTAAATGCACGCCCCTGTATATTATTTATTTTTTGGATTCTCCAGAAAATTGTAGACATAATTCATGTATAATGTCCAACACCTATCTTCAACTGTTTCGGAAATATTAAGTGTTTGCAGCTTTATTACAAAAATTAACATTAAAAAAAGAAAATTATTTTATTTCACAATTTCGCCACATTACACTAAAAACTAAAAAACTTATAAGTAATACTGATTATTTCTTAATAATATAAAAAAAACATTAATGTCAGTGTAGGAAATGTTCAAAATGCTCGCCCCGAACGTATTGGCAACATGCTAATCTGGTATAGAAATGTATTCTAACGCTACTCAACATCTCAGGGGTGACTGGTCATCTTTTTATTTTAGGTCATCTAAGTTTATGGATCCTGGGTACGTTTGGGCGGCTGTTATTGGCGTGGATGTTGAGAATGCCTTTAATACGACCAGATGAGAGGGAATCGTGGAAAGAGCGGAAGAATTGGGAATGGATGCGGGGGTTGTAAATGTCCTGAAGGAATACCTGACAGGCAGAGTGATTGTGGTGGGAGACACCGAGATTGGACTTACGCAGGGAGTCCCTCAGGGTTTGTTCCTTGGGCCAACGTTGTGGAACCTGCTGTATGACCCGATCTTAAGGTTGGCTCTACCAGAGGGATGCGTCAGCCTGGCTTTTGCAGACGAGTTGTCAATCGTCGTGAGGGCCAGGGTTCTCGATGAGATGGTGGCTAAGAACAACGAGTCTTTGGCTATCATCAGGGAGTGGTTCGCTAGGAACCATCTAAGGGTAGCTCCTCAAGACGGAATGCGTCTTTCATTCTGAGGGGGCCCCTTGGGAAGAGGGGAGCCGTTGCCTTCTCTTGGGCCAGGGTAAGGGTGGTCCCTAGGAAATTTATTAAATGTCTGGGGATCACCCTCGATGATAGGCTCATGTGGAATGAGCATATCCGAAGGGCTACCCAGAAAGCCAAGGGGGTGTTGGCGGCACTGTCGAGGATACTCCCCAACATCGGGAGTCCGCGGGGACAGAAAAGGGAGGTGTTGTGTAGTGTCGTTAGGTCTGTCCTGCTCTATGGCGGTATGGAAAAAGGTTATGAGAGTGGGAACGTATGCACGCATGATTCAGGGCACCTATAGACAGATGCTTCTGCGGGTGCCGTGTGCTTACCGGACGGTATCGTATGAGGGGCTGTGCGTCATCACGGGGCAGCTGCCTATAGGAATCGAGGTCGATGAAAGGAGTAGGATCTTTGAAAGGGTCGAGAGGGGGGAGGATCGAGTGAGAGTGAGAAAGGAAGAGAGGGAGAGATCCTTAGATATATGGGAGAGGGAATGGAGAAGTGAGGATGCGGGAACGGCCTCCTGGACGAGGAGGCTCGTCAGAGACCTGAAAGCGTGGGTTGGCTGTCCACATAGGCAGTCCAGCTATTATCTGGCACAGCTGCTGTCTGGGCACGGGTGCTTTCGGCAGTATCTGTTCAGATTCAATAGGAAGGAGGATGAGTGGTGCGTTTACTGTGGACAAGTGAATACCCCTGAACATACTTTCTTTGAAAGAATGAGTTGAGGTGCGCTCTAGAGGCGAGGAATGTCGTAAAACGGTTGATGGAGAGCGAGAGGAAGTGGGGAGTGATTGTGGAGTTCCTGGCCAGGGTGGTAAGGGACAAAGAGAGAGAGGAGAGGGAGGTGATTGAAATTAGGGAACTGGTAGGTTAGGGACTAGGGGCCGGGGTACCTGACGTAATATCTTCGTTGATAGTTCCAGGTACCTAGAGGGAATTGGAGGTGTTTTAGTGAGTATACGGGTAACTGGGAGCCTCACATACAGCATGACGTGATTAAACCAAGCCGCTTGGCCAATCCGTAATAGGATTTCACCTCGGAAAAAAAAGGTCATCTAAGTTGGGGGGTTTAGGTTTGTATACCAAGTCTAATCCACCGATTTGGTAAAATTTGGTTCATGTAATGTGGCTATATGGTAAAATAAAATAAATTTCTTTTTTTAATGTAAATTTTTGTAATAAATATGAAAACACTTAATATTTCCGAAACAGTTGAAGATAGGTGTAGGACATTGTACATGAATTATGTCTAAAATTTTCTGTAGAATCCAAAAAATAAACAACATACAGGGGCTTGCATTTAAAATAAGAAAGTTGGTATTGGCCACTGTCATATGACACACACTATATAATTATTTTTTGTTGTGTGCAACAAATCGACATGCATTTTTCCTCTTTTATTCGTTATCGAATTTATTCCAGTTGGCTGTTCTACACTGTATATATGTGTTTCGTCTTCAGCCTTGTTTAACGAAGACTATTTATTTAGTTATTCGCGGGTTCTAGACGTTGGGTACTTGGTGCATTAGACTGAATGTACATACTATTTTATTGTTTACTTGAAAGGGTTTATGAAACTAGTTAGAAAATACTTGCAAAGATTTAAATAGTACAATGTAAACAAGAATAGGTCAAGAACAGTTCAATAAACTTAAATTTTGGAAAAATAGAGAATGGGATCAAATGTCAAAATTTTATTTAAAGTTATGAACCTGACTTCAAAAGTTTAAATAATATCAAAGGATACAGAAAGGCTCAAAGAATACATTTCAAAAGAAAATAACAAGGGAAATCATTTTAGAAAGAAATAAAGTTTAAAAGAAAATTTCATAACCAAGAATTTTCAATTGCAAAATACGATATTAAAACTTAATTGTAAGACAAGTTTTATATATCAATAAAACCAGTTTTTTTCTAGATTTTAATGATACAAAATACAAAGGGTTTAATTACAATTTTTATTTCATAAATTATGTCAATCTGTAATCTTGTCATAGATGGCAAATGTTTTTGTATTTCTTATAAATACCTGTCAATTTTTGACAATTGGCCAGTCTTTTTTCATTGCTGCAGAAGTGCACATGGACCACAATTTGTTTAATAAATCTAGTAAACTGTGATAATAAACAAAAGTGCATCCAAATTTGTTGTCATCGGTAGCCATTTGTAAAACTAAAGTGAAGTGACATTTGAAACACGAAAAAATGAACCGAGCAAGGCAATGAATACCCCATTCGGAAATTTACAAGGGAAGTTCAAAATATAATAAACTAAATGTCTAAGTACTTCTTGGGAAATAACACCAAAGTTAAGAAAATTGCTGCATATTCTAAACGTTTCGGGGTCTAGGTCAGACCCCGTTGTCAATGGTTAATAAACTATGGATAAAAAAGGCTCAATTCTAAGATGTAAAATATGAAAATACCACATCACAAGAAGAGCAAGACAAACAAGTTATAGGAACAAGCCAGGAAGAAAGAGCAAAATTTCGGGAAGAAGTTAAAATTCAAAATAATCAGGCAAAAGCAGGAACATAAATGAAAAATGAAGAGGTTATACCAGAACATAGTAAAAAAGTAAAATCATATGAAAAGTTGAAGTTAATAGAAAAATATGTAAATTATGGAGGTAAAAATGAGTAAAATAATTTATCAGACAGAATACAAGAAATCAAACATTAATAATAGGAAGTATGACAAAGAAGATATGAAAATAAGCAGATATATGGAAAAATGTGGAAATTTTTGTGGGAAAACTCATAAGAACACAGTTTATTACTGGGGAATAAACCCAAAAGTAAACTGAAGATAAGTAAGGGTTCATCACAGGGAAGCATCATCATAATCAAAACATACATGGTAAAAACTAAAGATGGAGTGAACAGTTATGAGCTAATGGACATCAAGACGAAGAAGATCAAAGGAGTATACAACATTGACAATATTTTCAAATATTATATATAAAATAAAGTAATTAAAATCCATGTTGTAAGGAATGTGAATAAAAAAAAACAAGAAATAATTACTAAGTCTTCTAAAAAAATCATTTATTTATAAATTGGCGCCCAACTAATGTGGCTCAGAAAAACAGTTCAAAAATTCCTTCTCGTAAAATCAGGTTTCTATGACAACGAGATAAATGATCTATGGTATCCTTGACATAATTGTTCCATGTCAAGTAGACAAGAAGTTTAACCTAAGAAAATTTGAAAGTTATTCTGACAAATAATTTGAAATTATAATGTCATATAGTCCGTGGGTCCAATTAAAATTATACAACTAATATTCACTTTCACTTTTCTATTTACATCAAATTATGCAGAACAGCTGATTCAAATCACAATAACATTACAATATACGCTCGTCGTCGCTGTCTAACTGCTGTGATTATGGGTCGCTCCTTTTAAAACTAGCATCGAAAATTCTCGTACAGTCCATTATCAATTCTACAGCTTCCGAGCCATTTCGAGATCAATTTTTGTCCTCAAAGCGATCGATGTCGTACTGGAATGAAACCAGAGCCGCCTTAGGGAAATTTCGTTACACCGGCCCCCCTTTAATTCTGATTGTCCAGGTCAGAAACATCCTCTCCATGGTAGGGAGCTAGTCGATCTAAATGGACCACCTTCAACTTAGCCCTGGGGTTTCGACGGATCCGGTAGATGACGTCATTACGTAACTGACAACTGACAGACAACAACTGTGAGTTTTTTAAACATTGATAAAAAAGACAGATTAATATTAGGTTCTTTATATAATTATTATTTTAGATAATGAAAATAGGTTATATGAACATAAAATCATTGTTTACAAAGTTGCAAGATTTAAAAGATTTAGTTCTATCCCAGAATTTTGACTGTGGCTGTGACGGAGACATGGTTAAGCGAAAATATCACAAATGACATGGTTAACATAGCAGGATTTAGTTTTTTAAGAAAAGATCGCCCAACTCGTGGTGGCGGAGTAGGTATTTTTTACAAAAGTAATCTTAACGTTAGTTTAATAGAAACATATGAACATATTGAACAAATTTGGGTTAAATTACAAATAAATGGTAAAACATTCAGTATCAGTAGTGTGTACAGACCTCTATCGCTTCCTTATAAGGAGTTTCTTGATGTTTTTGAAATATCCCTTTGTAATTTTCTTTCCGTGTGTGATGAAATTATATGCCTGGGAGATTTTAATATTGATTTATTGAAACCTGAACGAAGTGTGACACAAGATTTCACTAATTTTTTTCAGTCGGCTGGATTACATCAAATTATTGATCAACCAACATGAATCACTATAAATACTACTTCATTGCTGCATTTAATTTTAATTTCAACCAGGCACACATAACTGAATCGGGAGTACTACCCGCTCATTCTCTTTCTGACCATGATATGATTTATTGTTTGATTGAAAGGTATAAATGTAAGAACATTTACAGTAAAAAGATGTTTAGAGACAAAGATAGATATGAATAAACTCAATGGTGAACTTGGGTCCATTCCTTGGAATGTAATATATGATATGAACACAGTGGACGAAAAGGTAATTTTTTTAAACAATGCCTTATTACTACTTCAAAATAGCCACATACCGGTTGTTGTTAAAACTTTTTAAAAATCTTGTAAGCCATGGATCACTGAAAATGTAAAAAGGTTGCAAAAATTGAGGGATAAAGCGCTAGTACCAGACGCGTAAAGGACTATGATTATTATAAACAGCTTCGAAATCATATTAACTTGATTATAAAATTAGAACAAAAATCATATTTTTCTGAAAAAACTAAACGAAATTCCTCATTTTGGAAAAATATTAAAAAATCAATTTTTGTGGCAGTAAACACATTGATATACCAAATAATTTAAAAAATGTAAATGCTATAAATGTGTAATGTCTTCGATGGCACATTCCATAGAGAATATTCAAAAAAAAATGTATGAATTAGATGTTGCGGTTTTAGTTCAATGCTGGTTCAATGCAAGTATATAATTGACGAAGGACCTTTAGCGGAACAATCAATAAACACGTGCCGTCACATAAACGAATCACCAAATAAAAGTTATCACTAACCTTTAAGTCGAAGCTCTGGTGTTTTCTTGGTTCTTCTTTCTTCTGAGGCTAGCCCCGTAACAGCAGGAACAGTTTCTTAGAGCTTCGTCTGGACAACACGTTACACAAAAAATAGCGACGTAATGTTCATTGATTGAGCATACAAAAATGCGGGTTTAACAACAAATGATGCGCTTTTGTAAACACAAAAGAAACAAAATGAAAGCGGTTTAGCGGTCGTTACGAACGAAGCTACTAACTCGCGGAATCGTAACGCAAAAAACAACAATAAGCGCCGTCTCTTCAGACGGGATCAAAGCGTGACCGAATCTCCCAAGCGTCCAAACAGCTAGGGAACCCAAACACGTATGTCAATACTGTCTATATTTTACACGCAAAAAACACTTAAAATTAGCATTAGCGCGACGGAATGTTTTAGAAAAGGTGCAGAAGTTTAAAAATCAATGAAGTAATTCAATAAAATTGAAAACAATACACTAAACAAATTGCGGGAACGCACCATTCCGCCAGCCTTGAATTACTTATTTCAAAACTAAGGGTCCACTGGCAGTGGACAAAGCTTTACAAGAGGTCGCTTTAAAGTACCACTTGCAGTTCTAACTGTAGCAACGCGTACAACACCATCACCTCCAGGATGTACGTCAATAAGGCGCCCTAATGGCCAATTCAAAGGAGGTGAAGTGTCTTGCTTCAAAAATAACGTTGCGACCAACGTTTCCAGAATGCCTGATGCAAACGACTCAGTAACTGCCATCTGTTGAGACGATTAGATGGGACAGATAAGAAATCAGATTCAGGAGGTGCTGTTAAAGGTTCCATGGTAAGAAACATTCCAGGATTCAAGGCGGTAAGATCCGATGGATCGTTGCTACAAGGGGTTATAGGTCGCGAGTTTAAAACTGCTTCGACCTGTGCAAATACACTAGAAAGTTCTTCGTAGGTTAGAATTTGATCTCCAACGACACGTCTTAAGTAAGCTATGACACTACGAATTCCTTTCTTTGTGGATAGAATCCAAAATCGTTGCTGCAAAAGAAATTGAACGGTTTGGATTCCTGCGTGAAGATTGGTGACATGACAATCTTCGACAATTAGATTAGTCAAACGACTTTTACTTGGTAGCAGTGCGGGAAATTTAGTGTCAAACGGCAAGGGAGCATTAACCAATCTACTACCAACTCTAAGAGTTCCGTGTTCATCAAGAAACGGCAAGAGTTTACGAAGCGATTTGGGCAAAAGTTTTTCGTTCTCGAAGAAGGGAAATCTCTTTAGAAAAATATTGATCTTGAACATATCGAACAATGCGAAGCTGAGCCTTATATAACTCAGCAGCCAAAAATGATCCAGAGCCCCTACGGTCTGGATTGCGGGCGTTATCAACAAAGCGACAAATATGAGCTATAATGCGGGTAATGCGATTAATAGAAGAATGTTCTTCTAACAAAGTACCAAATAAATTTGGTGAAGCGGTGACTTGAAGCGCCACTATACGGGCTTCAGTCATAACTAGCGGTGACATGCTTGAGTCTGAGCAAGCATGTGGCAAACAAGCGGTAATCAACAATTGTGGGCCTTTCCACCAAAGTGTATTACCTAATAACTCTGATGGCAAAGTGCCGCGGGAACCCAAGTCAGCGGGGTTATCACAAGATTGGATGTAAAACCAATGCGAATAAGGAAATTTTTCGTGAATGTAAGCAACTCGATTACTGACAAATGTCCAACGGTGCGGGGAAGAACTAAGCCACGAAAGGACTAAGCCACGAAAGGACTACCGTGGAATCTGACCAGCAACGAATCACCTTGAACAACAAACGACTATTGAATTGCTCATAAACATAATGAGCCAACTTAGCGGTAAGAACTGAAGCACACAGTTCCAATCTGGGAAGTGACAAAGTTTTCAAAGGGGCAAGTTTCGATTTAGACAACACAAAAAAACTTTGACGAAATCCAGATGCGGTTTCGAACACAAAATAAACAACAGCATAACCTTTCTCAGAAGCATCACCAAATGTGTGAAGTTCACAACTAGAAAAGTGGTCTATAGCAAGCAGGCGAGGCAAAACTAAATTCTGCAAGGTCAACAAAATAGCGATAATGTCTTGCTGCAATTTGGGACCGATAAATAAACAATTATTCAAAGATAACCGATGAGGTATCTTAGCGGATGCATTAAACACTATACGAAGTTTGGTTGTGCTACTATCAGGTTTCAAAACACAATGATGCGGTATGTAGTAACAATCAGAAGAAGTAGATGATGGATAGGGAACCAACTCCATATGATCCAGCTCCAAATACTCTTTGAGAAAATCACAATAGTGTTTGTAGAGATCTGGTTGCTGTAGAAGACGTCTTTCTAAAGAGTAGAAACGTTGTACGGTGAGATTATACATTCCATCAAAAGCAGGAAGTGTATTTCGAAAAGGAAGGGGCACAACGAATCTACCTGAATCCAATCTCCTGCATCCCTCGGAAAATATTTTTTCGCAGATAAGATCATCAGGGGACTGAACCAGTGCGGTAGGAACATCTTCAATTGTCCAGAACCTTTGGAGTGAATCATCTAATGATACTACATCTTCAATTTGACAAAAAAGCGAAGTTGGGTTTATAACTGACTGAGAGTGAGAGTTAACAGAACTCGAAGGCACTCTACCCATAAGGATGTAACCAAACACAGTGTTAATAGCATCAGGAACAGCTTCCTTTCCCAGAAGACGTCCATCCAACAAAATTTGAGAAAATATATCGGCACCTAACAAAAGGTCAATGGCGCCTGGGCTATTGAAACCAGGATCAGCAAATTTCAAATTAGTTAGATATGCCATATTAGCCATGTTAATGGGCGTAACAGGCATATCATTGCAAATGCGGGGTAAAACAATATTATCAACAACAAAATTGCACTCACGCTTTACTATAGAGCGAAGAGATAGGGTAAGAGAGCCCTCAGCAGAGGGACTCTGCATAGAACCTAGCCCGTTGAGTTGAATCGAAGCGGGCATAGGTCGGAAGCCAAGGCGTTTCACAGCCTTGCTCGCAATGAATGATGTCATGCTACCAGAATCTAGCAGACATCGCAAAGTTTGATAAGAACCGTGCTTATCTAATACCTCAACTAAAGCGGTAGATAACAACACATTTGAATTGTATGACAAAAGTGCAGATGTGGAAGCCAGGTTTGCGGGAGGAGCACTAGATTCAGACCGAATGCCTGAATTACCACGATTTACAAAATGAAGCAATGTGTGATGGCGTTGTTTGCAGTTGCGGCAAGTGGATAAAGATTTACAGCGATTCGACTGATGAGAATCGCCCAAGCAATTAAAACAAAGTCTAAAATCTTTAACAAACTTAAACCCCGCGGATACTGATTTGTTCAAGAATTCAGAACATTTGTAAATCGCATGATCGGAGTGACAAACAAAGAGTTGAACAGAATGTTGCTTTGAATTATGGTAACAACACTTCGCTTTGCCTTGCGGGATAATTCAACATGTTCAAAGGCATCGCAATGCTTCGACAAAAAATCAACAACTTCCGAGCGGATCGGAAAGTCATCTTGAGCGGTCACCGTACCATGGTAAAGTTCAAATTTAGCGGCTAAATTCGAACTCGTTTCAACATCATCTGAACGATCCCACTGATTTACTGGCTTTTGCTTCCAAATTACTTCCAAATTATCACTGAAGTCATCCAATAACTTCCGTAATCTGAAGTTAGTTGGGGGAATTGTTCAAGCTGACCTGAGACTCCGCGATTTTCGCCAAAAGTGTTTCATAAGCACTCACGTAATTGTTTTGTGTTAGTTTAAAATAATAACCTCAAGAGCATAAAGCTAACTGCAAATATTTGAACTTCTGCATAGCACTGAGCATTATTGTGAATTAATGCAATAAAAGTTCCGTCTCCACTAAATGAAAAATCAATCGCGGCAAAGCAACACTTTCCTGTTCCCGAGCTATATTCCGTAGAATTCTGAACAGATCAGTTTAGGACCTAATTGAATCAATCTGCGAATGTCATCCTCAAAGTCAAAATCATCGTTTGCATCTGAAATTAATCCAACCGGAATGGATTGAATCAATCATATCAATCATGCCAATAACGGTCACCTCTTAAGGCTTTCTCGGCAGCAAAATAAATATCTTCTAATCTTTTAAACTCCGATTGTCGATGCGTAAATTTTCAGCGGTTTTTGACATCTTAACTCACTGTAACGCCACTGACACTAGAACGTCCAAAAATGTACATTTTTTACTGTTGAAGTCATCTCTGAACGATAACCAAACAAACAAAACAATCTCTTGTAATGCCCTAACGGAATGAGTGAATATGAACTTGCTTTCTCTTCTAACAAATATTCAATGCGGTAATTGCAACCCAATGGTTTTTTTGATCATTAAACTTTTTAACTCTATGTTGGACCAAATTATGTAATTTATTCGATAATCTTTGAACTAAATTAACTCAAATTGCATCCGGCTCGAAGTTGGACCAAATTATGGAATGTGTTCGATGGCACATTCCATAGAGAATATTCAAAAAAATGTATGAATTAGATGTTGCGGTTTTAGTTCAATGCTGGTTCAATGCAAGTATATAATTGACGAAGGACCTTTAGCGGAACAATCAATAAACACGTGCTGTCACATAAACGAATCACCAAATAAAAGTTATCACTAACATTTAAGTCGAAGCTCTAGTGTTTTCTTGGTTCTTCTTTCTTCTGAGGCTAGCCCCGTAACAGCAGGAACAGTTTCTTAGAGCTTGTCTGGACAACACGTTACACAAAAAATAGCGACGTAATGTTCATTGAATGAGCATACAAAAATGCGGGTTTAACAACAAATGATGCGCTTTTGTAAACACAAAAGAAACAAAATGAAAGCGGTTTAGCGGTCGTTACGAACGAAGCTACTAACTCGCGGAATCGTAACGCAAAAAACAACAATAAGCGCCGTCTCTTCAGACGGGATCAAAGCGTGACCGAATCTCCCAAGCGTCCAAACAGCTAGGGAACCCAAACACGTATGTCAATACTGTCTATATTTTACATGCAAAAAACACTTAAAATTAGCATTAGCGCGACGGAATGTTTTAGAAAAGGTGCAGAAGTTTAAAAATCAATGAAGTAATTCATCAAATTGAAAACAATACACTAAACAAATTGCGGGAACGTACCAAAATGAGTTCTTCATTAATTCAGTTCCACTACAAGATTTTAATACTGCCGATATAATATTAAATTATAAAGAAAATTGTATATCCTCTAAAAAGTTTGTGTACAACTGCAGTTTATTCTTTAATGTTGTCCATTCCTTTTGCGTTACTTAACATATATTGTAAATTCCTGCTTATCAAATAACGAATTTCCATTAGCTTGGAAAAATGCTCTTATTATTCCACTGGCTGAATCCACAAACATTAATGATTATAAAGAGCTTCGCCCAATCAGCATTCTTTCTAAAGTTCTAGAAAGGGAATTTAATTTTCAACTAAGAAGTTTCTTGGACTCTGAGAAATTAATTCCACTTACACAAGCAGGTTTCCGGAAAGGTTATAGTTGTTCTACTGCACTTGCAAATGACATAATAAAAGCTAAGGATGAGGGAAATGTAACAATTCTTGTTCTACTTGACTACTCCAATGCATTCGATACTATAAGCCATGAGTTACTCTTATGCACACTAAAATATTTAGGTATATCTGAAGAGACAATTAAATTCTTTAAAAATTATTTGAGCCACAGGACTCAAAAAGTGATATTGGGGGACGTAGTATCGAATGCTCTAGAAATATCAAGAGGTGTACCCCAAGGGTCCACATTGGGACCTCTACTGTATAATATATACACCTTCCAGTTAGCTAAGTCTATACAACATTGCGAACATCAGTGCTATGCAGATGACACCCATTTATACCTTTCTTTCCCAAAATCAAAAATTGAAGAGTTCATCTTGGGTATTAATAAAGATTTAAGTTCACTGTACGAATATTCTCTTAAACATTCCTTACATCTCAATCCTTCTAAATCATGTTATATTGTATTTGGTCCAAACAATTGTATAAATGAATTAGTGCATTATTGATATTCGAATTAATGCTATCCCCTTAAAAAGAAAAGATAGTGTGAGAAATCTTGGCTTCATTGTAGATAGTGAACTGAGGTTTAGGACTCATGTAACCAACTGTTTGAGAACTTATTTAAAACTCAAAGAATTGTATAGATATAAGCCCATTTTTGATCAGAAATAAAAAATTTTACTTTGTGATTTATTGGTTCAATCCCAAGTTAATTACTATGATACTATTTACGGACCTTGCATTTAGTTTCAAAACAAAAATAGGATACAAAAAGTACAAAATGCTTGTCTACGCTTTATATTTGGTCTGAGGAAGCAGGAACATATCTCACATAAACTTGTAGAAGCAAAGTGGTTGAATATGAATGCTAAACGTGAATTTCATTCGGTATGTTTTTTTCTACGAATTTTAAAAACCCATTCATTCTCCTGAAATTTTATACAAAAAAGTCTCCTACATATCAGAATTACATAATGTCAACGTTAGAACTAAAAATAATTTGTCTCTTCCAAACATCATACTGATTTTTTTAAAAGAGCTTTTAGTTACAATATTGCCAAATTAATAAATAGTCTACCATCACACTTACATAAGGCACCAAAATATTCAATTATGAAATATTATAAGCATTTGAATAACATTTTTTGAAGTCCCATGTCCTCAGCCAGCATGGCCTTTAACATACATTAATAAGAGTAAGAATCTTGCAACTCCTGTCATTTTAGATATGACTGATTTATATAGTAATATTTATATCTTTGCATTAGTATACGGTTAAAGTGGAAGAACAACGTGTGTCTTTTGTCTACAATAACACACATCTGAACTTCGCAGATTCACAAACTTATACCAAAATGTAAAACTGTTCGCTTTAAATGAATAAAGTTTATTATATTATTATATTATATTATTTCCCCGACTTGACCATACAATGTATGGCATCACACTCCCTTTAAGGCACGCTAAGAGTGCCTTTAGGGGAAAATTCACTAAACCCCAGATATCCTAGATATCAAAAGGGGAGCTCTGTGGGAGCCCTTGCCAGGTTTTCAGGCCCGTGTTTAATAGATGTTTTGGGACTAGTCCTGTTGTTGACATAACAATTGGTACAGTTCGTGTGTTGTTCATTTCCCACTGAGTCTTTATTTGAAATTCCAAATCTCTATATTTGGTTATTTCTCAGCCTGCTTGACATTTATATTATTCTTGTTAGGAATTGCTTGTCAATTAAAGTTGTTTTTCGAGCCACTTTATCTACCAAAACTATATCTGATCTATTGTGAGCAACAGTCCGATCAGTCAGTATCTTGCGGTCCCAGTACAGCTTGTAGTTGTTATTTTCTAAAACAGATTCTGGTTTGTATTTATGGTATGGTAATCTTACCGACTGTGATAGTTCAAGTTTCGGTGCTAGATCTTGGTGCAGGATTTTAGCCACAGCATCGTGTCCTTCTTTGTATTCAGATGCAGCGAACACTTGATAACCTCCTGTGATATGCTGGATAGACTCAGATGTTTGGCAACCGTACCTGCATCTGTCGTTGTTAATAGAAGGGTCTTTAACGATGTACTTTAGATAGTTCTTAGTTGGGATTACTTGATCTTGGATTGCCAATATAAAGTCTTCCGTTTCAGGAAACATATGACCAGAGATCAACCAGTAGTTCGACGCTGCACTGTCGACATAATCTTGGTTGACGTCATTTATATGTCTTCCATGAAGGGGCTTCTCTTTCCATTTCAACAGTTTCTGATCAGTGGTCTGGTGGTGTAATTGGACGTGTTGTTGTGTCAGTCGCAGTGGTGTTAAGTCATCAACCTGACACATGACTCTGAGTAGATCACAAAATTCTGCGAGTTTCTGAAAATGACAACGCAAAATAGAAATTTGTTGATCTAATAGTTTGCTTAGATCTGCCAATCCTCTTACTCCTTCATACCGTGGCAAAGTTGTACGTTCGACAGAGCTCTTTGGATGGTGATCTTGAGCTTTTGTTAGTAAAACTCGAACTTTTCGTTGTAATTGTTCAATGTCAGTCTTGCACCAATTAACTATACCGAAAGAGTAACTGAGCACTGAACACGCATAGGTGT
Organism: Octodonta nipae; assembly: GCA_034190945.1. Classification (NCBI taxonomy): domain Eukaryota; kingdom Metazoa; phylum Arthropoda; class Insecta; order Coleoptera; family Chrysomelidae; genus Octodonta; species Octodonta nipae. The sequence goes on from CM067218.1 coordinate 79,098,093, forward strand.
TAATAGCCTGAAACAGATTTTTACTGTTTAGTTTGGTTTTCAACAGTCGTTGTACCCTTCTATAAAACTCCGCTGTTAGGTCCTTTTTCATAGTCAAGTGATCAATACGTCGAGCCTGCTTTATTCCAAGGTATTTATAAGTATGACCTTCCCCCATAGATTCAATTGAGGTGCCATCTCCCATGTCGTAGTGCCCCTGCTGTATTTTGCCTTTAACTATATTAATAATTCGGCATTTGTCTAGGGCAAATTTCATATGGATGTCACTAGAGAACCCTTCTACTATTTTAAGCATATCATGCAGATGTTGTTTTGTAGCTGCCATCAACTTTCCGTGTATAACAAATGGTTTATCCTTAATGCTTGTACGTTGTTGTGTTTGAGACTCAACCCAAAATTAGTCGAGTTCAGTTTGTTTGAGAGACGGTTCATGGCAAGGCAGAACCACAGCGGGCTAAGAGAGTCTCCCTGGAATATACCCCTTCTGATTGGAATGGGGTCAGTTTGTATCGAACATTTGGCTTCATTCAGAAAGATTTTGGTTTGCCAGGTAGTCATGACATATTCTAAAAAGTTAACAATGCAATTATTTACTTTATAGAGTTTCAGCACATGAATGAGCCAATCATGTGGAACTGAATCAAAGGCCTTTTTGTAGTCCACATATGCCATGTAGAGATTTCGTTGTTTGGCGTGGGGTTGATTGCAGACAACGGAATAAATTATTAGTTGTTCTTTGCACCCCATCGAGTTTTTCGCGCATCCTTTTTGTTGTTCGGTAATTATGTTGTTTAGCTCACAATGTCTGAAAAGGCGATGATTAATGCACGACGTTATAAGTTTGTATAAGGTTAGGAGGCAAGTGATTGGTCTGTACTTTGCTGGGTCCTGTGTACATAGGTTATCCTTTGGTAAGATGTATGTAGCACCATGGGTAAGGAAACTAGGCATCTTGTGTGGATGGATAATTATGTCATTAATGAGTACTGTTAATTTATCGTGGGTGGCGTAAAGTTTCTTTATCCAGTAATTCTGCACACGATCTGGTCCTGGTGCTTTCCAGTTATGGAGGTGTTTCATTATGTTGGACGTGTCTTCCGTTGTAAATGGTTGGTGTTGCATCTTATCACAATTCTGAAATGCAGCCTCCTCCTCATTAATCCAGCTCGCTCTGGAGTTATGGGAAACTGTTGTGGAAAGTTGTGTTTTCCAGAACTGCTCGATCGCCGTTTTACTGGGATAACTAGGGGTTTCATTATTACTGATGTTGTTGAGTTTTCTATAAAACCCTTTTTCTGATTTTCGGAATAGTGCGTTGTCTAGTTTCCGTTGGTTACTGGTTTTGTACCTTCTCAATCGACTTGTGTATACGGTAAGCTTTTGTCGTAGACTATCCAGACACTGCTGAGATGTGATGTTTTCTCCATCCCACTGGGAGTGTATTCGGTTATTGTACATGAACGTCTTGACAAGTCTATCTATTCTGTTGTTCCTGACCCTTCGTTGGTACTCGGTCAGTCTTCCAATATCTTTCCGAAGAGAATTAATTTTCCCTTCTAGCTTTCTTTGCCAAGGTGGTATTCGAGTTGTTTGTCTAAATTGGGGAGAGTCTTGCTTTGGTCTTATTGCGATTCCAATTGTTCTGCAGATGGAAATTGCAGCACAGTAGATGATTGTGTGTAGCGACTCTAACGTATTAACACCTAAAACATAGTGTGGCAAGATAAATTTGTTCATAGCCTGCAAGACGATACCCAGTTTCTTAGAAGATCTTAGTTTGGGAAGAGTTGGTCTAATCAATGGATCTGTTCCACTATACTCTATAAGAGCTCTTTCCATTTCTTCTTGGATTTTCTCAAGCAGGTCAGCGTTTGCTGACTGTTCTTGTTGAAGTTCTTGAATCTCTTCCGCTCTTTGCGCCAAAGGTGTTTCAGGCTCTGGATCTGTTGTATTTCGACCAAATAATTCGAGCTCAACTTCGCTCTTTATTTCGTCCAGTTGATCAGGCGAAATAAGGCCATTTCTCAAGATGACACGATATTGATCTGCGACTCTCTGTTCGGTAACTTGAAGCTCTGGGTACTCACGACAGAACTCTTGATGCAGTATTTGGCAATATCCAGTCTTGTCCTGGCCAATGTTAGTCACTCTGTAAAACATGCGCATTATAAATTTATTCATGGTGCTAGTCCATTTCATGCGTTGTCTTATCAGTCCCGCTTGAGTGAGCGCTGGCTGTTGATCCTGCGTAACACTTTTTGCGGGTGGAGTTCTCGTTCTCGTTTGACGTCGTTGGTGATGGTCACTTTGTTGCTGTGACTGTATTGGTGAATGTTGTTGTGGTTCTTGTGGTTTATTATTATATTATGTACACATTTATATTGTTATATACTCCGTGGGTTCAATTAAAATTTAAAAACTAATTTTCACTATCACTTTCTAGAAACTTTTATTTACATAAATATACACAACAGCTGATTCGAATATCACAAATATAATACAACATAAGCTCTTCGCCGCACTTACTAACGGCTGCGATGAAGGGCCGTTTCTTTTAAAATCAACATCGAATTCTCTCGTACAATCCATTATCAATTGTCTTCTAAACAATTCTACAGTTGCCGAGCTATTTAGAGATTAATTTTTTTGGAATCCCAGCGATTGATGTCATATTGAACTGAAACCAGGGCCGGCTTAGGTAAATTTAGCAATACTGCCCCCCCCTTTACTTCTGATCGTCCCGGTCAGAAACATTCTCTCCATGGTAGGGAGCGAGTCGATCTAAATGGACCACCTTCAACTTAGCCCTGGGGTTTCGACGGATCCGGTAGACGACGTCATTAAGCCTCTTGACCACCTCGTATGGACCATCCCAGGCGGGTGTAAGCTTTGGGGATTTACCTTTGCTCCGTTGGGGGTTGTACAGCCAGACTTTGTCATCGGCATTATTGTGCAAACGGCCGGCATGGTGTTCCACCTTGAAATCGTATTGCTGTAGTTTCTCCATCCACCTGACCAGTTGTCCTTCCGGTGTCTTCATGTCCAGCAGTCATTTGAGGGCGGCATGATCTATTCGGATTAAGAAATGACGACCATAGAGGTATTTGGGGAAATGGTCTACCGCCCTTATTATTGCAAGAAGTTCTTCTCTGGTGACGCAATTATTTCTTTCCGGTTTCGAGAATCCACGGCTGTAGTACTCGATCACCCTCTCTTCACCATCTTGCACCTGGGATAGGACGGCCCCCAAACTTGTGTTGCTGGCGTCTGTGTCTAAGATCAACTTGCCGGACTGTGTAGGAAAGGCTAGGATTGGGCTAGAACATATTGCTGCCTTCAGTCGTCTGAATGATGTTCCGCAATCCTGATTCCAACGGAAGGTCTCTTTCTCAGTAGTCTGCCGATGTAGAGGCGCGGCAATGGTGGCAAATCCCTCAGCAAATCGCCTTTAGTAGGAACAGAGGCCCAAGAAGCTTCTGAGTTCATGCTTGTCTCTTGGGACTGGCCAATTACGGATGGCTTCTATCTTGTCCTCGTTGGTGCGGATTCCTGACTCGGAAACGACGTGGCCCAAAAACTCTACTTATTTTTGGAACAAGGAATTCTTTTTCGGATTGAGTCGAGGTTGGCGTTATTAATTCTGGAGAATACGTCGCCCAGGTTCTTCAAATGGTCGTTGAATGTCTGACCCATGACCAGACTGTCATCGAGGTATACTAAGCATGTCCTCCATGTCAACCCGCTCAGTACATACTCCATTAGCCTCTCAAATGTAGCGGGAGCATTAAATAGCCCAAAGGGCATGACCGTGAACTGAAACAGCCCTTTACTGGTGGAGAATGCTATCTTCTCTCTGTGGTTTTCGTGTAGACCAACCTGCCAGTATCCACTCTTTAGGTCTATTGTGGAGAACCAACGGGAGCCTGCTAGTGTGGTCAGAGTGTCGTCAATTCGGGGTAGAGGATAGCTGTCTTCTTGGTGACGTCATTCAACTTTCTGTAATCCACGCAAAATCGGGTGGTTCCATCCTTCTTTTTAACTAGCACGACGGGAGGTGACCATGGGCTGATGGATGGCTCAATAACCCCATTTTGTAACATGGACTCGATATTTTCCTCGCTGTAAGTCCTGTTGCATTTTTTGAATTTCTGTTTCTACCTTGTTTTGAATAGCAATGATTTCAAATTTCACCTGGCTCTGTATGGAATCGATGTCACCTACTTTGGTTTCAAGGGCCTCCACAATATTTTCGAGAAACTTTATGTCGTCGTTCATCTCTTTTATATTTGATTCTACTATTTGCATTCTTTCATTAATTGTTTAATTAACTTGTGATACTATTTGCATTAATTGTTCAAATTGCAGTTGTTGTTTTTCTTCTAGTATTTAAGATTCATTTTTTCTAGTTAATTCAACTTTTTCTTGTTTTCTTCAATTTATTTAAAATCTTTTTGTTGTTTTAATTCAATTTGATCTTGTTTTTGCTCAAATTTCGTGAATAACTCTTCAACTAAATTCTATTGTTAACTTTTCATCGTAGTGACAAGATTTTTTAACTCTATTTTATCATTTTTATCAAAAGATTTTCCTAACCTTTGTTCAATTTCTTCTTGATGTTGTTTCTCCTTCTTGTCACGTTTTTCCAGAATCTGGGCTATTTTTTCATCTAGTCCCTCCTCCCTCGTAATCTGAAAACATCTGTTTTCAGATTTCAACTTTTGAAAATGCCAAATGAGATTTTGGCGAAACGTCAGGTAACATGTTCTTTTCAGAGCACAAACCGAGAAACGTATGTACACAGGATACAACAAAGAAAATCATATATATATATATATATATATATATATATATATATATATATATAAATTTGTATGATATTTTCTTCTTCCTTACTTATATATAAAATTGTTGAATGTAGTAGTATTAGGTCGTTCAAAATGATAAAATCATGTTCATTTTACATGTTTTATTGATGACGTTTCGGCCTTCTTTTTGTAATTTTTCAAATCTATTCTACGGCGTGAGTAACTGTAAATTTAAGTATATGCTGCTGTTACATTTCACTTCAACTACACTACACTAAGGACAAACGATCTGGCTATACTTAAAGAACGATAAAAACTATTCCAAAGTGACCTGTTTGTTATTTTTACTATATCGGAGGGTTGATTTCTGGAAAATTACAGAATTTAGTTCAAGTGTTTCAAAATGTAAAAATAACAGCATTTTGAAGGACCTAATATCAAGAAAATATATTCAACAAATATATATATATATATATATATATATATATATATAAACTAAGCTAGGTTCCGGGTGAGAACCGCGTCTGAATTTATTGAATACTCGACGTTTCGACTCCTGCTTTGGAGACATTATCAAGAGACAAAAGTGAAAAAGAGTTTCAGAGTCTAGATCGAACTCGGGGCCACTAGTCACTAGGTAACTGAACTGAATTTGAGTCTGCTCTGCTTCTTTATTTATAGTTAGCGCTGGGTTAGAAGAAGATGTCACGTGATGAGGCTGTGTTGTGAGTGGTTGGGTATTGGTGGGCGTGTCTGCTTTGTTTAATCTGGCAATTACGGAGGTCCAAGCTGTGGGAAGGCGAGTGCTGTCATCGCGTCTATTTAGACAGAGAGGTCTTTTCTCTATTTCGATGGCTTTGCGAATAGTGGATGCCCTAAGAGAATTGAGAGATATGATAGTCCTACTGTCCTCGAAGTTGATGGAGTGCCCTGTTTGGATATGGTGATGCGCGAGAGCTGAAGTCGGATCTTTTTTACGAACTGACAGAGAGTGTTCATATACTCGATGGTTAACGCGCCTGTTGGTATGACCGATGTAGCTTTGTGGGCAATCGCGATATGATATTTCGTAAACTCCTCGATCCTCGTTAGGTACTTTGTCTTTAGGGTTACCGGTTAAGTTGCCTATAGTTTGAGTGGTGTTGAAGATAGTCTTTATTTGATGTCTTTGTAAAATCCGTGCTATTTTGTCAGTGACTCCTCGAATGAATGGAAGTACGGCTTTTTGATGTTGTTGTTCTGTTTCTGACGGGGTTGGTGTGATTGGGGGTTGTTGAGATTGATGAATTATACGCGCAATGTGGTCCGGATGATAACCGATTTGTCCAAGGATTTGTTGAAGATTATTAAGTTGGTTTTGTCTATTGTCAATATCTGTTAAACGAATAGATCTAAGAGTCAAAGATTTCATTACAGAACTCAATTGGGCAGGGTGGTGATGTGATTGGGCATTTAAGTATCGATTGGTATGGGTTGGTTTTCTATAGACGGTATGTGTGAATCTGTCATTGTTGGTTTTTGTTATGAGGACATCAAGAAACGGGAGAGAAGAATCGGACTCGATTTCCATTGTAAATTGTATATTAGAATGTATACCATTGAGGTGTTGTAGGAAGAAGTCTAATGAATCTCTGCCATGAGGCCAAATGACAAAAGTATCATCTACATATCTAAGCCAACAGGAAGGTTTTAAATTAGACGAGTTTAGGGCCTGGGTTTCGATTTGTTCCATGAAAATGTTAGCAAGCACTGGAGAAAGAGGTGAACCCATGGGGGCCCCACGGACTTGTTTGAACAGACTGTTTTGAAATGAAAAATAAGTGTTAGAGGAACAGTGTTGTACAAGTTTGATGATGTCAGAAGAGATATTGTATTTTGTTCTTAAAATATCTAACGTTTCTGAAATGGGGACATTGGTGAAAAGAGATACAACATCGAAGCTAACTAGGATATCATTTTCTGAAATTCTGTAAGCACTTAGGATATCTAGGAAGGAAGAAGAGTTCTTTACGTACGAGGATGCTTGCTCGGCTAGAGGTTGAAGGGTTTTGGCTAAGTACCGGGCTAATTCTTGGGTCGGGGATTGTACCGAACTGACAATGGGCCTAAGAGGAATGTCCGGCTTATGAATTTTGGGTAGTCCGTAAATTTTCGGAATTTTAGAAGACTTTTCACGAGGAATGATGATCTTTTTGACGTCAAGAGGAAGTTGTGTCCTGTTGATGATTTCCTTAGTCTTTTTCTCTAAGTAAGTAGTAGGATTATTGTTCATTATTTCGTAGTCTGCAGTGTGGAGTAGGGAATTCATCTTGTGAACATAGTCCTTAGTATTGAGAAGAAGAGTCGCGTTACCTTTGTCGGCAGGAAGAATAGTTATGTCATCGTTGTTGCGTAGTTGTTTTAGTGTATGTCTTTCGTTAGAAGTTAGGTTTGATTTTGGTGGCTTTGATGTGCGGAGTACTCTAGCAATGTCTTGACGAGTATCTTCAGCCTCAATATCTGTTAGTTCAACCAAAGCTACCTCAACTTGAGCAATGATTCTTTCAGTTGGAATAGTTTTCGGCGTCACTGCGAAATTGAAACCTTTGGATAGGACGTGTAAACTGGTAGAGTCTAAGGGGAAGTCAGAAAAGTTATGGACGGTCGTCTGAGGGGGTGAGGTGACAGCGGTTTGTTGTTTTGTAATAAGTCGTGTTAGCTTAACTTTTCTGACTTCCCCTTAGACTTTACCAGTTTACCCGTCCTATCCAAACGTTTCAATTTCGCAGTGACGCCGAAAAGCGAAAGCAGAAGGCTACGAGAATTATGCGAACCGACCTGAAGAGGGCAAATGTGAAGTTGGTTAGTATACTGTAGAGATGTGCAAAACTCCTATATTTAAATAAAAGTTACTATTGTTATTGCTATTTACATATAATGACGAAAAATAACAGATAACAGTTATATTTTTACGGTCAAAATTGCTGTCGCCATCTCTTGGAAAGAAACTAAAATATGCAACATTCATAGTTGTTGGTTATTAATATGATAGAGATCTTCGCATTTAATACGATATAGAATATATTTGTAACACTCCTTATTACTACAGTGTTATATTTTTTAGATTAATATTAAACTGGAAGTTCAGAACCAAAAATTGAAATGCATTAAACAATCTTCTGAGGTTTTATTTTATATGCGTAATACTTGGTAGTGTTGTAATGGAAATATCATATATTTATTTCTGGCGTTATTCTCAATTAAATTGAAGGGATTATACGAAGAGCTTGTGTGGCACAGTTGCTAACCCATTGTCTTGCAAGAGGCTTTTCCCAAAAACTGGAAAACTCACGACATAGAAGTAGCTTATCTACTGATAAAGTACAGTGACCCCAATCCCATACCTAAATTATACCATATTCTTATATTCAATGGAACCCCCTCACAAAAAATCTGCCGATGTTTACAGAACAGGAACATGCATACAGCCTTCACAACAATTTATCTAGACATATAAAAAACAACAAAGATAAGACTGACAAAAGTTCTAACTAGGGTGTCTATAGGTTGAACTGTGGGTGTTGCCCCAACTTCTATATTGGTCACACTGGTGTATCTTTCAATACAAGAAGGCGTGAACACACTTAAGCTTTTGAAAATCAACAACACAATAAATCTACATTTGCTGATCATTTATTAAAAGAAAACCATATACTTCAGAATACACTGGATGCATTTACAAAATAAAAGTAAAAAATTGATATCTTATTGAATTCTCCGAGTCTCTTGAATGATCAGACTGATACCAATTCATCTCCCTTACTTAAAGTCAGCATCTAATTTTAAATAATATTATCTACATTTGTTCTCAACAATATTTCATAAATGTATAATTTGTCCGACCTATTTCCACATTCGCGGGAAATCACCACACCTTTAATTATTTTATTACCCTATCTGTAGTTTCTTTGTAAGAAATATAAGGGATTTTCGCAGAAGCAGTTCTGAATCGGTTCAACGGTAATATTACCGTAATTTTCTGAAAACGCCGTTGGCGGAACAAAATTACTGAAAATGAACCGATATAGAACTAAGTGAACAAATCCCAAATGAAACAACGTCCTATAGACGATAACACCCGGTAACAATAGCAACCTAGAATTGTATTGTGAACCAAATCTATTGTTATAAAATTTGGTGTGATCTGGGTTATAGTAGTCTTCAGTTCGGTGTTCGCGGTAAGCAGTTATTGGTTCTGAATCCATTCTGAATCGATTCAAATGGTTCTTGCTCTGAAGCAAGGATTTTTAGTTCGATCATACCTTAGAGCATATATAAGTAAAAGCTCTAAGAATTATGCGCTTCGACCTGATTTCTAACCCACTCGGCTCTCCGAAGTCTATCGAAATATGTTTAGTTCAGCTTTCGTTTGAATTTGAATTTAGCAGTTGGAGATAAGTAGAAATAGTCAAAATTCCTTCTGTAAATTAATTTTAATTTAATGTAGAAGAAATAAAATTGTTCCAATTCTATTACTAATTCCTGTTAGAACTTAAAATAGTATTTTTTCATAAATAATATTTTTAATTAACAAAGATATTGAACTACAGTTTGTTTAGTGATGAGGACTGATGGATTTTTAGAAGTAGTAGGTACTAGAAGTGTCACAATAAATACAAAAATAATCAATTTTCAAATTAATTGGCAGAATTGATACCCAAAATGAAATCATTGAAATGTATTAAAATCTTTTATGATTTGCTGCAAGTTAAGTAACTTCAAATATGTTTTTAACTGGTTTAACGTAAATAAAAAATATACTAGATAGGTAGGTAATTAATTTGTGTGTAGGTACCTAACAACATTGAATGTGTTATTTACTGTCTAGAGTTCTATTTCGTTATAATTATTTTCAACTTTTTAGTAATACTTGGAAGTCATTTACATTTTTTTGAAAATGTTTTATTCTAAAATACTTTAGCATGTTCTTTGGGTGAAAATATCCTTTGCTATAAATTTACATTTTTTTTAATAATACAATTTAAAATTTTCTAAATAGTGAGGATTATAATTTTTAATAAAGACACATAGATATAACCAGGTCCTAGCTTTGTATACCACTACAATATCAGAACTTTTTTAATTGGAAAAAACTGTTAACAAAATAATTGAAAAATGCACATATAATTATATACAAATGCACATAAAGTTTAGAATAAAGAGGTTTGGGTAATTTTCAGTTGAAGTAAGTGAATCTTAAGTCCAGATAAGTATTTTCCTTAACATCAGAAGGCAGGTATATCACAATTTAACATAGCATATTTTTAAGTGAATGTGAAATTTGAATAATTTGGTTAAGTGCGAGTTGGACTCGCATACTAAGGGTGCCGTACCACCTTCAAGATTCTAATATTCCAGTTTCAGACTAGCAGGGAATGAGTGCATTTTCTTATATTTACCCTAATGTCTTTTAAAGGAAGCGTTTTAAATTTATAAAAAATATACACTTTCATGTTCCACACATAGACTTTTATTTTATTTATTATAACTTTCTGCTTCAGGATTCGCTTTTTATAAGAATACATATGTATTTAATTTTCTAATTTGGCTCCCAAAAATTAAAATTAGAGTTTTATTTAACTAATAAACTTTCACGGAAGCCTTTTATAATCTACTGTCTGAATTTTGAGGCTCTGTAGAATGGAAGATATAGGTCAAGTTTTAAATTATAAATTATTAAATCTGTTATTAAAATTATTTAAAAATACAAATAAAATTTTTCAAAATTTATATAGTGTAGTTTCTAAAGTGGGAATTAAGTCGATGTTTAATATTTTTGTTAATCTCTTTTAAACAAATGATTTAAAAATATGATATATTTGTAATTCACATAATGAGCCTTTTATCTGATATATTACATGATGCGTTTGAACATTGAATTTTTATTTTCCATTTAATTGTATAATTTGTCCCTAAAAGTACTATGGGGGTTTTCTAATAATTTTTGTTATAAATAATAAATTAAGTGAGCCCCAGTACCCCTAATTATTTTCAAAATATTAGATAGTATGGTTTCGGAAATAAAGCGAGAAATGAGAATTTTTATATCTTTATGTTAATATCTTGTAAACAATTAATTTTAAAAATATTACAAATATATGTTTGTATTCCTCATAATAAACCCTTTCATTTGATGTATTGCATGATGCGTTAAAAAAATATTTTTTTATTTCCCGTTTAATTCTATAATTAGGCCCCCAATATTAATATTAGAGATTTCTTCATATTCTTCCTGTTAACAAAACAATTTAGGTCTTATAGTTTGGGGAATAAAGGGGGAATTGGTAATTTTTTAAATACTTTTTTAAATATATTTTAAAATAATTATTTAAAAAAAAATACAAAAATATATTAGTATTTGTCATAATGAGTCCTTTGATTTGATATATTATTTGATCCGTTAGAAACAATTATAATTTTGTATTTTCCACTTAATTGTATAATTTGCCCCCCAAAATGAATATTAGGGGTTTCTCCTTATTTTTCCAGTAAAGTTCAAGTGAGGCGCTATACCTCTAATTTTTTTCAAAATTTTACAGCTTATGGTTTCTGAAATAAGGGAGGGATGGGTAATTTTTTTTTATATTTTTGTTAATATCTTTTAATTAATTTATTTTAAAAATATGGAAAAAATATATTTGTTTTCATCATAACGAGCGCTTTCATTTGATATACAACATGATGCGTTAGAAACAATTTTAAATTTATATTTTCCATTTAATTCTTTAATTTGCCCACTAAAATTAAAAGTAGAGGTGTCTCCTTATTTTTACAGTTAACTTCAGCTCAGAAAATTTACGTTTTATAGTTTCGGAAATAAGGGGGGAATGGGTAAATTTTGGTATATTTTAATATCTTTTCAACTATTCTTTTTTAATTTGAAAAAAATATTTTTGTGTTCCTCAGAATGGGACCTTTCATTTGATACATTACATGATGCGTTTGAAATTTTTTTTATTTTTAATTTTCAGTTAATTCCATAATTTGCCCCCCAAAATTAACATTAATGGTTTCTCCTTATTTTTCCTGTAAAGTTCGCGCAACGATCTATATTTCCTATTTTTTTTAAATTTTAGGTTCAATAGTTTCGGAGATCAGGGGGACGGTCGATTTGTTTAGTTTTTCCCCCCAGAAGTATCCCTTAAATAAAAATTTCTTCATTTACGACATGTACTCCTGATCGGGTCACCAAACTATACATTGATACCAAATTTCAACCTCTTCCTTCCAGTAGTTTAGGTGAAAATTGCTGTGATGTGACAGAGGCAGAAATCCGGAGTGATATTATAAGGGTATCCGTATATTGTATATACGGAACCCTAAAAAGGGGCAATTTTTACTTTATGAAAATAAAGAGGTCTATTTAGTTTTCGTTTTCAAAGAATTTGGCACAGATTATTTTATATGTAATTGTGATATAAAAAACGTATAAATTCACATTTAGACTTTATATGAAATTAAACAGGTGCATTTCGTTATATTTTCAAAATGTAAAGTTTGAAAGCCCATGCAGAAAATTTGAAATAGAATATTTTTGGAAAGAAATGAAATAATTGCAATTTTAAAGAAATGTGCAGTTACATTTTATCAAAATAAAGATGTGCATTTCATTACATTTGCAAGAAGTTTAATTTTACAGCCCATATAGCTTGCTGAATATTGTACAACAAATACCGAAAATAATTTAACCCATAAATTTAACACCTAATATTTTTGAAATAAATACAAAAATCAAAATTTTAAAGAAATGAATATTTAGATTGCTAAATATTGTATGTTGGCTACTTTCAGGGTAATAATATTTATAGGATCAGTAATTTTGAAAAGCATTTTTTAACTATAATTATGGTCTATATGCCCTTTTGTGGAGTATTAAATTTCTAGACAGATAAATATAACTTAAATATTCCGAATATTTTACAATAATGCTGACTGAAAAGGAATTTCCATATAGTGATATTCATTCAATATTTGAAAATTTAAATTCAGGAGATATTTTCAATTCCGAAGAATTTACATATTGTTCATGCGCACCGTTTCACCCATAGAAATTAACCACAAAATGATTTTTACAGATGACATGAAACAAAACACTATGTGAATTCTGGTGATCCGATTTAGGGACAGAACAAAAATAGAACTATAAATAATGAACCGATTCTGAATCGATTCAGAACGGCTTCCTGGAAAACCCCTATAAATTTAGTATTTATTGTATTTCCAATTTCTGATAAACCAGACTTGGCCAAATATATAAATAAATAAAAAGTGAAAATTTAACGAAGTGCGAAATATGTTTTTGCAACATATGTAATTACTTACTTCTTACTTGACATTAATTTTTAAATAAAGATTGGTAAGTAATCATATTTATGGCTTATGTTAATATTCGTGTTCTGTTAATATATTTTCTAATTCAATATTATTATGTATATTGATTTATGTATTGCTAATAAATACTAAGGATTAATGTAAAGAAAGATCACTATATATTAATATTGTAGAAACAATAGGGGTTTTGTTTCATGCCATCTCTAAAAATCATTTTGTGGTTAATTTCTATGGGCTAAACGGTGCGCATGAACAATCTGTAAATTTTTCGGAATTGAAAAACTGTCCCGAATTTAAATTTTCAAATATTGAATGAATATCACTATATAGAAATTCCTTTTCAGTCAGCATTATTATAAAATATTCGGATTATTTAATTTTTATATATTTGTCTAGAAATTTAACTCTAATGACTTCACAAAACGGCATATAGACTATAATTATAGCTAAAAAAGGCTTTTAATAATTACTGACCCTATAAATATTACTACCTTGAAAGTAGCGGACATCCGACAAAAAATCTGAGTATATTTTACTATTTGTTATACAGTATTTCACAAGCTACATGTGGTGTAAAATGAAACTTTTTGCAAATGTAATGAAATGCACATCTTTATTTTGATAAAATCTAAATATTTATTTCTTTAAAATTTTGGTTTTTGCATTTATTTAAAAAATATTAGGTGTTAAATTTATAGGTTCATTTTTTTTTCGATATTTGTTATACAATATTTAGCAAGCTACAAGGGCTGTACATTTAAACTTTTTGCAAATGTAATAAAATGCACATATTTATTTTCATAAAATCTAAATATGCATTTCTTTAAAATTGTGATTTTGGCATTTATTTCGAAAATATAGGTTCATTTTTTTCGGTATTTGTTATACAATATTCAGTAAGCTATCTGGGCTGTAAAATTGTAAATGTAATGAAATGTACATCTTTATTTTGATAAAATGTAAATGTGCATTTCTTTAAAATTGCAATTGTTTGATTTCTTTCAAAAAATATTCTATTTCACATTTTCAGGTATCCGACATTCAATATGTAGCAAGCTGCCTGGGCTTTCAAACTTTACATTTTGAAAATATAACAAAATTCACCTGTTTAATTTCATAAAGTCTAAATGTGCATTTATACGTTTTTTTTAATTACATATAAAATGATCTATGCCAAATTCTAACATATCGGTCTTTGCATATTTGGTAAGCTACTATATCGGCTGTAAAATTCGACTTTGAAAACGAAACTAAATGGACCTCTTTATTTTCATAAAGTAAACAATTGCCCCTTTTTGAAATTTCACATTCACTTAAAAATATGCTATATTAAATTCTGATATAACTGCATTTTGATGTTAAGGAAAATACTTATCTGGACTAAAATTTCATTTGCTTCAACTGAAAATTACCCCAACCTTATTTTAATCTTTATATGTGCATTGGTATATAATTTTATATGCATTTTAAATTAGTTTGTAAACAGTTTTTTCCAATTAAAAGTTCTGAAAATGTAATGGTATACAAAGCTAGTAGCTAGATATATCTATTACTTGTTTAAAAATTATAATTCTCACTATTTAGAAAATTTTAAATTGTATTATTAAAAAAAATAAATTTATAGCAAAGGATATTTTCACCCAAGAACAGTATTTTAGAATAAAACATTTAAAAAAAATGTAACGGACTTCCAAGTATTACCAAGAAGTTGAAAATAATTATAACGAAATATAACTCTAGACAGTAAATACAGTAAACAATACATTAAATGTGGTTAGGTCCCTACACACAAAGTAAAAAATTTAAACATTAAAAGCTGCTCATTCTGTACAAATTAATTACCTACCTACTTAGTATATATTTTATTTAAGTTAAACCAGTCAACAACATATTTGAAGTTACTTAACTTCCAGCAAATCATAGAAGATTATCATACATTTCAATGATTTAATTTTAATTAATTAATTAATTAGTCCTCATCACTAAACAAACTGTAGTCCAATATCTTCGTTAATTAAAAATATTATTTAAGAAAAAATAATATTTTAAGTTCTAACAGGAATTAGTAATAAAATTGCAACAATTTTATTTTTTCTACTTTAAATTAAAAATAATTTACTGAAGTAATTTTGACCATTTCCACTTATCTCCAACTGCTAAATTCAAATTCAAACGAAAGCTGAACTAAACATACTTCGATAGACTTCGGGGAGCCGAGTGGGTTAGAAATCAGGTCGAACCGCATAATTCTTAGAGCTTTTACGTATATATGCTTTAAGGTATCATCGAACTAAAAATCCTTGCTTCAGAGCAAGAACCATTTAAATCGATTCAGAATGGATTCAAAACCAATAACTCCTTACCACGAACACCGAACTCAAGACTACTGTAACCCAGATCACCAAATTTTATAACAATAGATTTGGTTCACAATACAATTCTACGTTGCTATTGTTACCGGCTGTTATCGTCTATAGGATGATGTTTCGTTTGGGATTCGTTCACTTAGTTCTAAATGGGTTCATTTTCAGTAATTTTGTTCCGCGAACGGCGTTTTCAGAAAATTACGGTAATATTACCGTTGAACCGATTCAGAACTGCTTCCGCGAAAACCCCTAATATAAATATATTTTTTTCAAGAACTGTAACCATAAAGCGTAGAGAGATATATGTTTTGTTGGTTAAACACCACACATCCCTCTCACCTGCTTTGGCGATATTATGCCAATAGGCTGCTCTGTTGTATCCGGTGGGCGTGAATTCTTTGTTCTCGAGTTATTAGCAGAAGGACTATCTATAAGGGCGTCAGGCCAATGGTCACACACAGTTCAACAGAAAAACGACAAAGATAACTAAATTTACAATTTATTTCGTTTTCGATAACAAATTTTATGAATTTAACTCAAGACTAAGCAATTAAATGAACTAAAGTTATACAAACAATGTTAGAGTGAAATTACAAATAATCAACTAAAAATTCTTGCCTTTCAAGACACTGAGTAGGAATGTCCTTCCGTTGTGGTTGGCCTACTGTTCGAGGTCCTGACCCTGGAGGTATATATTAGACGGTACCTGGGGTTTCACTAACTCAGGGCTGCCAGGTGTTGCCACTGTCCTACCAGAGGACAATTCGGGCCAGAGTTCTTCTCCCTTGATTCGGAAGCTAGTGGTTACGTATCTGGGCACTCTTAGCTCCAGTTGATTACATGCATGAAAAAGTTATTGACCAATTAGTAATAGCCCTTTGAGTATAAATACTGAATTTCCCCCCTGACTAGTATAGACGTATATATGCTCTATAGGATCGATTCGGCAAGTGTATGAGATGCGGCACCGTACCTTAGTGTTTCCCTAACTTCTTCACCCAAAATTATCTATTTGAATACAACAAATATGAAGGAAAAATACATTAACAAATATCAGGCAATTTGAAACGTTTCAAATCCTAAGTGAAAATAGATAACGGTAAGATTTCAATTAGATTGCAACTACTAGTTATAGCTGATTCTGCTTTTTCCGGATTTGGACCGCGTCATTTTCGAAGTAGTTTATTTATATACTTAAACCGGGAGATAAACAAAGTTTTCCGACGTTTCGCCCACACTTACAAGGAGTTTTTTCAAGGATGAGACAAAAAAACAAAACAAATGTTACTTACCTTGCGGTTACTCCATTCATTTCATCTTTTTCTCACGAACACTTCAAAACTTCACTTTTTATGCAACTTGTCACAATGATACACAAATTCTAAATGAGTAATAGGTATGAAGAAATAATAATTGCAGAGTTTGAAAGCAGGCCCGTTTTCAAACAACGTTTGTGCTCACCCAGACGAGTGTTTATAGATCGACCTGTTTCACCGATGTATACTGCCCCACACGAGCATGGAATGGAATAAACACCTTTAGATGAAAGAGGGTTTTGTTTATCCTTTGGAGAGGGTGCACATTAGTGAGATTTTGGATAGTGGTTTGTAGACTGTTTTCACCTCGTGCTTATGGAGAAGTTTCCCAATCCTATCCGTGACCTTGCTGATATATGGCAAATATGCTAGTGATTTATTAGGTGACAATTCTTTCTTAGGAAGGGGATGTTGATGACGAGAAATGGAATTGCGAATCTCTCGTTTGCTGTAGCCGTTGTTTAGTAGGCTACCCTCAACCCGAGCTAATTCCCTTCTCAAACTTTTGGGTTCGGAAATGGATATAGCTCGATGCACCAGGAAGTTCACGACTGACCGTTTCTGAGATGGGTGATGATGGGACTGGGCGTGCATATCTGTCGGTATGTGTTGGTTTTCTGTATACAGAGTGGCCCAGGCGACCATTTGGCAACCGTGAAACCAACACGTCTAGGAAGGGCAGGGATCCATTGGACTCAATTTCCATAGTGAATTTGATGTTTGAATGTTGGGTATTAATGTGGTTAAAGAACAATTGGAGAGCCTCTTGTCCATGTGGCCAGATGACAAAAGTGTCATCAACATATCTCAACCAAAATTTGGGTTTGTGGCTTGAAGAATCCAGAGCCACTGCTTCAAAGGCTTCCATAAAGATATTTGCCACTACCGGTGATAGCGGCGAACCCATAGGGGTACCAGAAGTTTGCATGTAATATTTATTTTGAAAAAGAAAATACGTCGACGTAAGACATTTTTCGATCAACATGAGTAAATCCAAGGTTTGTCCGTCTTCCGACAGTAGTGCACTAGTAATCGCTAGGGAGTCTGGGATAGGAACTTTGGTGAACAGTGATGTCACATCCAAACTAATAGGCCAATCAATAGAGATTTTTTCGTGCAAAAAATACTATCAGGATACTGCCTGTGCCATCACATTAAGAACGATTTGTAGTGATATTTTGCTACCTTTTCCACTCGCAACTATGTTTTTTTACTTTATTATAAACAATTGAAACAAGAAAATTGCGTTTTTTTTTTCGTTGCATGTTTTTAAAATGAAAAATAATAAACTCAATGGTGTCAACAGGTGAATTTTAAAGCATGAAAAAAACAATGAAATGAGCCCATGATCGATACGACAGGATCTTTAGCAACACAGAAAATCAAAAAATACTGAAAAATTTAGCGGTTTTCTATATATTATCATAACTTCGTCACTATCGAAGTTGTAGAACTGGGCTTATGGGAACTGATAGTAATTGATATCTTATGCGTGCCTAAACCAGGCGCTATCGGTTTATTAGTTTTTGAATAATTGTGATATGAAGTTTTTAGTCCACTATTCTTGCAGTGCGTCTTCATGCGACATGGATCGTCAAATATCAATTCAGAATGGAGATATTGAAATTAGGGGTATCATTCTACAACGCCTCTATTTTCATTTTTCGTTACATGTCTGTGAAATATACGAAAAATTTTAGCAAACATCACCAACATTTGGTGAGCATATGAATGTGTTCGCGTAGTGGGGGGAACACGGTTGTTGAGGGGAACTACTGAGAATAATTATTATCGATAGTAACTGTCACTCTGACAGATGGTGAAAGAATCTAATCGCTAAAAAAGCTTATATACAGAGCGATTTGTTCGATTTTATAATATCAAATGAGAACTGTTTGTTTATTAATATAGTTATATAATATTTTATAGAGAAGTCCAGAATTAAGGCTTATATTAGTGAAACAAGCACTGAACTAAATAAGTCTTGAAAATATCTAAATTAGTTTCTAACAAAAGTAGGTAATAAAAATATTTATAAATTATAGGCAGCCTGCCTATATTATACATTACTAAACGCTTCCCGTCAACAATCGTGTTCTACAGCTTCTAAAGTGACGAAGATACGATTTTTTTTAATGCTACATTTTCCAGTATTTTTTGTTTTTCCCTGTTACTAATGATCCAATCGGATCGAGCCTGGGCTCATTTCATAGGTATTTTCATGCTTTCCAATTGACCTGTTGACACCATTGAGAGTAGTTTATTAGTTTTGATTTGATTGATTCTTGCTTCAATTGATTATAACAAAATAAAAAAGCATAGTTGCCAGTGGAAAACATAGCAAAATATCGCTACGAATCGTTGCTAATGTGATGGCACAATCGGTATCCTGATAGTATTTTTTACACATTATCAGTTAATTTTTGCTCTATTTATTGGTCTATAACAGGCTGCTTTATATATATATATATATATATATATATATATATATATATATATATATATATATATATTTGGAATTTTGGATAAACATGCCATTATCTAAGAAACCAATTAAGGAAGTTGAGATTATAGTAGCTCATTTTGTAGGCTTTTAATTTCTCTTTAACATTGCCTATAGTAGTAAGCACGGTTTCATAGGTGGATTTTGTGTAAAAGGTAAAAAACTAATTTATTACCGATTTTTGAGTTTTTTGTAAAAAACAAAAACGCATAGATAAAAAATCTTGAATTTTATGTCAATTAGTCATGTTTTATCATTAGAACAACTATTAATTTTGTCACATATTTTCGTAAATGACCTGGGCTAAAGTGATAAGTATTTGCTTAGCTATTTTGCAATTTATGACATTTATAAGGACTATCGAGTCACGCTTGAGTAACAGAAATGTCGAGTATATTTTCAGGTGCCATTCGTGCACTTTAAAGCAAGTTATTTGTTGAGTTGAAAGTTGTAAAATTAGAAACTTTATTCCATTCTCTAGTGCAAGTTTTAAATGTTTACTAAATGTTATTAATATAGTATATAGTATTCAAATAGTTAATTTTGGGTGAATAAGTTAGGGAAACAGTAAGGTTGGGTGCCTCATCTCATACACTTGCCGAATCGATCCTATAGAGCATATATACGTCTATACTAGTCAGGGGAAAATCAGTATTTATACTCAAAGGGCTATAACTAATTGGCCAATAACTCTTTCATGCATGAAATCAACCGGGGCTAAGAGTGCCTAGATACGTAACCACTAGCTTCCGAATCAAGGGAGAAGAACTCTAGTAGGACAGAGGCAACTCCTGGCAGCCCTGAGTTACTGGAACCCCAGCTACCGTCTTATATACCTCCAGGGTCAGGACCTCGAACAGTAGACCAACCATAACGGAAGGACATTCCTACTCAGTGTCTTGTAAGGCAGGCATTTTTAGTTGATTATTTGTAACTTCACTCTAACATTTTTTGTATAACTTTAGTTCATTTAATTGCTTAGTGTTGAGTTAAATTCATAAAATTTGTTATCGAAAAGGAAATAAATTGTAAATTTAGTTATCTTTGTCGTTTTCTTGTTGAACTGTGTGTGTCCATTGGCCTGGCGCCCTTATAGATAGTACTTCAGGTAATAACTCCAGAGCAAAGGATTCAAATGAGCAGCCCATCAGCACAATATCACCAAAGCAGGTGACAGGGATGTGTAGTATCTAACCAATAACACATATATATCTCTCTCTACGCTTTATGGTTACAAATTGGCGCCTACCAAAGAAGGGCAAAAATTGGCACATTGGTTGAAGAATTTGTCTTTTATAAATTTGGCCTGTGGCGGTGCACAGCGAAACAAGAAAAATTTGATTGCAACTATTGTTTCAGTTTTGAGTATCGAGTATCTAGTAATCTTTTAAATTCAACTATCGTGCAAATTTAAGTCACCTGTGATGAACAGTATCGTTTAATAATTTCAGTATTCAGATCATATTGTTTTATTGAAGTTATTTACTTAAAACTTTGACCATTTATCTAACATAGTTGAGAGATTTAATAATTGTTTATCTATTGTACCGTATAGATCTGAACATGCATATAATTATTTACATACTTTCATATCTTTACCTAAATTACCGGTATCTTAATTACCGCGTGGAAGAATTATTTCAGTTATTATTGCACCCTCAATATCTTTTATCGCTGTTATATGAATTGGAATTATCTTAGCGTTTCTTAATTTATCGTTTCCATTCCATTCAATATTTAATTACCCTCGGGGTAAGCAAACTTCTGAAATACTTCTCTATCTCTTATTATTATCTATTATCTTACTGGTTTCTCTTCTTTATTTATCTTTTATCTCATGTCCATTTTTCTTGCGTAGGAACCCAACCATTTGAGACTTAAGGAATTGGATTATGAACTGCAGATCCGGAGGATAAAGCCCATTGGGGAAGTCGACTCTAAACGTAAGTTACTTAGAGGAACGTTGAGTCAGAAAACTGCAAACCGAAGTTTTGTGCAGAGCAGTGTTGGTAGTACCATCCCATCTGCTTCTACTCCCCAAAGGACCTCTTTTGGTCATGAATTTACTCACAGTCCTTCTGTCTCTCGATCTATAGCACCTTATAAGTGGAATCTCCATTTTTCTGGACAAAATCCAAGGGAATCCGTTCATTCTTTCCTTGAAAAAGTTGAGACTCTCCGTATTGCTCGAGGTATCACCAAAGATAAATTATTTACTTCCGCCTGTGACCTATTTAAAGGGACAGCCCTAACCTGGTATAACAGCATTAAGGATAACCTCAGCACTTGGGACCAGCTAGTTCAGAAACTTAAAAGAGATTTCTTGTCGTATTTCTATGAGGAAGACCTACATAGGGAAATTGACTCTCGCACTCAAGGAGTTAATGAAAAGGTCACCCTATATATAGCTTGCATGGTTGGTTTGTTTAATCGTCTTACCGTCAAATTAGATGAGAAAACTATCGTTAACAAAATTCGTCGAAATTTAGATCCACATTTTCTTTCCCATCTCGCTTTACTTCAAATTGATACCGTTGATCAGCTGTCTGACATCTGTAAATAGTTAAAAGAGTCTATGTCGTGGAGCAAACGCTATAAACCGTCTCCAAGCACCTCCAGTAATTTATTGGAGCTTGACTTAAGTTTTTCTGCTTCGTTACCTGGTGTACCGAAGAATAACTCTTAGGGTAATCGAAGTTTTTCCCACATTTTATCCTCCCCTCGCAATATAAGTACCGTTACCGTATTCGGCCTACGTTGTTGGAACTGCAATACCGTTGGACATACTTATTCCGATTGTCGCCGCCCTAAGATATTTTGCTTTGGATGTGGTGCTAAAGAAGTCACGAAAAGAAACTGTCATCGTTGTCTAAGCAGGACTGCAAAAAACGTACCGATTGGAGATGGTGATCTGGACACCATCGCCAGTTCCTCCAACCAAAGTCCAGGAATCAGTTCCGTTCCTCCTACCGATGCCCAGGGAAAAGGCAAGGGCAAAGGAAAGAAGTCCACATAAAACCCCCTATCTCTTCCACCCGCAAGGAGTGGAATCTTTCTCTTGAAAAGGTTATATAATTTTGTCGTCCTTTATGTAATCTAAGCCCTCTTTTCGTTAATGAACCCCATGATAACAGGCCCTATTTATCTGTTAATATTTTTGACCGTGAAATCACCACTTTGGTGGATAGTGGTAGTACCTCTTCCGTGTTGGGATCCTGAGGGTTTTCTATCCTAAAGGATTTCAAGTTACCCATTCAATATCATGATACCGTCTTAATAACTACCGCTGATGGGAAACCTCAAGACCTATTGGGATATGTTATGTTACCTATTTTCGCAAATAACGTCGTTAAATCTCTTAAAGTTTTGGTAATTCCTTCTGTTCAACATAATCTTATTTTAGGGATGGATTTCCTTCGGCTCTTTAGAGGAAATGCCATTTTTCGTCATTGTCATATCAATATGGTGCCGCTCAAATCATGGCTATTAATATTATTCAGACCGTTTCCGATTTAAATCCACACCAAATCATAGAGTTGAATAACGTCATGGAGCTCTTCCTCAGTTTATCCTCTATTGTTAGAATTAGCAGAACTCATTTGATTACTCATAGTATTGATACTGGAAATGCAAAACCTATATCTTCTCGTCAATATCCATTATCACCAGCAATGCATAAGGAACTTCATAAGCAAGTAGATGAAATGTTGAAGTTGGGAATTATTCAACCATACAAGTCATCCTGGTGCAGTCCATTATGGTTGGTACAGAAGCGTTCCGGGGAATACCGAGTTTGTTTCGATGGCAGAAAACTGAATGAAATCACGGTTCTGGATCAATATCCCATGCCCTTAGTAGTCCATTTATAGTTTGAAACAATTATTCGACTTTCGTCATGGTAGTAGATACCGAGAGTGTTGTTAATCGGTTTGACGTCGTACTGTGAAACTGCTGATCCGAGCAGCAGAAGAAACCTGAAAAGAAAGTTATTTTTCTCAATATGGTTTCATTCTGTCAAAGTTCACTTTCGTTTGTTGGTTAGTTCATAGGTTTAGAAGTGTAGCAGAGTTATTATGGATTTCAGTAATTTGGAATGGGTCATTAATTTTGTGTTGGAGTTTGTCTTTTATTTGTGGCTCTTTAACGTATACCTTGTCACCGATTTTGTATTCAGGAGGGTTTTTCGAAACGTGTTGGTCAAATCTTTCTTTCGCTTTTTGTTTCTGTATAGTTAGTCTTTTCACGTGCAATTTTGTAATAGTACGAAATTCGGTTATTTAGGTCTCGTACGTATTTGCTAATTAGTTCTTTTTGATTATAAAGAGTCTCTGGGGGTCTGCTGGAGATATTATTATTAGTTGAGTTGTTATAGGTAATAATAGCATACGGAAGTACGTTTAAGGGGTGTTCGTCGGGATTTTCAGCTTTGTGAATGCGAATCATTTCTAGTAGAATAGAATGAACTCGTTCCACGGGGCCGTTTGTTTGCGCCCACGCTAGAGTAGGTAAGTTTGATCTCATAAAGTTTGCATAGATCTTTAAGTATGGCATTGTTAAACTCTGCCATGGTCGCAGTGGATACGTAATGGTGCACCGAAATGTTGAAAGTACAACATAATAGTACTAACGACAGATTTAGCGGATTTATCTGCCAAAAAATACGCTTGTGAGAATTTAGTTAGTTCGTCTCTTATAGTCAAAAAGTGATTTCTTTTAGGAATTTCTAAGATGTCGATGTTAATTCTTTCAAAGGGTGTTTTAGGTGTTTCAGTTATGACGAGGGGATTGTCTAAGTTTTTTCGACTTTGGTTTGTTGACAGATTTCGCACTTCTTT
Source organism: Octodonta nipae (assembly GCA_034190945.1). Classification (NCBI taxonomy): domain Eukaryota; kingdom Metazoa; phylum Arthropoda; class Insecta; order Coleoptera; family Chrysomelidae; genus Octodonta; species Octodonta nipae. Next base: position 79,122,288 of record CM067218.1, read on the forward strand.
ATGAAGTTCTCAATGTCTTTGGTAAATCCCGGCCAGTTGAACCCTCTTTGACAAGGCGTATGGTTTCGTTGATGCCGCGGTGTAAGTTGTTTTTTCCGTTGTGGTATTGCTCGAGTATTACTGGTATTTCATTTTGTTTAGGAGTTTTTGTAATGTTTTGGCTAATCTTCCAATTAATTTCCTTTTCAGAGAAAATAAAGGAAAGCATTTCCATAATTGGAAGATCAAGGTTGTTTTCTACACAATATGTTTTCGATGAAGAGAGAACGTCTTGATTTTTGAAAATAGATGCGAAAAGGACTTCATTTGCGATTTCAGGATCGTTTGGAAGCGGGACTATGAAGTATTGCCTCCTGCTAACAGTTTTGCTACTGAATACGTTGATTTTAAATGTTTCAAAATCAGCGACTTCTTTGAAAATATCTTCGAATATTACGTGATGGAATTCCTGAAGGTTGGATGATTGGGGAAAGATTAGAATATTTTTATTTGCCTTGTCTAGAAGTTGACAATTAGAAAATACGATTTTACTATAGTCAATTAAGGAAACAGTTTTGTAACGTTCAACAAAAGTTTTGAATTCTTGGGATATCGTTTCGATAGTTACTTCGTTTTGTTCGGGATCGGAGGTATTGTCATCGTCTTCGTCATTTAGGGGTAAGATTTTGAGGGGTGTTAGTTTAGTTAGTAATATGATATTGTCGAAATTTATAGTTTTTGGACAGACATTAGCGTTTAAGATGGTATGAAAAATTCGACTTTGTCGTTAACTTGGACTAGAGCGTTGGGGAGTCTCACATTTTCTAGGACAGTAGTGGTTAGAATAGCGTCCGTATTGCGTAAGTCACATTTAAGTTTGCAAATCCGTTCTGTTCGCGGTTCGATAGTAATCGTGTTTGAAATTGTTGGAGATTGCTTGTTTGAAGATATTGTTTCGTCGGTTACTTTCATAAGTGGAAAGTTGGTAATAAGAAGTCAATCACACAATTGTAATGTTCTAAAAAGTCAAAACCTAGTAGACCATCGAATTCGATGTCTAAGTTACAGATGTAAACTTTGTGTGGATCGTTAAAATTAATTGGGAATAAGGTCGATTCGTTAATCAGGATTTTTTGAATAGTGATACCTTGTATCACGACATTTTCTGGGTATGGTGTCGAAATATTTCATAAGTGTTTGGTTTAAAAATTGATAAACCGGCACCTGTGTCTATTAACAGTTTATACGTATTAGTGGCGTCGTTGATGTAGAAAAGGTTCTTAGAATTTGCCGAAAGTGAGGGGCTTATTCCGGAAAATTCAGGTTGGGGTTGAAGTCGTTGAGTAAACTCATTGTTTCGAACTGGGTTTGAAGATTGCAGATCTATGTATCGGGTGGTTGGTCCGGTGTAAGTACCTCTTGAAAATTTTGTCGTCGGTCTTCGGGTAATTCATAAGGGAATTCAGGGTAATTGCTTTCAAAAGTTTCAGGATAGTCATTTTGAGAGTATTCGAAATCTGTATTTTGGGGGGTCTGAATAAGAACAATCGTCTTGGTAGTATAAATTTGTATAAGGATCATCGTTTGTGAAATTATTCAAAGGATTGTAGAACTTATCTTGGTTGAAGTGGTGAGTTCTTTGTTGTTGATTTCTGTAAAAATTGGGATTTGGTCGAGATTGATTAGGACTTTGATATTATAGCAAAAATTTCCACAAGTTTGTATGGTTCTACTGTACCTTGGCGTGTTTCAACCATATTTAGAAATATTGTGAACTAGTTTATATAAACAAATAGATCAAATTAAATATGAAAATAGGAAACGAGACTGTTCTGGCAGGAAACTGGTCAGCGAAATATGATACTTTCTGTCATACACGTGCATGATATTTACGCCTAATATATATACACCAGTAAATCTATTCTTTTTTTCTGTCACTTACTGGTCTTTCATTATTCATTTACCCATATTCGATTGGTTGTCTGCTTGATTACAGATAAATTACATTTTAAATTTTTTTCTTTCTCTAAGTTTGCAGTTGAGAGCTAAGCAGTTTCTGGACCACGCCTAGTTTTCTTTATTTTATTTCTTTACTTGGAGGGAATGTATATGATCGGATTTCACATCTGATTTTTCTATATATTTATGAATACAGATGTAATAAACATTTTTATTGGTTTATAATTTATAATTTTTAAAATACCGCAATTTGTAATTTAGAGTACTGAGTTTTCCCATCATCTCGGCGGCAGTTCTTTTTCGTCAATTGTCGAACGGTTTGTCGGATTACGAGTTATCTTTAAACACATTATTAGCTCTCAAACGTAATTGTTTATAACTAATTTACGTTATCTCTTACCTGTAATTTAATAATTGATTTGTTATTTAAATCTAAAACTAGTTAGAAGCTATAACTTGTAATGAGAACGGAGGTTTTCGCGGCCAGAGTCATAGCTGATTCTGCTTTTTCCGGATTTGGACCGCGTCATTTTCGAAGTAGTTTATTTATATACCTAAACCGGGATATAAACAAAGTTTTCCGACGTTTTACCCACACTTACAAGGGGCTTTTTCAAGGAGGAGACAAAAAACAAAACAAATGTTACTTACCTTGCGGCTACTCCATTCATTTCATCTTTTTCTCACGAACACTTTGTTTTGTTTTTTGTCTCATCCTTGAATAAACCCCTTGTAAGTGTGGGCGAAAGGTCGGATAACTGTGTTTCTATCCAGGTTTAGGTATATAAATAAACGACTTCGAAAATAACGCGGTCCAATTATGGAAAAAGCAGAATCAGCTAAGACTCTGCCCGCGAAAACCTCCGTTCTCATTTGACAAACCTCTACGGAGAGGACATTGCTCAGCAAACATCCTTATTCTGTAAACTTCGTCACAAAAGTGCTAGGACCCTGTCTTCATTAACTTTTCTTAAGCGTAGTCGTGATCATAAAATAATTCCAAAGTTCCTCAAAATCAAACATCTAATTAACACGAGTTCCTCTCGCAAAATCCTAGAACGAGCTAGTTTTGCTTTATTACGAGAACGCATCCAAGCAACTAGACGTGACCTTGATTTCCTTTCCAAAGACCTGCTCAAACTACATCTTAATCTCGCGAGAAGCTTGTCATCAACAGATTGGGACACAGTTGATAGAATTTCATTTTGCCAGGCACTCAAAACTGAAGAGATAACTGCTCTGAGACACATAAAGAAATTTCAGTTATTATACTCAAAAGGCGCTGAATAATAGGTCAACAAATGGTGTAAAAACCGTGGTAAACCTTTCTTCTCATCAATTAACTCCAGATGAAAACTCCGTTCTCTCAAAAGGACTCAACTTTGCAGTTGCCCCTAGAAAAATTCCCATCGAAGACATAATTAGCTCAATTGAATCTTCTATCCGAGGTCTTCCAAAACCCGAAGCCGACAGCATACGTTTTGAAACGAACAAAATTCTCCGAAAGGCAAAACCTCCGCCATCAAACATCCCCAGAACTGAACGAATCGCCCTTAGCAAACTCCGGTAAAACCGTGACATTGTCATTCTTCCGGTGGGTAAAGGCAATCCAACGGTTGTCCTAGATTTTCCAGAATATGCCAATAAGGCAAATGATTTACTTCAAGATGGATCCTATTCTCCCATTCATCGGGATCCCACTCCCAAAATAGAACGTGAAATAACTTTATTGATAAGAGAGTCGAACATTCCCAAAGCAACACAAAAACATCTAATTCCTCAGAGTTGCACCTCTCCACGCCTATATGGCCTGCCGAAAATTCATAAAGAACAAGTTCCGTTACGACCGATTGTGAACCTAATCGGCCCTCCAACATACAATATTGCCAAATATTTAGAGGAGATTCTTAAGACATTTACTGGAAAATCTGTCACGCATGTTTTAAACTCATCCCATTTCGTAACTCTTCTGTCAGAGATACAAATTGAACCCCAAGACTGCTTTCCCATTAACTGAAGTTTCTGTTTTGACTATTCAGCCGTTACAACACATTTTGTTTATATATATATATATATATATATATATATATATATATATATATATATATAGAATTGTAAATAGTAACAGCCGAATGATATATCAATTGCAGTGTAATTAACGGGAAAACGGCTTATAGGACAAATGAAACAAGAGTATTCTTTTCTTCTTTGAGAGCTTTCGTCAGTCTAAGTTGCAACTTACATTTGTTGTTAGTTGAGTACATTAGTTAAAACGTAAAATACTTACATAAGTTGAGTTTAATAAATAAGTTAGCAAATCGTTCAGATTGAAGAATGATGATACAAAGTTATAATTTTGACATTGAATATCATTATGACAAATGTTATTTGGTATTTATACTAATCAAAAACAAATTTTCGTAACTAGATTAAGTGACTATTAGAGCAACAAGTACCAACTGCAAGAAAATTATGATATTTGTTAGATTTGTTATGAATAAATCATTCTTATTTATTTTTTAATTTATTTAAAAGAAACAGTATTTGAATTAGAACTGTGTGACTAAGAAGTATGTGTATGTCTTTTTTGTTATCTAATTCTAATAAATTACAGTATATAACGTTTAGATTTTGTACATCTGGTCTTTTATTTATAGAGTTTGTATCATTATTAATATGTACCATTTCAAGAAAACAACGTTTAAAGAAATTTCGTTCGCAACTTAAAATCTGTATATTATCAAAATCGGCTATATGACCATTTGATAGGCAATGGGTCGACAAAGCACAGCTATCTTTGCCCAACCTTATATCAGTTTTGTGTGAGATGATTCTTCATTTTAAATTTCTTGAGGTTTGTCCGATATATGATACAGGACAACTATTGCAACATTTGATCTTGAAAGAAGTGGAGTTTTGTCCTTGGTGTTACTAAAAAACTCCACTTCTTTCAAGATCAATTGTTGTTTACCGCATATGCTGCAAGAGTTGTCCTGTATCATATATCGGACAAACCTTAAGAAATTTAAAAGGAAGACATTTCGGGGTTTTGGCGTCTACAAATCGATTGCTCGGGAAAAATCGTATTACTGAGCGAGAACGATATTGTCACAATAATTATGACAGCTGAGTTGAAATTACAAGAGTTTCAATACATGATGATTTGGTAAAATACTTGAGGTTGAAACTGCTCTTAAAAAAACTTCCAATACAAATTGATGTGTAGGATCTTATAAGAATTTTATCGATATTTAATATTTTTTATTGCCAAAAATTGCTGCTTGGGCGATTTTTGGATGGATAAAAAGTTATGTGTTCTCATGTTCTAAATTGACTGAGATATAAGGCGTTGTATATTATAATTATACAGGGCGATTCCAAGTATGTTAGAAATAATTTTTTTCGTAGGTGGCACATAAGCAGTTGCATATATAGGGTGTTTAAAATATAGAGTAGAGTGCAATTATAACTAATAAAATAATTATGTGGGGAAGTCCATTAGCGGTTGAATTTACAGGGTTCTTGGAATAGAGGGCGCAGTAGAATTACAGTTATACAGGGTGGTGCAAAAATATTATACAGAGATGCATATACAGGGTGGCGGAAATGGAAATGCAACATTTCGTAACCCATAAACAGTTGTATATATAGGGTAGATGAAATATAGGGTGAGAGTAATTATAGATATACAGGATGATTATAAAAAAAGTTAGAAAGGGAAATGATTTATAGAGTAGCCCATATATATGATGATTGAAATATAGATCGGAGTAGAATTATAGTTACAGAAGATAGTTAAAAATTTCATAAACAAAAAGAGTAAATACAGTGGCTTATAGGCAGTCGCATACAGGGTGGTGGAAATATATAATGAGATGGAATTATTATAATGAGTATTTTAATAAATGTTAGAGAATTGAGTGCAATTATAGTTATAAAGGGTGGTTAGAAAAAATAATTATGTAGGGTAGCCTATTAGCGGTTGAATTGTTGTCATATTAAATTAAGAATTTCGAATTTGAACACAAATAAAGTCCTATTAATTATATCTGAAAAAGAACTTAAATTTCGTTACTTATTTGTTGAAGCGAGATGTAAGACTGAGATCTAAGGATTTTCGAGGAAACTATCACACAGAGGTTCCGAATCTGGATCTGTTCCGTGTAATTGCTGTTCTCCCTTAAGTCCTAGGATAGAATGTCACGATAAAATTTTCAGGATACTTCACCTGCTAGAGATATTGACACAATTGGTCGAATTTCGACCACTTGGCCACTCTCAATGCAAATTTTAATTTTAAGCAGACATTTATATTTGTTGGACAATATGGATCAGTTTGTATCAGCGTTTAATTTCTATAAAATAATAACATATAAAATGTACTGAAAGTGTAAACAAAGGAACCTACTACTATTTACTTATATAAATTTAAAATAATTACGTCTTTTGCATATTAAAAATTATTGCTCCATCATTATCATCAGTGTCTATCTAAATGGAGTTTAGGTAATCCATTTTCCGAAATATATTACAAAAATCATATTATGCTAGAAATATAAATATGTGTCGGCTTAAAATTAAAATTTGCATCAAGATTATTTATTATGAGGATGTAGTTACACAGGTACTACCCCTTAGCAATTTTTGGAATGGACAAATTATAGAGAATGCTCAAATATTGTCAGTACCTTAACAGAACAGTAATATTTCATAAATATTTTTAAAACAATTTATTTTAGCAATGATTTCTAAAAAAACACCAAAAGTGTCAAAATGTCGTAGGGTAAAAATATTTCTGAAAAACATTTTATAGAAACAATTTCAAACATATTAACAAAGATTTTTTAAATATTTCTAAAATATTTGTCCATATTGATATATATTTTTTAATATATCTTTCAAATATTTTAAAAACGTTTGTGAAACGATTTGTTCTCATGGTAATTATTTTAACAAACATTTCTACAATTTTATTACAATATTTTTAAAATGGCAAAATGTCGTAGGGTAAAAATATTTCTGAAAATAATTTTGAAGAAACATTTTGAAACATATTAATGAAAGATTTATTAAATATTTCTAAAATATTTGTCAATATTGATATATATTTTATAAATGTTTGAAAAACAATGTATTTTTTTGAAAAATGTTTTAATAATGATTTCTGCAATATCAAAATATTTTTTAAATGGTAAAGTGTCGTAGGGTAAAAATGTTCCTGAAAACTATTTAGAAATATGTTATTGAAATATTCCGTAAATATTTTTAAAAGAGGTTCTGGTATATTCACCTAAAACATGTGTATAATATTGTTAAAAAATTTGTTAGTATTTGATAACATTTTCCAACATTTTTAAATACTTTTAAAAACTTTTTTCAAAATATTATGTTTTTATTATAATATGAAATAATATTTGAGTAACCATCATTTTAAAATATAGAATATTATATATTTTTTTATTCAGTAAAACAATTTATTTAACACATTAATCATCAAGAATCAGCATGCATATACTATATATTTAGAGTTTGTGGGGCTCCTGTACATGTTTGTCGGTTGGGTGAAAAGGGACTGGAAGTATTGTTTGCACATTTATATCTTCGTTGTCGATAACATTTTCCCTTTAAAAATAGATACTCATTAACGAATGACAATATTAATACTTCTAAATCTTACCTCCATTTGGAAAGTCTTTCAATTTCTCCTTTATCAGAAGAATTAGACATTTTTCTGAAGAATTTCCATGGTGCATCATCAATACTTATCAACACTTTGTCAAATCATTATTATAATTGAAATCCTGCTGGAATATACATCTTCATGGAGAATTCAATTTAAATCAATATCACTATTTTCATTGGTATCATTACCATTCAAAAATTTAAACTGAGTTTTATGTCTCATTATTATTTTTTCAATGGAAGTAATAGCTTGTATCAATTTTTGACATTTTTTTCTCAATTTTTCTGATAACTGTAACAAATAATTCGAAATAAAACCATACTATTAATGGCAAAGTAAAAATGAAGCAGATATTTCCATACATTTGAAATTGTAATATAAATTATTTTATGTTTTAAAAGATTTATCAAGAACTGTAAACCATTTTATAATAATAAAATATTTTAATATATCTTCACATCTCTTTTCCTTTTTTTAAAAAAAATATTCTCATGTCTCCTGCAGTTTCTCATTTCTCAGTGTTTTTTAACAAGTATTTCAATTTGGGTTTAACTAAAATGTTAAAGAGCAATTTCGCGAAACTTGTTCATCTTGCTCCTGTAACATGAAAGAAGTAATATCTACAAACTGATAAATCACTCTTCCTTCCTACAAACATATTCTGTATTGTGTATACTTGTCTGGTGTTCAATATTTGCCAAGAAACACAATGAAAGAACAGCTTTATTAATACATTAATAAAATGAAAAGAGATCGACATTAATTCTGTAATTGGAGTAGAAACATTTATACGAAACATAAGGGTACACACCATACATATAATAAACATATATGTAAACAGGAAAACTAATTAATCAAATTGTAGATATGTGTTCTAACATATTCCAGTATACAACAGCAACAATAACTGCTATTGACACTTTCTCCAAATTAGGCTTTCTACATCTACACCTCAGGCATTAGAGTAACCAAATACCTCAACATAATCCTGTTTCAGCAATAACTTAGAGTTAAGAAATAATAATTAAAAACTTGTATTTCATGAATTAAAATTATTTTATATATAAAAAATGATTTTACATTCTACACATACTGAATAAGATACAACAATTCTATCTTAAATAGGATTTTTTCTTAAAGATGTAGTTGTTTCATCCTAAAGATTTATATGAAGTAACAAATAGTGAAAATGATCAAGTGAATTTGCAAGAGTTTACCTTTAGTGTGATTTATTTAAGAAACCTTGCAGTTAAACTGTTAATATTCGAATTAAAATTGTATAACATGTAATGCATGCAGGTATGTTAGGTACCTATTTAAATATGTAATTAATACTACGTGTCCATAGTATATTTACGGACTCACTGTAAATCAGAATAATCACTTAATAAAATAAACAGTAATAAATTACGACCTATATTGAAGGAAAACCAAACGTTTCAAAGTCTATTTTGCAATTTACATCAATAAATATAAAGTCATTGACAACGAAGTCAGAATAGACTTTGAAACGTTTGGTTTTCCTTCAATATACGTCGTTTTATTTCGTTTGTGGTGTTATTGCCCAAAAAACATAAAAGTATATAAAACAATATGCTACAAACAATGTTTAGAAGACAAGTAATAAATTAACAAAGAAATACCAAACTACAACAAAAGTATCTATATTCGTTGACCAAACTGATAAAATGGCTGAAATGGCATATCTCAGCTTTCAGCTTTAAACACCAGGACGGGTTGGCGCTGCATTACAAAATATTTTGAATAAATGTTTAAAAAATATTTCATAATATAGATATAAATCATAGTCTGAAAATATTATTCTATTATTGAAGAGGAATATTATTGAAATATATTTTTGAAATCAATAGTAAAATATTTTTTGAAATGAGAATGAAATATTTCTAAATAGTTTTTAAAATATTTCGATTGATATACTGATATGTAATACTTATCAAAGGAAAACATTTTGAAAATAACTTATAATATTTTTATTTGTTTAAAAATGTTTTAGTGTTTCTGGAAATATTTTTACAACTTTCAGAAGAAGTATTTATATTGTTACGAAATTTACCCAAAGCCGACCCTGTGTCATTTCAGCACGACAACAAACGCTTTACGATAAAAAATACGATTCTCGAAAAGACTCGGCAGCGGAAGGAACGATGACGGTTTCTACTGGAGAATTCTACGCTGGTGATATAAAAGAAGCACACCACGATGGCCGGGCAGATATACCGCGACGACTAGCTTATATGAAAATGTATTGTGAATCAGCTGTTTTAAATGTAAATAAAGTTCTAGAAAAGTGAAAGTAAATATTAGTTGTTATAATTTTTAAATTGAACCCACGAAGTATATAACATTTGGTGTTAGAAGTGAAGGATTAGTGCAGTTAACATCCTAAATTGATTTATAGAAACTCGTAGTATGGAAAAGATAGACGAAAAAATCGCACAGATTCTAGAAAAACGTGACAAGAAGGAGAAACAACATCAAGAAGAAATTCAACAAAGGTTAGTGAAATCTTTTGAAGACAAACTTAAAATTGAGTTAGGACATCTTGTCACTAATATCGATGAAAAACATAAAATAGAATTAGAAAATCTTGTTTCCACGATGAACAACAACATCTGATTGAGGGATTATTCTCGAAATTGAATGAACAGCGACAAAATGATTTTAAAATATTTGTAGAAAAACAAGATCAAACTGAATTAAAACGACAACATGAATTTAAGATATTTGAAGAAAAACAAGGCAAAACGGAAGAAAAAAGACAATTGCAATTTGAACAATTAATGCAAATAGTATCGCAAGTTAATGAAACAGTTAATAAAAGAATGCAAATAGTTGAATCAGATATAAAAGAAATAAACGACGACATAAAGATCCTAAAAAATAATGTGGAGACTCTTGAAATCAAAGTAGATGACATCGATTCCGTCCAGAACCAGGTGAAATTTGAAATAAGTGCTATCCAAAACCAGGTAAAAGCTGAAATCAGTTCAATTAAAGACGCAGTACACAGTGAAGTACAAGATAAAGTGGAAACAGCAATTAAAAAATTGCAACAAGATTTGCAGAGAGGAAAATACCAGCACACCGTGAGTACCAAAGGTTCCGTTACGCGATACGACCTCAAGGCCAATTCAGTCGGGTTCCAGGAGAGGGACAAATTCTGGTTGTACAACCCGCAACGGAGCCAGGGTAAATCCCCAAAGCTTACACCCGCCTGGGATGGTCCATACGAGGTGGTCAAGAGGCTTAATGACGTCGTCTACCGGATCCGTCGAAACCCCAAGGCTAAATTGAAGGTGGTTCATTTAGATCGACTAGCTCCCTACCATGGAGAGGATGTTTCTGATCGGGACGACCAGAATTAAAGGGGGGGCAGTGTTACGAAATTTACCCAAAGCCGACCCTGTGTCATTTCAGCACGACAACAAACGCTTTACGATAAAAAATACGATTCTCGAAAAGACTCGGCAGCGGAAGGAACGATGACGATTTCTACTGGAGAATTCTACGCTGGTGATATAAAAGAAAAACACCACGATCGCCGGGCAGATATACCGCGACGACTAGCTTATAGTAAAATGTATTGTGAATCAGCTGTTTTAAATGTAAATAAAGTTCTAGAAAAGTGAAAGTAAATATTAGTTGTTATAATTTTTACATTGAACCCACGAAGTATATAACATATATATATATATATATATATATATATATATATATATATAATATTTTTAAATCATTTTATGTAATATATAATTATTTAAATCTGGCTGTAATGAATCTTTTTCAGAATATCAATAAAAAATTTTGTAACAGCGTTTTGAAATATTGTAGAATTTAAACTTTTGAAGAAAGCTTTTAAAAATATTCTAGAATATTAAAATAGCATATTGCCTGGAAATATTTTTTTTATTACACAGGAATATTATTAATACATTTTTTGGAAATGCGGAAAAAACATTTCCAAATAGTTTTTTAAAATATTTGACAGACTGTTTATGAAATGTTTCAACAAAAGGTTCTAAAAATATTTGTTAATATTTTTTTGTAATCTTTTGAGAATATATATTTTTTATATTTCTGAACACATTTTTACATTGTGAAATATTTTCATACAATATTGTAAAATCTTTTTATGAAATATATATTTTCCATTTTTCAAAAAGTTTATAAAATATTTTAATAATTAAATATGTTGCAAAATGTTTTAGAAATGTTTTGTTAGTATTTGAAAAAAATTAATATATTATAAAATATTTGTAAAGAATGTGTGAAATGTTTTTTCAATATTTTCAAATATTTAAATCTTTTAAAATATTTTGTGCTGTTAGGGTATTTATATGTATTTATACTTTAAATTTTGAAAAAGTGAGATGAGAGGTCAAGTGATCAACTCTTCTTCTTTTCATCGATTACTTCTTCATAATGATAGGGTCATCCGGTGAGGCCTTTCAAAAAAATATGTCTACCATATAGGATTAACTGAAATTTGGCAAAAACCACCGGGGCTACAGTATTTATTTTTAGAACATAAATTGTGTATGAGAAGGTCTACCCATTCAGTTAATAAGAATGTTTCAGCTATAAAATCAAAAAAATATACAAGCGATTATTTTTTTTTTTTTTGAATTTCATTATCTAAGAAACCAAGTAACGAAATTGAGCGTATAGTAGCTCATTTTGAAGGTTTTTCATTTCTCTTCAAAATTGCTCATAGTAGCAAACACGGTTCCATAGGTGGATTTTGTGTAAAAGGTAAAAAACTTAAATGTTACCGATATTTCGCGTTTTTTTTTTTTGATAAATAACAAAAATCGATAAAAAATGTTGAATTTTATGTCAATTAGTTATGTTGTATCATTAGAACATATTGATCTTGGTTTTGTTCTACTATTAATTTTGTCACCAAAAGGGCTTTTTCTCCGTAAATGACCTGAGCTACTTGTCAAAATCTCAATTATAATCTATGTATACATTTTTTAACTAAAATCTTAAGGGTAAAACAAGATTTGGGAAAAGTAAAAATATTTTTGATTTCTTCTGATATAGGTAGTAGTATAAATCATTCGACAGTACTTAAACATATATTTTAAAAGAGAGAAACAAAATTCCACCAGGATACTGGAAACATGTCAAAATAATAATTGATACAATATTTTCTAAAAATAATTTACGATGAAAAAGGGATTTACAAAAAAAAAATTTATACATAATTATATACTTTTGAATTTTTCTAAAACTGAATTAACAGTCTATTTTTGAATGAATTCTTATTAAAAATTTCAAAGAAGAGAATAATATTGCTTAATCCCACAATAACAGCCAAATCCTCAAATTACTTCAAATTTAAATAATTGCACCATACTCTGAAAATCTGAAAAGAGAACTACATAACACCACATTTCTTTTATTTATTCTTATGTCTAGCCATAGAACAATAATTTAAATAGAAGGGAAGCTCTTATGGGAGACACGAGAACACTAAAAAAGCTTTTCCCTGCATCCGTATGAGGACGCTGATATCGGAATTTTTGTAATTTGTTTACAGTTTTCTTTAACATAAATTTTAGCAAGAGAACTCACCAAAGTTGATTGTCGCTATTAATTTATTAACCTTCAAATATGGCGTTTGTTGTCACAAAGTCACAAAGCTGAAAGCAGTGTTGTTTTCAAAATTATTTGTCTATTGAGTAATGAATACTGAAATCGGGAACTTATTCCAAAACAAAGAAAACATATTTAAGATATTCTTTGAAGGTTTGATTCGAACAGTTTAACGAAAATGACAGTGTAAAAAACATTACTAATACTGGCGTAGATTAAGTATAGTATGATAAATACCAAAACAGGTTTATCATCCAGTGCTTTCCTTTATTTATACCAGATAATTGATCATTTGTTTCATATGCCCCATGGAGTAGCGGCATTGAAGTAACTTACTAAAGAACTTCAAGTGGTTCAAAAAAATAGTAAAATTGATTTTCATTGAAGACTTGTAATTATGATTCTGTCATCATTTTGACTATTGTAAACCCACAGATGTCCATGTTATCAAAAATGAAGTAAACAAATTAAGTTCAATATTTTACAGAACATTTGATTGGAGTAAGTTAGCATTAACTACATTTGGGACATTGTATTTTTAATATGTATTTTTTCAGACACCAAGGGCAACAGGGTCTGACCTGACCTAGACCCCAAAATGTTTGGAATATATAACAAGTTTTTGTAACTTGTGGTGTTATTTCCCAAGAAGTACTTAAACACCAAGGATAAAGACATTATTTGTTCAAGCAACAGGAGCAATTTTATGGCTAAACATTCCCCCAGTTATAATTACAAATAAGATGTTTGTAAAGAAAGTTTAGACAATTTAAAATGTTTATTAACTGGGCAGTATGCTCCAACGATCAGAACTACTTGTGAAACTTCAATATCAGCCCCATTACCTTCCAACTTGTTAGGACATATTTCTAAAATTGCTAGATGTACAATTGTTTATATGAGTGGGTACATCCAGAGGTTATTAAAAAAATATTATCATAATTGTAATGATTGTTTACAAATTGTAAACTCTAATTTAGAATCAGAAGATTGTGAATTCATTGATGCTAGGAAGTATCCAAGAGGACATTGGCAAGTACCAAATACATATTTAAATTTTTTAATAACACATTGTTTATCCTCCTTATATTTCTTAATTCCAAAATTGTGTTGCAAGCAGAACATTTCTCAAGTGTTGGAACAAGTGTTACAACACAATTATTTATTTAATCCTTTGAATTGTTTGCAACAACACAATGTTGGTAATAAGCTATGCCAACTCCTAGTTAAATGTAGTTTGTTTTGGTGGTGTAGAAGTGTAAATAATATTGCCAAGGGAAGAGACGACAAATTTTCTAAATATTTAGGTTTAAAACCAAATATAGTTGATCCTATAAAAGTCCAAGCATATAGAAAATTTCAGTCAAAACAAGTTTAAAAACTGTTAAGCAACTTTCAAATCTTTAAATGTTTTTTTACAAACTGTACCTTAGGAAAAAAATTTATTTATATTTCATGATCTAAATATAAAATGAATTTACAATATTTTGTAACTGTAAATTTCACACTTAACTGTGTGAATATGGATTCAATTTTACTATTTTTTTTAACAAATATGAGTGCTGTGTTGTGTAGATAACACTCATATATTAATTGTGTTCTGTTTTGTATATCTAAGTCATGAACATGTTTTTATCTAAAGTATTTTATAAATTTCTGTATTTATTTCTGTTAATACACTTATTATTTCAATATTTTAATTGTTTTATTGAAAGTGTGCATACATATATTTAATAGCAAAAATTATGCTAATCTCATGCTGAAAGTATGCTTACTTAAGTTTTTTGGGGCTATATATGTACAAGGTGTTCTGGATGTTTCTTTACAGCTGATATCTTGTTTTTTAGTAAAGTTGGAACAATTTCATAAAATCATTGTTGACGAGAACATGTTACCCTTAAAAAACTGTAATCAAAAACTTGTGCCAGTACATTCAACTTTTTTTTTCAAATTTTGTCCGTTTTTGTTACATTTATAAAACATAATTTGTTCTTATTAACATTATTTTTAGAAAATGTTCCTACCATTACTAAAAAATCAAGGTATCAGCTGTAAAGAAACATCTGGAACACCTTGTATATATTTGAATAATTTAGTGTCATGTCTACCGCTAGATGTCAGCACCTGTAAGATTGAGCAGATTAGTTCAACTATTGACTAATAGAGGGCGCTGATTGCAGCTAAAACGTTTCCCTGCATTCGTACGGTGCGCTGAAAACTGTGTTCCAAATCGAAACACGTGAGTTTCCCTTCTATACAGTTCATTTTTCTATGTGTCCAGCTGCCCAAGGAAAGAGGTAATGGAATAAACAAGCGACTGAATACGAACGAGAAAGAACGACTGTGCTCCGGTTTGAATGCTGAATGGCCGCAAAGCAGTAAGTTCGGCATCTCGACTCACAAGCCACTACCACCACTCGAATTTTAGCATCGAATATATTTCATCGTTCATCGCTCGTGTCGTCGCTCGGTAAATGTTTAACGTTCCTATTTACATACTTAATACTGATATACTGCTAGCAAAGTCTAGCGGTAGGCGCAAACACCACAGTCCAGACGTATATATTTCTATAACGTTTTACTGTACTTCGGGTTTATTTTAGATTTTCTTGGGAATAATACCACATCAGAGTTCAAACTTGTGTATATTTTAAAACCAAACGTTTCAAAATCCTGTCGGATTTCGTTTTCAATGGATATAAATTTATAAAGTAAAATTGAAATATATGACAATTATTTTGACAATTATGTTTACGTTACTATGGAAAAATTTCTTTGATTTTAAATATACAGGGTGCACAAGAAATTCCAAAGATCATTATAAATCAAAAGAAAATTTTTTCAAGTTGGAAGAACTTGAAAAATTGTCTTCAGAATTTATTTGTGGCGTTCCTAGGGACGACTTTCTTTTTAAGATAGTGCATTTGCCAAAAATGCGATCAAAGAATTCTGATAATTCAGTGATCCCATTAAAGTCATAAGGGAAAACCTAGGAAAAACCTCATGAACTATCCCGATATAGGGTTGTTCAAAAGGATATGCAGATTGTTAATTTCATCTTTAATTATCGGCAACCAGACATGACTGAAATCTACGGAAGTAGAAGCGATGCAGTCGTTTTTATTTAACAGAATTAAGGCAGATTCTTTTAGTTTTCGTTTTGTGCAGTGTTCTTCTTTGTGTAATATTGTTGTGTTTTGAAATTGTATTTTATGGCCTTGGTCCCAAGCATGTTCACAAATTTTTGATTTTTCGAACTGACGTTTCTTTATGTAATTTTGATGTTCATTTATTCGAACATTAAGAGGTCTAGAGGTTTCTCCAATATAAAACTTATTACATTCACAAGGAATCTTATAAATGGAATTTTTTGAGTTTTGCGTAGCGTTTTTTGGTTTTGTTTTTGTTATAATAGATTTAAGCGTATTTGTTGTTTTAAATGTAGTTTTGATGTTAAATTTGTTGCCTACTCTTCTCAATCTCTCTGACAGGCCCTGTATATATGGTATTGTTGTTGTTATAATGTGGTTTTCCTGGTTGTCAGTATTATTAGGTGAAGTCTGGTGTTGGTTGTCAGTTGTTTTGTGCTCAATTTTATTTAACTCTTTGTTAATAAATTTTTGAGGGTAATTGTTTGCAGTTAGAACATTTTGTATAAATGATTTTTCTTTGTTGAATTTAGTAGTATCTGAGCAGTTAGTCTTTGCTCTGTCATATAAAGATTTAATAACACCTCTTTTTACCGTATTTGGATGGTTCGAGTTAAAATTGAGATATCTGTTAGTGTGAGTTGGTTTTCTGTAAACTTCTGTTTCAAATGAAGATTGTGTTTTTGTTATTAAAATGTCCAAAAAAGGTAGTTTGTTATTTTGTTCGATTTCTAATGTAAATTTTATGGTTGGTTCTTTGTTGTTTATGTCGGTTAATAATTCCTGCAAATTTTCTAGATTTTGTTCCCAAATAATGAATATGTCGTCAACATAACGCCACCACACCAACGGTTTATTTTCTTTTGAAAAAATCATTTGTTCTTCAAATTTGTCCATAAAGATGTTACTTAAGGCAGGGGACAGACAAGAACCCATAGCCATGCCAAAATCTTGTTGGTAGAAATCATCGTTTAACTGAAAGTAAGTTGTTTTCGTACAGAAAGTGAGTAATTCCATTATTGTGTTAATAGATAAACGAGTTCGTTGATGAAGTGAATAGTCATGTTCCAATAATTCTTTTACTATAGGAAGTGTTTTAGCTACGGGAACATTGTTATATAAGTTTACTATGTCAAAACTTGCTAGTGTAAATGTATTTTTGTATTGTATATGAGACAATTTTTCTAAGAAATCTGCACTGTTTTTAAGATGAGAAATTGAATTACCTGTAAGTGGAGAAATAATTTTCAGCAAAAATTTTGAAAGTTCATTACATGGAGAATTTATGGAACTGACAATTGGTCTCAAAGGGATGTTGGGTTTATGAATTTTTGGTAAGCCATAGAAGTGTGGAGGTTTAGTATAATGTGGAGTGAGAGTTTTGCGTTCTTGGTCTGTAAATTCGTGTTTGTGACTGTAGAGTAAACGGTATATTTTGCTTTCTACTGAACTTGTCGGGTCTTTGTTTAGTTTAGTGTATTGTCCTTGATTAATTATGTTCATAATTTTGTCATCATAGTCATTTTTATTCAAAATCACTGTTGCATTGCCTTTGTCTGCAGGTAAAATTTTGATTGAATTATCATTTCTTAATTCTTTAACTGAATGTAATTCATTTTTAGAAAGATTATTTTTGATTCTTAAAGGTTTTTCTAGTTCAATTTTCGCTCTAATCCTGTATTCTTCAGCGTCACTTGAATTTAATTTATTTGCGGTTTGTTCAATATACACAAGTTTGAACTCTGATGTGGTATTATTCCCAAGAAAATCTAAAATAAACTAGAAGATGCCACAAATAACATTCAGAAAACAATGTACTTCGGGTCTTATGCGCATGTTCGACAATGCTCCAATTGGCTCTTCTGTTGTGGGTTATGTTTTCTCTCTGTTTGCTTCTTGGCAATGCTTGCGCCAAACGGTTTAGGTACAGTAGCACGGTATAATTTGCTGTCTCTCTTAGTCGGTGACCCTTCCGCTTACGGGCGATAGCAGTATATCAGTAGTAAGTATATGTTCCTACTCAATTATTTTTAATTCGAATACTTGAATTTCATAATCGGAACATACGAGTAATTTTCATAATCGAATGACCGATTCTATTTCATTCGAGTAATCCCATCACTAATATTTTGCATATATGGCTAAAATTGTATTCTGACGAAGCCAGTCAACTGCCCGAAACAATTAACAATATTTAATAAATTAACAGTGTTTTTATTTTAATATAGATACTGATTTATCTTTACTCAATTAATCAGTAACATTAAAATTCAGTAATGTAAATAACAAATAATGTAATTTTTGCCACAAATTAATTAATAAGGAATATATTATTTATATCCGTTTAAATTACCTCTAGACATACCTATACAATTTTAATTTTTGAATCGAACAAATTATTTTGGTATTAATGCGATATTGAAGATTCAATTTTTCACTAACCCCCAACTGTGGCCGTATTCTGTAACTCGTTATCTTCGTAACGTTTCGATATGAATATCGACTGTCGTTATATACGACAGGGTTGCCAGAAGATTTCCTCTAAGTCCCATGTATACCCCAAAGTACTAAATAATGTCAGACAACATTTAAAATATTTAAATAATAAGTTGTGAGAACTTGAAAAATTTCGGATGTACCTACACCTACCATGAAAAATGGGTCGTGAACTCTAAACTCCGTTTTTAGACAAAATACTTTTATTTGAAATACATATATTTGAATTTTCAACCCGACAACTGACTAACTATTATGATGCAAAAAATGAAATCCCATGAAATATGACCTATAACTGCATGTGTGATCCGTCTGGTCAATGATCTTCATGTGGCGACGTAATTCTGTATGCTAGCATAGGCGACGGTTGATACAATTCATGTGACGCAACATTTAAAATATTTAGATAAAAAGTTGAGAATATATCGTACATACATTTTTTTAATAAAACGCTAGTGAGATGGTAACAAATACTACTCAACTACACTTCCGAATAATGATTTGAGTTTTCTAAATAATCTTAGTAAATCGAATTTGAATTTAATTCAAATTATATATAAACCTAATTAAAAAAGACTTCAAATTAATTGTGAAGGCTGTCAGGAAAATGTGGCTAAACTACTATTTGTAGATAAAATCGTACAATTCGCGATAAATAGTTCAGTTTGGCAAGTATGTAGTGCAACTTTAAAACATATCGAATGTTTTATCGATACTCAAACGACGTTGTCGTTATCATTTCGAATGAAACGGAATGGACATAAAGTTATTAATTGTTTTGTGATTCCGTGTCTACTATTGTCTTGAATCAAGACTTGAAATCTGACACCAAATTTCTTAGAGCATTTACTTTCTAGAGATAGCCTGCAGTGCACAAATGTCGTGGTAAGACTAAGGAGAGAGAGGGCAATAGACAGGGCAAGAGGCTATTTCACTCGGTTGGGAGCTGCTTCCAATAAAGCAAGTTGTTCATTAGCTGCGTCCACCGACCATCCACCCACTAAGTGAAATAGCCTCTTACTGTCTCTATTGCCCTCTCTTTCTAGCGTTGCCACGATTTTATGCTTGACAGGCTATATCTAGATGGTAAATGATCTAAGCCAAATTCAAATTTGAATTATTTGTAAAACAGATTTTAAGTTTTTTATTTGCGCTTTATTAGTTTTAACACAATAGTAAATTTTGTTCTAATTTTAAGGTCGATAAAGATTAGGTGTAAAGGCAAATGTTGAAGATTATTTAATAAATTTCGCTTATTGACAAGTAGCATGTATGTAGGTAACTTGTTGAATCAAATTATTTATTTTCAATACCATATTTTCCACAAATTTTATGAAATATGATTTTTACATACGTTTGCCAACACATTTCTATTAATGGTGGAAAATAGAAATAGAAATGAAATTTTAAAAGTCTCCTGCAGTTCACAGTTCTCTAATCGAGACACTCTCAAAAATAGGTAAATTTATATATTAGATGGTAATAGAATGTTATATTTGTGATATTAATAAATAGTAGTTTATATTTCGCTGTTTAAAATGTACATATCTATTCTTTGTTGAATAAAAAAACTCTTGAAAAATTGTGTACATATTTATTTAATAAACAATTTACTAATGGTTTCTCATTATTAAACTGGTACAATTTGCCATAAATATGCAACTGTTGAAAGGACAAAGCAATATGAAATTAAAATAAAACAAAAAATGTTACCTGATGCTATCAAAGTACTGACCAATCTCGCCTTCATTAGAAAGAACTTACACTTGTACCATAAAAATGAAGTTCCCCACACCTAGTTATAGGTTTGTGCATACTGTAATTAGTTTAATGGAACTGAAACAAACAAAATTCATGAACACATATTTATTGAGCATAACGTAAACATTCACAGTATTCAAATATATTAACCATATCATTTACAAATATATTAAATAATATTAGAGCTAAATACACCCCCTGAGAGACGTTCGACGTGAAAGCAATTCAGAAGTCAGTATACACAACATTAACTTGTTACTTCTCCAAAGTCCACAATAGGCGAGTATCAAACTTGAGGTAGTAGAAAGCCTAGCAGCTTTAACATTATTAAACTGAGTTGGTATCCTAATTGCATTAATATATTATAAATATGTCCAATGATACATATTTCTGAAATTGGGCGAATGTTTTCAGTAATGGACTTTTCTCCATTGACACATGTTAGTCCGCTTCTGCGTCTGCATAATTCGGAAACCTCTCAGCCATTATTTCGAACAATAATAATTCTAATTTATCATGGTTACTTGTTAACCTCACTTTGTTTGACACCAATGACACTATACGCACTATCGACTGGATACGTGAAAATGACATACCGTTTCGTTTCGACTCATAACGACTTACAGAATACGGCTGCTGGAAAGTAACGTCATGTAGGATAATCTCTTTGTTTACAAAACAGTGTTTCTATCACCGTTGTTTACATAAGTTCATTTTCTGTATGTTGGAAGCAAACAAACTTCTGTATTGATATACGACATTACCCCTCTAGGTACCTTTGTACGCATAGGCGCCACTATGCGATTGAGCTTCCACAGAATCTTCCTCATTTGTACGTTGCAGATTGCCTCCAGAAGTGTATGCTCTAAGTTAATAAACTAGAGGGTTCCTTACATAGAGGTATTATACGTATAATACCTCTATGGTTGCTTATCCTGTATATGTGCTGCTCTATGAATACCAACGAGAATAGTAACCAATCATTTATTTCCCTTTAAATTTGCACAGAATAAACTCATTGGTTGTTTTCTCTTACAATATACATTTCAAATATGTTTCCAGTTCTGATAAAAGTTGGCTTCGAAAAATTTAAACCATTTGTCTGTTCGTCGTCAAGAATACATAAACAAATTTCTAAAGACAGAGAATTTGTTATTATGTTTATAATTCGTATTTTTTAAGTAGAACTATAAAAGTAGTGCTGTATTTTTAAGAACAAAATGAACATTTCCCAAAGTGTTATGTTTGCAAGTGGGTCCCTTTATGTTGGAGATCTTCATCCAGATGTAACAGAAGCTATGCTGTACGAAAAATTTACCACAGCTGGTCAAGTACTTTCTCTACGAGTTTGTCGAGATACTAGAACAAAGCAATCCCTCGGGTACGGATATGTAAACTTTAGCCAAACTCAAGATGCAGAACGCGCTTTGGATACTATGAATTTTGATCTTCTGAAAGGTAAACCGATACGTATTATGTGGTGTCAAAGAGATCCAGCACTTAGAAAATCTGGAGTGGGTAACGTGTTTATTAAAAACTTAGACAGAAATATTGATAACAAAGCTATGTATGATACATTTTCCGCATTTGGCAACATACTGAGTTGTAAAGTTGATATTGATGATAATGGTTATTCCAAAGGATATGGTTTTGTTCATTTTGAAAGTGAGGAAGCAGCAAATAAGGCCATAGAAAAAGTTAATGGGATGCTATTAAATAATAAAAAAGTATATGTTGGAAAGTTTGTCCCCAGAAGTGAAAGGGAAAAAGAGTTGGGAGAGCGAGCTAAACAATTTACAAATATTTATGTTAAAAATTTTGGTGTGCAAATGTCTGATGAAAAACTCTACACTTTATTTAGTAACTTTGGCCACATTACTAGTAGTGTTGTAATGAGAAATGTTGATGGATCAACCAAAGGATTTGGTTTTGTATCATTCTCTGATGCAAAATCTGCTGAAAAAGCTGTGCAAGAATATAATGGAATTGAGGTCAATGGTAATGTACTGTATGTTGGTCGGGCTCAAAAAAAAACTGAACGTATTAATGAATTAAAGAAGAGATATGAGCAATTACGACTAGAAAGATATAATCGATTTCAAGGAGTTAATCTGTACATTAAAAATCTTGATGATAGTTTTGATGATGTGAAGCTTAGAAAAGAATTCTCCACACATGGCACAATTACATCAGCAAAAATCATGACTGAAAATGGAAGAAGCAAGGGTTTTGGATTTGTTTGTTTCACTTCACCTGAAGAAGCTACAAAAGCTGTTACAGAAATGAATGGGAGAATGGTTGGGTCAAAACCCCTATATGTTGCTTTAGCTCAGAGAAAAGAAGATCGCAGAGCATTTTTAAGTAGCCAATATTTGCAAAGAGCACAAGCAATTAGACATCAGAACAGTATTAATTTTCCTACAACTACACCACCATTTCTCATTCCAGCAGTTACCCAGGGACCACGATTTTTTAATCATCTAAATCCACTGAACCATATTAGGCCAACACCTCGCTGGCCAGCACCGAATGCAATTCGACCCAATGGAACTTATAGTTTGTCTGTGTTGAATTCTCCCTACCGGCCTGGTTCAAGATCATCTATCAATATTCGTAATACACTACATGCAAGGCCAATAACTGGGCAGCAAACACCACCATCTCGTCCCAATAGCAAATTTACAAATTCTGTAAACAATAATTTACGTCCTGTTAATGTTAATATAGGAAATGGTGGTGATATTCCATTAAATGCAAATTCTTTAGCTGGTGCTGCTCCTCAGGAACAGAAACAAATTATAGGTGAAAAACTGTTTAGAGTTGTGGAAAAGATGTACCCTGATATTGCTGGAAAAATTACTGGAATGCTCTTAGAAATTGACAATACTGAATTAATTCATATGATTGAAAATAGAGAATCTCTAAAAGCAAAAGTTGAAGAAGCTATAGCAGTTCTCCAAGCTCACCAAGTGAATACTAAGAAGGGAATTGTAGTGCAAGATTAATTTTACTGTTATATTTTATACTGCTTATATGAATTAAAACTGGTTTTGTTAATCTTTGATATGTTAATATCATTTTTTAAATGCTTCTATAAATTTAATAAATATTAGATTTTTTCTGTATTGTAGAAAAATAAATAATATTAATGATCTGTAAACCACTACATCTTTTAATTCTGTCATCCTGGGATTTGTTAGAATATATATATATATATATATATATATATAGGTTGAATAATTAACGGGATTCAGCCTGAAGGTGGGCGAATTAAAACTACGTGTTAACTCTTTGTTCTTTAATGAAGAGCTTTAAAGAGTTTCTCTTCTTCATCTGTTTTTTTGTTTATACAATTAGACTGATTGTTAATACAAACCATTTCTAGAAAATTACGTTTAAAACGATTCCTCTCGTTAATCAACACCTGAGCGTTGTCAAAGTCTGCTATATGACCATTGGATATGCAATGAGTGGCCAAGGCATAACTTTCTTTGCCGAGTCTAATGTTGCTTTTATGTGAGACAATTCTATCCTTTAATAGTTTAGAAGTTTGTCCCACATAAGACGCTGGACAGTTCTTACAATTAATGCGATAAACAACATTAGATTTTTATTTGTCTGGAGTCTTTAATCTTGCTAAACAAACTATTGAC
The DNA here is from genome assembly GCA_034190945.1 of Octodonta nipae. NCBI lineage: Eukaryota > Metazoa > Arthropoda > Insecta > Coleoptera > Chrysomelidae > Octodonta > Octodonta nipae. The sequence continues at coordinate 79,146,590 of CM067218.1, forward strand.
AGTTTTAATAGATTTATGTGATATATTAATACTAGGATGTTTCTTAAATATGTTAATTATTTTAGATGAAATGTCTTTAATATAAGGTATAGGTGTGGGGTTATTATTAATATTATTGATATGTTTAAAAGTATCAATAATATTAATAATAACTGAATCCCGTTAATTATTCAACCTATGTCAAACAACCAGGCGTTATTCCTGCGTATATATATATATATATATATATATATATATATATATATATATATATATATATATGGGTGATTCTCTGTAAAGACGTTTTCGGATCATACAAAGTTGTCCGGTATTAAAAATATTGTGTTTGTTAAAAAAAATTCGACTAAGGACTAGAAAAATAACAGTGTAATGATAAGTATTAAAAGGCCAATTGAATTTATAGCTACTTTTCGAGATTTAAGCATTTTTCTAAAAAATGGTTACAGAGGATTGTTCTTTATATCAGGGGACTGTTGCAAATACATTAAAATCACCCAATATATGATGTAAATAATTTATTTTTATATGAAACATAACATAGACATTATTAGAATTAATTTGCTTTAAGTTTGAACCAAAATAATTAAAAGCTTACTTCTGAAATATCTTAAAAAAAACGGTAGATTCTTAAAATTAAAACGAGGTATCTGAGATCAACTTCTAAATACTTAAAACAAATGAGGCATTCAAATAACAGTCTTTACTTTTTAGTCTTAACTTAGTAATTATTCTTAACAGCTCAGTAGGTAGGTTTTTTAGGTTCAAATGTAGAGATCTTTAACAAAACTAAGTATACTTTTCATCTTAAATGTAAATAAGGCATGCAATATCACAGTATACCATAATATCAAATACTCCATATTAAAAAAAAATATCTTAGAACGAGAGAACTAACGCTCAAAAACATCTACTAACACTGGAAATTTATAAAATATTCTCTTTCCTTTAAGTATTATATCAGGATTATTCAACCTATGGATTACTTGTTCAAAGGACACATCTGAAATGTCACTTTCATCTATTCTAAAGGTCTGTATTTTGGCATTACAAATCTTCAAAAACGTAACTCGCAAATCATTCTCTTCTTCGTTAATTCCATTAATTACAGCAGCATATCGGTATTCTACATTTTTTGCTGTAAATCTCACCAGAACGTAGTCTCCCGTATTATAATATGACTGCTGTTGCACACTGGGTCCAGGTTCAGCATAATTTTCTTTCAATGCTTCAGTTAGTATACTTGGCGTGACTTCAGATAAATGCAGATCGTCTTCTGATTCGGTATACACTTCATCCACATTCCACCTGGGTTTTGAGTCATAGGTAATACTACCTATTTTGAAATGTTTACAAGTGTTGTTATTACAAAAGCAGCTCAAGTTTCTCATCGTTAGAGTTGAACAGCTAATTGGACCGAGGATAGAGTTTGGAAATACACCTGAGACTTGATGCACATTCAAGGTACCTTTGAAACTCTTTTGTTTCGTCGCCTCCTTTTCAATGTTGTCGATCATTTTTTGAATGACTTCGCTGTCAATTGTGATGCAATTAATACTAGGGCATCGTTCTTGGATGCATTGTACAAATTGCTCGATGTCATTAATATCACCACCAGCGTTTACAACAAAATCTGCTATTCTTTTGCAGGTTGCTCCAACGCCGTCTGGTGCACCCTTTCCATGTCCACTCTCTGTATAATTCCATGTAAATGCCTCTACATCTGGAACTGCTTCTGGGAGTTTAGTTGCCATTATAAAGAACATTGTTTTATTACGGTACTGTGTAACAGGGCCATCGCTCAAGAAGTGTACGCGCCTAATGCCATCCGGAAGAAGTTTAAAAATTGGTTGTAGATGTGCCCAAATGGCAGCAGGTGAATGGACTAAGTTCTTGGAGACTGTACAATATGATCTTATTGATCATTGTAGATAAATCACTACTGTATGTAGGCTTAGCTGAACTCGTGATCCACCGAAATGAACTGCTTGTATCTCTTCTGAATACTTTGTACAATAATTTTCGCTAAAATCCATGTGAATAAGGACATCCTCATGTTGCAGATTAATTTTTAAATACTTAATAGCATTAAACTGGTGAACTATATTCCTTTCATGGGCAAAGAATTTATACAAATCTTCATGCAATTGCAGTATTAATTCACGTGGATAAACACCAAAAGATTTCTTCAAATACTTAGTCACTGTTCGGGACATTTTGGTTTTCAGATCTTGAATCACTTGCCTCTCAGTAATCCACATTTTGTATTTAATAACTTTTCTGTTATCAAACTCTTTATAGCTTGGACTCCTGTTACTGCAAACCATACAACTTCTGGATAAACATTCTACGCTATATCGATCGCAACATAAGTCTTCTAGTAACTTTTGGTATTTATTGTAAGGTAATATTCTTGCTTCATACAAAGCGCTCAACTTCATGTCCAAGTTACTGTGGACTATACATAGGCATGTATCACGATTTTGTGCATTAGGTTTGACTACCCAAAACGGACGTAATCGACAGAATGTTTGATAGCTAATTTTGAAGTTATCGACCACAAACTTTTTGTATAGATTGAGGATTGTATCAAGCAGATACCTTTTTTGTTTTTTAAGCTTGTTTTTGGTAATGAATTCTTTTTTCCCTGCTCCTATACGACTGTTACTATCGTCTTCATAAAACTTCTTTACCACCTGTTCAGCACTTGCAGGTAATCTCATACGTCGTAATTTAGGTACGATTAAAGAATTGTACGGCTCTGATTTCTTTGTGCCTCTATAAATAGCAGCACTATCTTTAGGTATCCAGTAACAGTACTTTTGGATAATCTGCCCAGAAACGGCTTTTTTGAATACACGTTTATCTTCCATACGTTTTAGCCTGGAATAATTTTCTTTCAGCTGTTTATTTAGGACGTCACCAAATAATGCCTTTTTGAAAACTTCTTCCCTACCAGCAGCTTTCCTTAACATCTTTTGTATTTTAGTATTTGGTGTTTCTTCAATATTCTTTCTTTTTTTGCCTTCTAGCCTAGCCAATCTTTTCTTGTACTTCTCAAGATTTTTCTGCAGTACTGCAATCTTTTCATTTTTCTCTTTGTTTTGTCTCTCTCTTTGTTTTTTTGCCTTTCTTCGTCGCTGCATATTTGCATTCGTGACAATGGAACTTGGACCTGGAAAATGCTGTACTGTAACTGGTGTAATTCGTCCCGAAGCTGGTGTGATGCGTTCAGAATCTGAAGAAGGTGTGTTTTCACGGACAAAGTTATTGGTAATACAGTTGAGTTGCTTTTATTTCTTTCGGTAAGCAGCACAGTGTTTTTTCCAATGGTTGAGGGCAGCTCTGTGCTCACGTGGAGTCATATCTTTGGCAAGTTTTCTCTGCCCTTTTTCTTTTTTTTTTCTGGTATTTCAACCTCTCCTTTTCTCTCATTTCTTCCCTCTTCTGAGGATCATTTTTTCTTCGTTGATACCTTAAACGTTCCGCATCCCTCTTTTTCTGTAATAATTCCTCTCTGGATAGTTTCTGCTTGTTAGGAGCCATGCCTACATAATCACACCTAGCCTGCAACAAATTATTATGACTATTATGGTATCAATTACTAAATTAACTTCAACAGGTTGTTTAATTTACATAATCCCCTGGAATGAAGCACAGTCCCCTGCCAGATTATAAAGCAGGGGATTGTTGCCAGGGGACTGTGATTTTTGACTAAATCGTGAAATATCAAGTAAACTATCGTAATGTATTTAATTTGGTGAGTTCTGTAGAAATAAGTAGATAAATTGTTGTAAAATTATATAGAATATATCCAACTGCACAAATAAATTATCAATAAAATAATTACCAGAGGACTGTACGTCGTAGCGACCTCGACACTTGCTCCCGCAACAAACGATGCACTGACACTAAATCAAATGGCGGCAGACCGCCGCTAACGCCACTCACACGAACTTCAGGCTACTTACGCCCTTGTATACGCAGCACAACATGAAAAGGTTGGGTGGAAAATTTTATTTTTGGTATTAAACTTTTGGCAGGGGACTGTGCTTAAAAAGCCCGGACAAAGTTTGATCAAAAGAATGAAATGGAATAAAACGATATTAAGTGTTATTTCTTTCGAAACAAAATACGTCAATTAATTGTGTTTTTAAATAATATGCTCACAATTCTATAATATAAATAACCATCTTAAAATAAAATCTCAAAGTGTTAATACTGGACAGGGGACAGCACAGGGGACTGTTTTTATGTTGGTTTGGGAATTTTTTGATAAAAATCTATAATTTTTATCGTTGTATAAACAACTGCTCTAAAAAGGAATAATTTTATACTTTGTTCCAAGTTGTCTTAGTTCATCATATGTTAATAATTTTCAGAAAAAATGGTTAGGACAGCGATTTACGTGTTTACAGAGAATCGCCCATATATATATATATATATAAATTTACTAAGGGTATTAACGGCTGGAATGGTATATATCAGAAAGCAGTTAACGTGAAGCAGCCAAAACTGGGAAATAATACAAGAGTACTCTTTTTACTTATGAAGAGCTTTCGAAATATATTTATTTCTTCATCAGTTCATACCTAAAATTTAAAAAAAAATAGAATAATATATAATAAAATATAAAGACAACTTACTGTAAGTGAGGTTTAAATATTAAAACCAAACATTTAGAGGAATGAATATTAATATATAATGTAGTTTAAACAACGATCTTGAGGAAAAACACAATACATCAACTTGACAATTAATTGATAGGTAAGTTGTGATATCTTGATACTAATTCAAATAATCTTGTCTTAATTGAATTAATAAGAGTTATAAAATAGTAAATTTCCTCAAAATAGTTTTATGCATATTTATGGTTTAAATTATATTAAGTTGAATTTTGGTGTATTGAATATGTATATACAAAATATATATTTTAGAAAGGGGTTAATAAAATACAGTATTAACAAATGAATTTAAAAATATACTTCAGTTAAGTTATTATGATCGACTATGTTATACTAACAAATGGATTCAAAAATATACTTCAGTTAAGTTATTATGACAGACAATGGTACTGAATTTAGATTATTTTCAATTTCTAATAAATTACAGTAAATTATTTTTAAATTTTGCAGATCTGTCTTTTTATTGATATTATTGTGTTGGTTGTTAAAATATACCATCTCTAAGAAATTTCTTTTGAAACTATTCCTTTCCCAAGCCAAAACTCGGGCATTTTCAAAATCTGGAGAATGATTTTTGTTTTAACTATGAGTTGCAAGTGCACAACTTTCTTTATTAAGTCTAATGTCACTTCTGTGGGAAGTGATTCTGTGTTTCAGATTTCTAGATGTTTGGCCAATATAAGAGGTTTGACAGTCTTTACAGTCAATTTTGTAGATTACATTACATTTAAGATGAGTTGGAGTTTTGTCTTTTATTTTGCTAAAAAGAGAATTTACAGTTTTGATAGATTTTATTAATTAATATGTACAGTACTTAGTGGTCGTAGTCCATCAATTGTTTAAACTACATTATATATATGGTTATATAAGTTAAATGTTTGTATATTTGGTTGTTGAACATGAAATAAGCGTTTTTAAGGCAGTGCCGTGAGAGGTCGATTATGTAGCTTGGAAGGTTTTCATTCTCCAAGATCTGTTGCAGTACTTCTTCCATTAGTATACTTGGGTACAGCAACTTGACGTCAAAACTGGCTAGGATATCGTCTGGATCTATTGCTGTTGAGAATGTGTGTGAAGTGTTGGGAATCCCTTACATATTGTTATAAACTCCGTGGGTTCAATTAATTAATTAAAAAAACTAATATTCACTTCAATTTCTAGAACCTTTATTCACACGTAAACATCAAATATTCTCAACAGCTGATTCTAATACAATAACATTGAGATCATAACAATAGGTAAGCTCTACTGACTAACTACTAGAATTAATATCTCCTTATATAGTGTACGCCGATCTTTCTGGTCGTGCTACCTTTGTTCGCACAGTGTCCAGATTGATAGTTCTTGCTCATTTTGAACGCTCTAGAAATTAATGTTTTTATGTTCTTTGTGATGAATACTGTTTTTACATTGCTTTCGCTAGGGACGTAGTGGATAATTGTATAACACTGCCCTCCCTTTAATTCTGATCAGAAACATCCTCTTCATGGTAGGGAGCGAGTCGATCTAAATGGACTACCTTCAACTTAGCCCTTGGGTTTCGACGGATTCGGTAGACGACGTCATTAATCCTCTTTACCACCTCGTATGGACCATCCCAGGCGGATGTAAGCTTTGGAGATTTACCCTTGCTCCGTTGGGAGTTGTGCAGCCAGACTTTGTCCCTCTCTTGAAACTCGACTGAATGGGGTTGATATCATATCGCGTCTTCATCCGGTCACTTGTGGCCAACGTCTGCGTTCGGACTAATTCGTATATTGCCAGCATCATTTACGGAGCTGTTTGACATAATCGTTGATGTCTTGGGAAGGTTCTTCGGGGGAACCAAAAGCCAAATCGTAGGGTAATCGCAGCTCTTTTCCGAATAGGACCCTGGCTGGAGTCAGGCCTGTACTATTATGTACGGCTGGTCAATATGCCAACAGGAATAGGGGAATATGCTCATCCTAATCACGCTGGTTATTGCTGACGACCTTGGATAGGTGTTGTTCCAAGGTCCTGTTGAATCTTTCCACCATTTCGTCTGACTGTGGGTGCAATGGTGTTGTTCTCGTTTTCCTGATCTCCAATATCGTGCAGACCTTCTGGAATACATTCGATTCGAAGTTACGCCCCTGGTCTGAATGTAGTTCCATCGGGACTCCAAACCTGCTGAATAGCTGTTCTACTAGCACAGTTGCTACCATGGTTGCCTCTTGATTGGGTATCGCATATGCCTCAGGCCATTTGCTGAAGTAATGCATTGCGACCAGAATGTATTTGTTCCCCGTCTCAGACTCTGGAAACGAACCGGCGACATCGGTGGCAATTCTCTCAAATGGGACGCCCACATTATACTGCTGCATTCTGCCCTTGGTCCGGGTCTTCGGGCCCTTACTGGCGGCACATGTGGCACATTTGTGGCACCAAGCTCTGACGTCTTCGAAGTAATTTACCCAGTAGTACCGATGGCGAACTTTGTCTAGGGTTTTGTTCATGCCCAGATGGCCCCCGGTAATCCCATCCTGTACTTCCGTCAGGATGGCTGGTACCTTTTTCTTCGGAACTACCAGTTGGGATTTGGTTTCTCGGTGCTTTCCCAAACTCGCTTGAGCATTCCATTCATTAATCTTAGAGAGTCCCATTGGGCCTATAACGATTTCAGCACGCCCGAGTATTTAGCTATCTCGTCCGATCGTGGCCTGGGTGCCCCTCTCTTTTTAAGTGACAGGATTGGTTCGATGTCTGGATCAGCCATTGGGTCCTGAATGCACTGTTCCGTTGTCCAGTCTCCATTGGCCTGCACTCGGATCTGCCTGATGGGGATACTCTCTCGCTGTTCCGTCTTCAGAAAATGTCCGCAATCTGCTCTACAGGATCTTCTTGATAGGACATCGGCATTATTATGCAAACGACTGGCACGATGTTCAACCTTGAAATCGTATTGCTATAATTTCTCCATCCCCCTGGCCAGTTGTCCTTCCGGTGTCTTCATGTCCAGCAACCATTAGAGGATGGCAAAATCTGTTCGGATTAGGAAATGACGACCATAGAGGTATTTGTGGAAATAGTCTACCGCCCTTATTATTTGTACTCGATCACCCTCTCTTCACTATCTTGCACCTGGGATAGGATGGCCTCTAAACCTGAGTTGCTGGCACCGGTGCCTAAGATGAACTTGCCGGACTGCGTAGGGAAATGCTAGGATTGGGCTGGAGGAGAGTGCCGCCTTCAGTCGTCTGAATGATGTTTCGCAATCCGGATTTCAACGTAAGGTCTCTTTCTAAGTGGTCTGCCGATGTAGAGGCACGGCAATGGTGGCAAATCCCTCCACAAATCGCATGTAGTATAAACAGAGACCCAAGAAGCTTCGGAGTTCAGGGTTGTCGCTTGAGACTGGCCAATCATGAATGGCTTCTATCTTGTCCTCGGATTCTTGATTCGGAAACGACGTGGCCCAAAAACTTTACTTCTTTTTGGAACAAGGAACACTTCTTCGGGTTGAGTCTCAGGTTGGCGTTATTAATTCTGGAGAATACTTCGCCCAGGTTCTTCAGATGGTCGTCGAATGTCTGACCCATGACCAGAATGTTGTCGAGGTATACTAAGCACGTTCTAAATCTCAACCCGCTCAATACATACTCCATTAGCGTCTCAAATATAACGGGAGCATTACATAACCCAGAGGGCATGACCGTGAATTGAAACAGCCCTTTACTTCTCTCTGTCGTTTTCGTGTAGACCGACCTGCTAGTGTGGTCAGAGTTACATCGATTTGGGGTAGTGGATGGCTCAATAACTCCATTTTGTAACATGGACTCGATGTTTTCCTCGACTGCCTGTTGTTGCCCCAATGGTAGTCGTCTAGGTGGTATTCTGATTGGTTGAGCCTTTCCGGTATCTATTAAGTGCTGAATGATGTTGATGCGACCGGTGGTTCCATCTTGATTATTAAAAATTTGCCAGTGCTTTGTGATAAATTGCTTGGCTTTCTTCTGTTCCTCTGGTGTAAGGTGTGTCAAATGGTTAGCAAACTGTTGTAGGAACTCTTTACTGGTCCCTGTCTCCTTCACTGACGTTTGGTACTCTTCTTCGCAATTGATGATGGTCTCTACTGGCACGAAACAAGCTATTTCTTGATCATTGGCAATTCTGATGTCGTTGTTGGACAAATTCATGACTTTAATTGGTATATCTTATCCGGTTTTAACTATAGCCCGTCCAAGTAAGTAGTCACCTTATACAGGGTGTAAATAGTTTGACTGCATATATTTTAGGTGCAGATAGTACCCACCAAACAAAACAAAAAACTCTTATAACACTATGGTCTAAAGGCCTTAATAAGCAAGAAAATTTGAAATACATGTTAAGTAAATTATTGTCAATGTGGCAACGTCGCGCTAAAAATGAGATTGGCTTGTAGCGTGAATAATAAAGGAATGAGGCACCACAAAAAAATGAACACCTGTTATTTTTTTGTATTAAATAATTTCATAGTTTCGAGTGCCGGTAGATTTATTTAGGTACATAAAATTTTATGAAATATTATTTTCAAAAATGTACCCTTTTAATATCTATGTATTGAAATGAATATTTATATTTGGCGATTTATTTTATGCATCAAGTTGAAGAAGGGAGGATACAAAGTTGTTTACATTATGATACAAAAATAATGCGATACAAAGTATATTAAACAAAACATTTGTTATATGTAGTTATTTTATGTGTTAAATTCTTCGAGAAATAATTGTTACTAAGAAATTAATATTACTTATCTTAGACAAATAAAAACCTTTGACCTGCAGGATGTCATTATGAACTCCGGGGAGCAAACGGATTATTTATAGTAAATATTCAAAATTCAAAATTCTTGTTATTACATTTGCTTTCCCCAGAAATTAATAGCATGTCAGGTCTTTACCTAATTGTATGATTGTCACTGTTTGTCACAAAATAATACATCGAACTCACAATTCACAACAGATTTTATTTATTTTTCCAATTTATATTTTAAAATGAAAATCAAATAACTTACGCTATGTCGAATGTCACGCAAAAATCACTTTCATTTTCTTAAAAGAACCGGGCAGCAAAAAAGCATTCATGGCAGCGGCCAGCTGTAGTACTGAGTATATGCTATGTTGCCACATCTGATCGGAGAAACGTAGGGCAAATTATAACAGAATATTTAGAGTTTAAATCATAATTTTCTTTGTTAATACAGTTATTAAAGGTGTATACGCTATTGAGTATTTACATATTTAGCTTTACAATCATTTTGAAGCCGGAAATAATCTATTATTCACTGTAATAAAGGCTACAGAACTTCTAACTTTTTCATTTTTTTTGGCAAAACTATAGTTTATTTCTGAAAATGTTATAAAGCTTTTTGATTTGTTTTGACCTGAAGTATTGATCCTCAAAATCTTTGCACTTAAACCGTTTTTACCCTGTATATATATTTACAGGGTGTAAAAAGTTGAGTGCATATATTTTAGGTGGAAATAGTCCACATTAAATCAAACAAAAAGCTCTTATAAATTAATGGTCTATGGGCTTTAATAACCAAGTTGTGACAACATATATGTTATGTAAATTATTGTCAATGCGACAACATCGCATTGACAATAATTACACAGACTTTTACTTTTTTTCCCTTACTAGTATGAATTGACCTAGACCATTAAACTTACACTGCAGGGTTTTGTATTGAATAGTTGTTTTGTCGACGATTTGCTTGATTTGGATAAATGAAACATTTCAGAAATAAACGTTTTCAAAACATTATCGTACTTAAAACTAATGTTAATGTTTGGAGGTAACCTTTAAAATTTGCATAATTCTTTCATGCATTAAGTTAAAGAACATAAGAATAAAAAGCATTTTCCTTATGATTTAAAAATACATTTCACAAAATACTTCAAAAGGTCTCTCGAGAACCTTTTTTAAATTGCATATTTCCAAACTAATTAATTTATTCGTATTATTATATATGTTGGATAATAAAGTACATACTTACATAATAAATAAATTCCAAAATTATCACAAAAGATATTCAAACACAACTGCACAAATGCACAAACGACACGTCTTTAGCCAGTTTTTCGATATAACACACCAGGAAACACCCAGGACGTTGAAAATTAAAAAACTAGGGTTGAACTTTATAAGCATGTGGCGCATCGCGTAAGCGGCCAGCCGCTACGTTGCCATATCTTCTCGGTAGATTTGTATCGAGTTCTCATTTAATTTGAAAACTAGAAAAAATGTTTTTTTAATGAAATTGGGATTAGTGAACGCATAGAAACTATTTAGAAATTATATATCAAGCTTTACAAGCATTTTGCAAGCAAAATTATGTGTAGGTGCCTATAAAAATAGGGGCAAAATTGGTGACTTTTCCATTTTTTTTTTGAAAAAACTACTATAGCTTTTTCGTAAAAATTCTATAAGACTTTTTGATTTGTTTTTAACTAAACTGTCATTCCTCAAAATTTTTGCACTCACACCGTTTACACCCCTCATATATATATATATATATATATATATATATATATATATATATATATATATTGTAATGGAATTAGCATAGTCTTAAATAGAAAATAATACTATAAGTAAAACAGATTAAAATTTAGCTTCAAAATTAGAATCAAATGGATAAGTAACATGTTGGTTGCCTAATGATCAGATAAATTTGTGGTGAAAGATACTAATAAAGCAATTAGTATCGTAATATTTATGAAAGGGGTGAAAAAGAGTCAACTAGGATTCAAATGTGATGATGTTAAAGGCTTATCAAAACCATTCAATAAAGAAAAATCTAACACAACTTGTAAATTTCAATATCGTTAAACATGCCATTCTAACATACAATCAAAACAGAGCAATAAACTGTAAACAAGGCTCTTTGCAGAATGTAAAAGGAAAAATATGTAAATTATATAGTCTAAATAACATAGTATTAACAATAATAAGAAGGCAAATACTCACCATTGTTTATAATTAGGTAATTAAAAAGCTTTGGTTATACATCTGTTAACGACCAAACTTAACATGTCAAATAGATAAATAGGAATCATTGTACATTGCCAGGAAAACATAAAATTCCATGCATTAGACCTAAAACAACAGTAATTAGCAAAAACACATGCAATTATAGCAATACAAAATAAGATATAAAGCAAAGCATCATATAGAAACAGGTCAAGAAATTTAACATGTCAATAAATATTTAAATAATGAATAAAAGTACAAGAAAATTCTTCAATAAGCATTTGAAATGAGAGGGAAAAGATTAAAAGAACTTAAATTTTGATCTATAAAGAATTTGAGGTAATTTTTTTTAATTCAGAAGGAAAGGTAAATGACCTTGAAAAAAGAATGTAAATTTGTAAATAAACAAAGCATTTAAATTAAAAATGGTAAGAATAAAAAAATTCTTAGAAATAAATAAGCTTTCAGAAAAGTATAATATAATAAGGAAAAAAGAAAATTGTTATTTCTTATGGGATTTTATACAGGCTAAATTTTAAGTTTACGGGCCAGACAAAAATTATAACGCAAAAACAATTGAAGTTTTCATCCAAAATGAGTGACCGGGAAAGATTAACGCTCCCGATAGTCATTTTTTTAAAAAAAGTATAAAAGCTTACGTTTGGTAGAAAGGCTTCTCTTCTCAGTTCGCTCTTCAGTTGTGACTTTCAAAAATATAGGTTAACAGTGCATGTTATGTTTCTGGGCAATTACCTAAAAATATTGTAAATAAAGGTGAAAGTCGGAAATTAAAGTGCGGTTATAATATGAACTATCATTGACATAACCAAAATATCAAGCTTGGCAGTGTATACTGTGACAGAAGGACGGAACAATTTAAAATGTAGTGGCTATTAGACCAACAAACTGGACAATGAAGTTGGGATAATAAAGTAACTAAGTGTGTCATATATAAAATATTGGAAAATAATAAAGGACTATGTAAATTAAAACCACTGGATGGAAATAATAGATAAAAATTTAATTTTATCAATCATACCTAAAAAGTAGATGGAATACTAATGGATCTACTTAATGATAACCAGGATGAGGAATGAAGAAAAAAAAAAGGTTAGTGAAATCCAAATTGACTTAGATTTTGGAAAAAAAGTGACTATTAATTTATGTTTGTAGTTAGTTAATTAGATATCATGAAATTTAGTAATAATACAGGAAAAAGAGAAATTTCTCAATTTATCGAATAGTTATGATTTTTGTTGAATTGTTTATTGAAAATTTGTGTTTATTGTTGTTAATGTTTTTATAAATGAATAATAATAAAGTTTGTATTTTAAATTGAAATGGACGAGTTGTGTAAAGTTATTTGATGAGCCAAAGTAATATTTGAATGAGTAATGATTCATATTAAGTTATTTGAATCAACAGGAGGTTTCTAATTATCCAATAATAAAATATTATTAAAGTAAAAAGATTTCAACAAAAATAAAAAGAACATTGATAAAATAATTAATAAAATGAGCAATAGGGAAGTTATAAAGAGTAAGTATCAAATTTAAATAGGAGCTGTTGAACCACCTTGAGATAGGAGCAGAAAAAGAAGAGCAGATACAAGCAAGTATGCTAATTAAATTGATAAACATAAACCCTGAGAAACTAATGACATCATAGTTAATAATTAAATCAAATCAAACAAGTAAATACTATTTCTATTAATAACTTTTAAAATAAATAGTTAATATAAATAATAATATAAAATTAATAATCAAAAATCAAAAATAAAATGGCAAACCCAACGTGTGGCTCGACACAGCTCGGAAACAGACTCAGAAAAATAAAATAGTTGAAGTTAAATAATTTATCAGTAGAACATAGAAAATTTAAATTATAAGTTAATAAAGCACAGAGTCTTTCTTTTGTTTTGAAATTTAATTTGTTGATTGAGTAAACACGGGTAAGTGAATTTGTATAGGAAAAATAAATAGAAAGATGCCAAATAAAAGGAAGACAAGATCACAAAAGGAAGAACCTGAAGAAATAAGGGAACATAGAGAAGTTGAGGAAATGGAAAGACAAGACATAGAAGAGGTACAAATCCATCAAGAAGATGAGATAGTAGAAACAGAACAAAGAACAGGTGATGAGGAAAATGTACCAGAAATTCAACAAGAAGTAAATGAAGAACAGGAACAAATAGCAAGTTCTCAACAACAATCGGAGGTTGATTTGAAGAATATTCTAATGAATATACAAGTGTTAATAGGGGAAAATACCAAGAAATTAGAAGAGAACAAAGAAGAATTGAAAAAGGAGTTATAAAAGAAATTTGAGGAAAACAAAAATGAAATGCAGAAATTAGAAATAAGATTAACCCAGAAAACACAAGAAGTAGAAGATAGAGTAAATAACAAGATAGAAGTAGAAAAAGCTGAACGACAATTGCAGATAGAGAACTTAGAAAACAATGTTGATAGAAAATTCCAAGAAGTAGCAGGTTTATACAATTGGAATGAAATGGGAAGAAGCAATTACAAGTTATGGAGAAGTAATAGAAAATAAATTAATACAAAATGAGAAACAACTGAACGAAAAATGCAATGTTCAATTTAGAAGACTGGAAGAGACAAGGACAAACAACAACACATGGAATTCCAATATAATGCAAGACATAGGGATAAAATTCAATGGAAGGAATTCAATTTTACACCCTAGTGTATTTTTGAAGACAATGAAGATTCAATTTAGGAATGGTGGAAGTTTCGAAGAAACAAAAATGAGGATGAGACCATATTTTGTAGATAGAGGGGGAATATGGTACGCATCAGTCGAAAGTGACATGGAAACATTTGAGGATTTTGAAAGGATGTTCATTGAATATTTCTGGGGAGAAAACCAACAATCCATATTTAGAGAGAAACTATACTTTGGAAAATATGATCCAAGAAAAGGAAATATGGTTGAATATGCACTAAAGTTAGTAACATCAGCCAAATATTTAACACCACCAATGAGAGAAGAGGAAATAGTTTTAAAAATAGCAAGACACTATGAAGAAGGAGTATCAGAGACAATTACGGTACAAAATATCCGAACAGTCACACAATTTATAAATTACTTAAATAGAATCCAAAGGACAAGAAGAAATAGTGGAAATCAAGAGAATTACAGAAGACCAGAGAGGTAGAGAAATATACATAGGAACAACAATCCAAATAACAGATACAACCAAAATAATAATTTTAACAATAACAGGAGATTTAATGCATTTAATAACAATCGAGAATATAGAAACCAAGAGAAATATAACAGGTATAATAATAATGGAAGCAATGGAAATACAAGGACCGGATGGACAGACAGAAATAGATATAATGGCAGAGAATGGTCAAGGGAAGATAATAGAAATCAAAATCAAAGAAATAACTCACAAAATCAAGATAGAAGAATGAACAATTTGAGGAGAAGAAGGAGTGAAGAGGAAATAGGGAATAGAAGAGAAAGAAGTTCAAATGTGAATGCACAAAGGAGTCAAAGTTGTAATAGGAATGAAAGGCAGAGAGAAGAAAACCCAGGAATTTCTCAAGAAAACTCTCAGACAAATTTTTAGTAAGTCTGAATACTGAAACAAATAATGTAAATAGTAGTTTTAAGTTAAAAGGCAAAGTGAACAACCAAGTCTGTATATATCAACATCATCGGGAATTTATAAAGCCAGAAGAAAAACAAGAGCTAATAGGTGAAGAAAATGACTTAATATTTATCAAAGGAATAATAAATGGAAATGAGGTTAAATTGTTAATTGATACGGGTTCAGAAGCAAGTATAATAAGTGAAGAAATAGCTGAGAAAATAAAGATCAAAGAAGAAGATAAAGTTAAAATAAAGAAAGTAAATATAGTATCTGCTAATAATAGAAAATTATTTGAAACAAACATGATGATAAGAACAAATGTGGAGATTGGGAAAGAAAAATTGGATATGGAATTTATAGTGGGAAAGAACATACAATACAATGGAATAATTGGAATGGACATATTAGGGAAATATTCAACAAAGATATTAATTGAAAAAAGAATAATAATAATGCAGGATAATAGGATAACTATTGAAAAGGAAATAATAGAGGAAAGTGAAAATGAAGTAATAAATAATGCCATTAAGGACAAGAGATCCAATGGTAAGATAATGTATAAAAATAAAGTAAATGAAGAATATAAAAAGCTCATGGTAAATATAGAAAAGGGTGAAGATGAAATAGATTGTCCAATAGATGAAAAAAAAAGTATATTAAAAATCCTGAATAAATATCCAGAATTAATCTCTGAAAGTAATAGAGTAGCAGAAAAATATGTACACAAATTCCAAGTAAAAGATATAGATCATTTCAAAGTAAGAACATATCCAATCCCATACAATTATAAAAAGAAATTAAAGGAGGAGATTCAGAAAATGTTAGAAGCAGATATTATAGAAAAGTCAACAACCAGCTATATAAACCCGATTGTCATAGTTAAAAAAAATAATGGAGATTTAAGATTGTGCTTAGATGCGAGAGCGATAAATAAATTAAGCATACCTCAATATGAAGGCCCAATTACCATTGATGCAATATTTAGTAGAATCACTAATGCTAAAGTGTTCACAAAATTAGACCTGAGGCATAGTTTTTGGCTTATCCCGTTGGAAGAACAGTCACGAGACTATACAGGTTTTCAGATAGATGGAGTAATATACAGATTTAAAGTCGTTCCTTACGGTATTCAGAGTGCTCGCGCAGCCTTAGTTAGAGCATTACACCAAGTATTAGATAAATTCGACTATGTGTTACACTATATTGATGACATATTGATATTTTCTAAAAATAAAGAAGAACACAAAAATCACATAGACATAATTTTAAATGAGTTAAATAAAGCAGGTTTAAAAATCAATAGTAGCAAATGCCAATTTTTCAAGGAAGAAGTGATTTACTTAGGATACAAAATAACTACAAAAACAGTAGAAATGGACCCTGAACGAACAAAGGCAATAAGGGAATATGAAAGACCAAGAAACTTGAAGCAATTAAGGGGATTCCTTGGCATAGTAGGATATTTTAAGCGAATGGTACCAGACTTAAGCAAAAAGGAGTTACCATTAATTGAATTATTAAAGAAGAATCAAAAATGGTCATGGGACAGTAAAAGAGAAGAAGCTTTCCAACAAATAAAGACATGTTTCGAAAACCAATTAAAAATTTACCATCCAAACTATTCCGAAAAATTTATACTGAGGACGGATGCTTCTAAAGATAGATTAGCAGGAATACTTTTGCAGAAGTATGATGGTGAAGAATATCCAATATATTTCATATCCAGAGTGACTAGGAAGCATGAGAAGAACTATGCAGCTTCGGAACTAGAATTAGCCAGCATCATATTTTGTCTCACAAAATTTAGATTTATCATACTAGGAAGTGAATTCATTATTGAAACAGATAATTCAGGACTAATATCAATTTTAAATAATAAATATGGGAACAGTAGAATACATAGGTGGTCACTGTTACTTCAAGAGTATCAATTTAAAATAAATCATATTAAAGGAAAAGACAATAATTTGGCAGATGCATTAACAAGAAGTGATGGAGGAAGGAAAGAAACATGTATAAGAATGGGGGTAAATATAATGAAAGATGAAAGTGGAATGTTTTCTTTACAAGAAATTAGAGAGGATCAAAGTGTTTTAAAAGAAGAAGATAGACATAAAAACATCCAGGAAAATGAAGATGGAATATATTATAAATTAGTGGAGGATAAAGAGTTATATCTAATATCAAAAGATTTGGCGTTGAAAATTTTAAATCATCTACATCGAGAATATGGCCACATAGGTTCGAGGAAACTATGGTTTTTGTTTCGTGAAAACTATATATCTAAAAAGGATTTAAGTTTATGCAAGGAGATAACAAGGAAGTGTGATGTGTGTCAGAAGATAAAGCCAATGAATTATAGGAATAGTAACAGTCCAAAGTCAATAATAGCCAAAAGAACATTAGAGATTATAGCAATAGATTTTTTAAGCAACTTAATAACCACGAACAAGTCAAACAAACACATATTAGTCATAGTCGATATATATTCAAAATATATTAAACTATACCCATGTAAGAGAACAAATGTAACAGAAGTTAAAAGGGCAATGAAGAAATATATTGAAGAAGTAGGGAAACCGGAAGCTGTAATAATAGACAATGCTACTTATTTTAAAACAAATAGATTGACAAAATATTTGCAAGATAATAAAATAGAATCAAAATTTATATCAATCAGACACCCTAATGCAAATCCGAGTGAAAGATACATACAAGAAATAATAAAATATTTAAGGATTTATTGTGGAAACAATCATAAGCAATGGGATGTACATTTAGAAAGAATCGAGGAAATAATTAATAATACACATAATAATATCACTGAAGAAGTACCTTATATGATCATGCATAATCAAAGACCATCAAGACCATGGATAATGGAAAATGTAGGAAACTATAACGAAATAATAAATAAAATCAATAAAAACATTGAAAAACAAGCAAGAAAATACATAAATAGGATGGAAAGTAAAAACAAGAAAAGGACACAATTTAAGAAAGGAGAATGGGTACTGGTGAAAGCATTGAGACATCCAAATTGGAAGAGAAATGAATGTGCCAAACTCATGCTACCATTTGATGGACCATTTGAAGTAGAGAACGAAGGAGGAACAAATAGTTACATACTAAAAGAGATAGGAACTGGGAAAATCAAAGGAATATTCCATATTAGCAGCTTATTCAAGTATAACACCTAAGCAAATTCAATTTATCATAAAATCAGAATAGCAGGTTAAATTTCAAAATAATCTTTTGCTGGAAATTAACTAATTTCATCAAAATGCTTATTTTGCAATTGGGAAATTGTAATGGAATTAGCATAGTCTTAAATAGAAAATAATACTATAAGTAAAACAGATTAAAATTTAGCTTCAAAATTAGAATCAAATGGATAAGTAACATGTTGGTTGCCTAACGATCAGATAAATTTGTGGTGAAAGATACTAATAAAGCAATTAGTATTGTAATATTTATGAAAGGGGTGAAAAAGAGTCAACTAGGATTCAAATGTGATGATGTTAAAGGCTTATCAAAACCATTCAATAAAGAAAAAGCTAAGACAACTTGTAAATTTCAATATCGTTAAACATGCCATTCTAACATACAATCAAAACAGAGCAATAAACTGTAAACAAGGCTCTTTGCAGAATGTAAAAGGAAAAATATGTAAATTATATAGTCTAAATAACATAGTATTAACAATAATAAGAAGGCAAATACTCACCATTGTTTATAATTAGGTAATTAAAAAGCTTTGGTTATACATCTGTTAACGACCAAACTTAACATGTCAAATAGATAAATAGGAATCATTGTACATTGCCAGGAAAACATAAAATTCCATGCATTAGACCTAAAACAACAGTAATTAGCAAAAACACATGCAAATATAGCAATACAAAATAAGATATAAAGCAAAGCATCATATAGAAACAGGTCAAGAAATTTAACATGTCAATAAATATTTAAATAATGAATAAAAGTACAAGAAAATTCTTCAATAAGCATTTGAAATGAGAGGGAAAAGATTAAAAGAACTTAAATTTTGATCTATAAAGAATTTGAGGTAATTTTTTTAATTCAGAAGGAAAGGTAAATGACCTTGAAAAAAGAATGTAAATTTGTAAATAAACAAAGCATTTAAATTAAAAATGGTAAGAATAAAAAAATTCTTAGAAATAAATAAGCTTTCAGAAAAGTATAATATAATAAGGAAAAAAGAAAATTTTTATTTCTTATGGGATTTTATACAGGCTAAATTTTAAGTTTACGGGCCAGACAAAAATTATAACGCAAAAACAATTGAAGTTTTCATCCAAAATGAGTGACCGGGAAAGATTAACGCTCCCGATAGTAATTTTTTAAAAAAAAGTATAAAAGCTTACGTTTGGTAGAAAGGCTTCTCTTCTCAGTTCGCTCTTCAGTTGTGACTTTCAAAAATATAGGTTAACAGTGCATGTTATGTTTCTGGGCAATAACCTAAAAATATTGTAAATAAAGGTGAAAGTCGGAAATTAAAGTGCGGTTATAATATGAACTATCATTGACATAACCAAAATATCAAGCTTGGCAGTGTATACTGTGACAGAAGGACGGAACAATTTAAAGTGTAGTGGCTATTAGACCAAGAAACTGGTCTAATAGCCACTGCCAACTGAAGTTGGGATAATAAAGTAACTAAGTGTGTCATATATAAAATATTGGAAAATAATAAAGGACTATGTAAATTAAAACCACTGGATGGAAATAATAGATAAAAATTTAATTTTATCAATCATACCTAAAAAGTAGATGGAATACTAATGGATCTACTTTATGATAACCAGGATGAGGAATGAAGAAAAAAAAAAGGTTAGTGAAATCCAAATTGACTTAGATTTTGGAAAAAAAGTGACTATTAATTTATGTTTGTATTTAGTTAATTAGATATCATGAAATTTAGTAATAATACAGGAAAAAGAGAAATTTCTCAATTTATCGAATAGTTATAATGATTTTTGTTGAATTGTTTATTGAAAATTTGTGTTTATTGTTGTTAATGTTTTTATAAATGAATAATAATAAAGTTTGTATTTTAAATTGAAATGGACGAGTTGTGTAAAGTTATTTGATGAGCCAAAGTAATATTTGAATGAGTAATGATTCATATTAAGTTATTTGAATGAACAGGAGGTTTCTAATTATCAAATAATAAAATATTATAAAAGTAAAAAGATTTCAACAAAAATAAAAAGAACATTGATAAAATAATTAATAAAATGAGCAATAGGGAAGTTATAAAGAGTAAGTATCAAATTTAAATAGGAGCTGTTGAACCACCTTGAGATAGGAGCAGAAAAAGAAGAGCAGATACAAGCAAGTATGCTAATTAAATTGATAAACATAAACCCTGAGAAACTAATGACATCATAGTTAATAATTAAATCAAACAAGTAAATACTATTTCTATTAATAACTTTTAAAATAAATAGTTAATATAAATAATAATATAAAATTAATAATTAAAAATCAAAATAATATATATATATATATATATATATATATATATATATATATATTATAATGATTAGTATGTTTTCAACCAACGTTGTGTGAGCTTTATGTGGGAATCGACAATTATAATGATTTATGACCTTGGCTCCTGTATTATTATGATTATGAATAAATTGTTTTGTTCTTGTGAAATTTGATTTCATTATTTATTATATTTTTACTATTTGTGAAATTAATTAACTTTAATTATGCATTTTATTTTTAAACTCAATTTAGACCATTAACATTTTAAATTAAAGAACTTATTAAATCATCAAACTAATCAAATAAACCAAACATTATTTCTTTTTCTTTTCAAACAACTATTTAAATGCAATTTTTTTTATTTTGTTAATGCTAATTTTCAAAAATGTGGAGCTTCCAATAAATAAAATTACCCATTTTACTTATTATTATATACACCTAATTAATAAAATCACGAAAATCAAAACATAAACATTATCAGCAATAAACATATGTATAAATTCAAATTTAAACACATTAATCATTGTTTTATTTTCAAATTCATTTATTTTTAAATACCTTGTATCACTTTGTTTAAGTGTCCGGCTGTACTCTCTTCTCTAAGACGTGTTCTGGTACTCTTCGGCTCTGCTACTGTATTTTTGGTAAAGATCATCTACTCGTATTTGTGATCTTTTATCTGCTACTCTTCATTGTATAGTATTTGAAGTCGTTCTCTGCTCCATATTCATCTTTTTGACTGATGTATTTTTTTAATATGCATTTGCAATATTTACTTGTCTTTATTGTATTATATTTTCGATGCACTTTTGTTTATTATCACAGTTTACTAGATTTATTAAACAAATTGTGATCCATGTGCACTTCTGCAACGATGGAAAAAGACTGGCCAATTGTCAAAAATTGGCAGGTAATTTATAAGAAATACAAAAACATCTGCCATCTATGACAAGATTGCAAATTGACATAATTTATGAAATAAAAATTTTAATTAAACCCTTTGTATTTTGTATCATTAATCTTTATCAATTCAACTGTAACTCTTTTTATCTGTTCAATTTGTTGTCTACTTTCAGAATTTCACATATTTTACATTATTAATGTTATTTATTTTCTGTTTTTCACCTTGACTTTTTATACATGGAACTTTTATGGCAAATTTAGAGATTTTAATTCTTTTCCTCAACATTAGCATTAATTCCTGTTTAATTTATATTCTAATATGATTTTTGTATTTTTAGCTACTATTAATTTGATATGAAGACGTTTTTGACTATGCCATACAAGATTTTCCCTGATTTGGACTTTAGCACTCAATTGTAGGTATGCTTTTTATTTTTTTCACTAGATCTATGATATTTAGGGTTTTTACAATAAATTTAATCATATTCACAATGACATGTTTCCCTTGTGAACAAACATGTTCGTCTTTGCTATTTCAAATACCCTAAATCTCATATCTGGTTAGTAATATTTTTAGTGAAATTTTAATTCTTTGAACCTATATTATTACACTCTAACTTTATTTCATTACAATATATATATATATATATATATATATATATATATATATATACAGTGATGGGCAAATGTTTGGAACCAAGTAAATATCTCTGGAATTATTAGAAATATCAGATTGCCTATTTGTTTGCAAATTTTTTTACAATTTTGAACTTTCTGTTTTACTGGAAGTAATGTCGATTTTAAAATTTGCAATGAAACACCCTGTATAGTATTTCAGTTTCTGATGAAATATTTTATTGCGATACAAAAATATCGGGTTTTATATTGTTTACTTCAATACCTACCGAGATATTAACAGAAAAGTAACTAAGGAAACGAAAAATTCGATGGTAGCTAAACTCGGTTCAAATTTCATTTACGCCCGATATAAACAAACCGCTCGGTAAGGATTTGTATTTCTATTGGCCAATCGGTGGCATTATACCGTCACAGCCAACAGCACTGCTTGTTCCATAATCGGATACATGTGCGTTTGTTTAAATCAGGCGCAAATTAAATCTGAATCAAGTTTAGTAGTCCATGAAATTCATTGCAGAAGTGACAGTAGTTGTCAAAATAAGTTATTAGTTTTTTTTTATTTAAAAAGAGTCTACTCCCCAAGAGATCGAGACTCTGAAACTCTTTTTCACTTTTGTCTCTTGATAATGGCTCCAAAGCAGGAATCGAAACGTCGAGTACATTACAAATTCAGACGCGGTTCTCACCCGGAACCTAGCCTTGTTCATAGTAATGACCGCGGAAGCCTCTTAGAACACACACACACACACACACACACACACACACACACACACACACACAGAACAATTAGTAGAAGCCATGCTGAAGGGCCCCCAAGCCTGGAACTTGGTATCAGATTACGCGGAGACTATCCTTAAAGAGCTCCGCAATACCTTCGAGGAGTAGGCTTTAGAGGCTTTCAATGTAAGAGCAGTTAACATCTGCAATGAACCACCCTTGCGAAGTAGTATTGACAAAGAGTGCCGCAGGGGACCATGGTTGTAGGAGAAAGAGGTTAGGGTTTTAGCGGGTATACGGTATACTGGTTTCAATGCAACGATTTACTCTTGCTTTGAAGTCATTACATCGGGAGTCCCGCACGACGGCTAGCACGTGCTAGTTAAGTACGCAATGTATTTCCCCCCTCTTCGGAAAAAAAAAAAAAAAAAAAAAAAAAAAAAAAAAAAAAAACACACACACACACACCCGGGGTGGTTGTTGGTCCACTACCGGGCGCCTCCCCAGGTGGCGGATAGGGGAACGCTCTCCAGCAATGGGGAGTACTGAGGATTTCATCAGGGCGGACCAAAATCAGATAGGGGAAGGGTCTCCGAAAATAAACCAATAAACCATTTATGGATATGGGTGATAAGGTGAACTTAATACCCCAGGTGGGTACCTCTGCAGAGGATAATCCCGCCACCGGTTCCGATCGAGTGAAAGCCTCGGTGGCCGGTGCACGCTCCACGGATTCTGGGGGGAGCGAATTATCACTGGTTCCGTCACATAGTGACAAGAAAAAGAACACTAGTAATGGTACAACATCGACCATTACAACTAGAGCTGGCAGCAAGACACTATCCAGCCAAGTCCTCCAAAAGGCGAATAGTGGAGTTGACGTCCAACAAAGGGCAACAAATGAGAGTGGCGCTCCAAACAAATTAGGAGCAAAGATCGATGAGCTCTTGAAGTTCATTGGGCCTAGGCACAATGTACATCATGAGATCAAGAAACTGGCACACGCCATTAAGTCAGAATATGACAAATATCAGACGTCAACGACGCGGCCACCTCCTGTAGCGAAACCTGCTACAACACAGACATCGCCAGTAAAGGTGTCAAACACTCAGACACAAGGTGGACAGCAAAAGGAGGTCCCAAAAGCGGCTGCCTCAAAAGCAGCTAACTCAAAACCGGCTGCATCAACACCGGCGGCCCCAAAGCAGGCGGCTTCAATAAAAGTAGCCTCTGTAGCAAGGACCTCACCACCGAAGGTCTCGCCTTCAGTAGCCTCATCAAGTAAGGCACCACCACTTAAAACTCTTAAACCGGTGCTAGCTAGCAAGCTAAAGCCCGGTAAAGAAGGTTGCCAGAACATCGGGCAAACCACCCAGGGAACAACAAGTAGGGTGGTCAATTCAGAAGCGGAGAGAAACAATGGATTAAAATCCAAGTTTAAACCGCAGACCAAAAACCAACCTGCAAACCAGTCGACTGACAAGTGGTAAAGAGGAAAAAGGCCCCGAGGACCAATAAGCAAAAACCAGCGCCACATTGTACGCTGCTTATAAAGAAAGGCGAGGAGAGCTCCCATGCAGATATCTTGCGAGGTATCAAGAATGATCCCACCTTGCAGGATATAGGCAAAAAAGTTAATAAGATCCGACGAACAGCTAAGGGAGATCTACTTTTGTTATTCGCGAAGGCAGACGCTCAGGAGATGGAGCGCTATTGTAACGCCATCAAGAATAAGCTCCCAAGCGGGGCCACTGTACAATCTCGAATACCGCAAATCGAGATTGAAATTAAAGACCTGGACGAGATCAGTACCAAGGAAGAGGTAGTAAACCTGCTTAAAGATAATATCGACGGCCTGGCAGAGATTACTGAGGAGGCAGTGAAATCACTTCGACGGGCATATAGATCAACACAAACGGCAGTTGTTTGTCTCCCAGAGGTCCAGGCCAAGAAAGCCATCGCACTTGGAAAGCTGAAACTTGCGTGGGGCACAGTACGTGTTCGCGAGAGGATCAGCCTTCGACGGTGCTTCAAATGCTGGCACTTTGGGCACAACGCCCAGGCGTGCAGAGGCAAGACTGACCGAAGCAGTTGTTGTCACAGATGCGGAGGCGCTGGTCACAATGCCTCGGCTTGTCAACAACCTGCCAAGTGCTTACTCTGCAAAGAGAAAGATAGTAGGTCAGACTGCCGGCACGTTGCGGGTAGTTGGAAATGTCCGATCTACCAACAGGCGATGAGAGCTGCACAAGCCCGTAAATGAAAGTACTGCAACTCAACCTCAACCATTGCGAAGCAGCCCAAGACCTACTGGTACAGCGGGTGCGGGAACTGGATTGCGACGTAGCCATAATCTGCGAGCAGTACAAAAACTTCGACACCCTGTCCTGGGTAAATGACACAACGGACAGAGCAGCGATATGGGCTTGCGGTAAACTTCCGTTCCAACAACTCCCAAATACCCCCGAACCATGGCTTGTGAGAGCCAAAGTGGGAGGGGTTCACTTCTATAGCTGCTATGCACCTCCTAGTGCACAGCTCGAGGAGTTCGAGTTATTCTTGGACACCTTGGCGGAGGATGTACGGAAGCGTGAATCGGTCGCCATCGCAGGAGATTTCAACGCCTGGGCAATTGACTGGGGATGCCGGGAAACGAGCGCGAGAGGACGAGCTCTCCTTGAGACCATGTCTTCGCTCAACCTGGTACTCCTCAACACAGGAGACGTAAGCACATATCGCAAAGGCACAGCCAGCTCCATTATCGATGTGACATTCGTTAGCAGCAACCTAATTAAAGGGGGCTGTGAGTGGCGGGTCGATGAGGAGTTTACTAATAGCGACCACCAAGCTATTATATGGGAAATCAACACCACTCCCAAACGAAGATTGTGTGTCAGTCGTGCGAGGTCACAGCCAGTCGGTTGGAACAAAAATGCTTTCGATGCTGATTCATTCGCCTTGGTTATGGAGCAGGAACCATTGTCAATAGCAACAAGCGCAGAAGCCACTGCCAAAGAGGTAATGACAAGCGTTGTCAAGTCCTGCGATGCTTCCATGCCAAGGAGACGGCAGAACAACAGCCGCCCACCAGTTTACTGGTGGAATGACACGATCTCACAACATCGACGAGAGTGTCTCAAAGCACGAAGGCTGCATCAACGAGCACGGAGACGCGACAGGGTCACAACAGAAGAACTAAGGCTCGACTATGAGATCAAAAGACAACAACTACGAAGAGCCATTCTCTCAAGCAAGAGATCCTACTGGAAGGAGTTGTGTGACGAAGTTGACCAAGATCCATGGGGAAAACCGTATAAAATCGTGATGCATAAAATCAAGGCCACCCCCATGACATCAACGAACTGCCCCGAATCATTGCACCGCATTGTCACTCACTTGTTTCCTGCGAAGCCTGAGCTACCCGCTTATCCTTCGTGGCAGGTGAGGGACGAAGTTATACCAACAGTGACTATGAAGATGGCATACCTAACATCGCGCTAAAATGCGCCATAGCCAATAGGCCTGACATGTTTCTACACATGTATGAGACCTGCCTAAAGCAGGGGGTTTTCCCGACTAAGTGGAAAAAGCAGAGGCTTGTGCTCCTACCTAAAGGGGGAAAGAAACCTCCAGACGAACCGTCATCATATCGTCCCCTCTGTATGTTGGACTCTGCGGGAAAACTCCTTGAAAGAATAATAGCAGATAGGCTGGAGCCCTACGTTGAACCAAAACTTTCCACCAACCAATTCGGGTTCAGAAAGGGGAGATCAACCATCGATGCCGTGACACTCGTTACCAACATCGCCAGAGAGGCTATCTCGGGAAAGAGATGGAGAAGAGGTGGAAAAAAGTACTGTCTAATAGCCACCCTGGATATCAAGAACGCCTTTAACTCGGCCCGCTGGGACCGCATTTTGAGGCTCTTGCCAGGATGGAAGTTCCGCAGTACTTGCGCAGAATGGTTTCAGCGTATTTCAAGGATCGCATCTTGTTGTACCAAACTGAAAATGGGCAAGTAGACTATAAGATCACAGGAGGTGTACCTCAGGGCTCTGTTCTTGGCCCCCTCTTATGGAACGTAATGTACAACGACCTGCTCCTGCTCGGTCTGCCTGAGGGCGTCAGGCTAGTGGCATTCGCCGATGATGTGGCATTGATCATAGTGCGCAAGCACATAGAGGAGATACAAACAACCTTCTCATTCGCTATAGCCACAATTCAGCATTGGATGCTCGCAGCGGACTTGAGTTTAGCAGAACAAAAGACCGAAACACTTCTTGTTAGCAGTCGAAAGGCAAGGGAAACCATCACCCTCAAAATAGGCGACACCTACATACAGTCGCAGCCCTTCATCAGCTATTTGGGGGTGCTCCTGGACACACGGCTCAACTTCAAGAGCACATAATCGCGGCCAGCAAGAAAGCAGCTGGGGTACAGGGGGCATTATCTAGAATAATGCCTAATGTCGGAGGCCCTAGACAGATGAGAAGACAGCTACTGGCAACAGTAACTACTTCTGTTTTGTTGTACGGGGCACCGGTATGGGAGAAATCGCTCGAGCTACCATCGTACCGCCGGAAAATGAAATCAGTCCAGCGGCTCTCAGCGATTCGAGTGGCATCATCCTACCGCACTGTGTCTTACGAGGCGGTGAGTGTGATTGCCTCTACCCTGCCAATCGACATCCTGGCTGCAGAAAGGGGACGGCTTTATCGCAGAAAGTTAGAAAAAGACCAACCGACAGGAAACAGCGATGAAAGAGCCATGAGTCTAGGGCAATGGCAGGAGAGGTGGGACAGCTCTACTAAAGGCCGGTGGACATATCGATTGATACCAACATCAGTCGTTGGGTCAACCGCCAGCATGGGGAGGTTGGGTTCTACATCACTCAACTCCTGACTGGACATGGATGCTTTCGAGCATACCTCCACAGGTTCAGGAGGGCAAACTCCCCAAACTGCCCACACTGTACGGACTTGATAGAGGACGCGGAACACGTGTTCTTCTCCTGCCCCCGGTTTTAGGATCAACGTGCTGAAGTGGAGAGGATTCTGGGGACTAATATCGTCCCAAAACAATTAGTAGAAGCCATGCTGAAGGGCCCCCAAGCCTGGAACTTGATATCAGATTACGTGGAGACTATCCTCAAAGAACTCCGCGATACGTTCGAGGAGTAGGCTTTAGAAGCTTTCAATGGAAGGGCAGTAAACATCTGCAATGAACCACCCTTGCGAAGTAGTATTGACTAAGAGTGCCGCAGGGGACCATGGTTGTAGGAGAAAGAGGTTAGGGTTTTAGCGGGTATACGGTATACTGGTTTCAATGCAACGATTTACTCTTGCTTTGAAGTCATTACATCGGGAGTCCCGCACGACGGCCAGCACGTGCTAGCTAAGTACGCAATGTATTTCCCCCCTCTTCGGATAAAAAAAAAACACACACACACACACACGAAGGCTGCATCAACGAGCACGGAGACGCGACAGGGTCACAACAGAAGAACTAGGCCGACTATGAGATCAAGACACACTACGAAGAGCCATTCTCTCAAGCAGAGATCCTAACTGGAGATATTTGTGTGACGAAAGTTAATCAAGATCCATGGGAAACCGTATAAAATCTTGATGCATAATTAAGGCCCCTTCCATGACATCCGAACTGCCCCGAATCATTGCACCGCATTGTCACGCACCTGTTTCCTGCGAAGCCTGGAGCTACCCGCTTATCCTTCGTGGCAGTGAGGGACGACAATATACCATCAGTGCTATGAATGAGCTGATGGGCGCGTGCAACCGGCTCCAAAACGGTAAAGGCTCCTGGTCCAGATGGCATACCTACATCGCGCTAAAATGCGCCATAGCCAATAGGCCTGACATGTTTCTACCCTGTTGAACCTTCCTAAACAGGGGTTTTCCCGACTAAGTGGAAAAAAGCGAGGCTTGTGCTCCTACCTAAAGGGGGTAAAGAACCTCCCGACGAACCCGTCATCATATCAGTCCCCTCTGTATGTGGAACTCTTCGGGAAAGCTCCTGAAATAATAGCAGATAGGCTGAGCCCTACGTTGAGCCGAACTTTCACCAACCATTCGGGTTCAGAAGGGGAGATCACCATCGATGCCGTGAACTCGTTACCAACATCGCAGAGAGGCTATCTCGAAAGAGATGGAAAAGAGGTGGAAAAAAGTCCTGTCTTTCGCCACCCTAGATATCAAGAACGGCCTTTAACTCGGCCTGCTGGACCTGCATTTTGGAGCTCTTGCCAGTATGGAAGTTCCGCAGTACTGCGCAGAATGGTTTCAGCGTATTTCAAAGACCGCATCTTGTTGTACCAAACTGAAATGGCAAGTAGACTATAAGATCACAGGAGGTGTACCTCAGGCTCTGTTCTTGCCCCCATCTTATTGGAACGTATGTACAACGACCTGCTCCTGCTCGTCTGCCTGAGGGCGTCCAGGCTATTGGGCATTCGCCGATGATGTGTCATTGATCATAGTGCGCAAGCACATAGAGGAGATACAAACAACCTTCTCATTCGCTATAGCCACAATTCAGCATTGGATGCTCGCAGCGGCTTGAGTTTAGCAGAACAAAAGACCGAACCTTCTTGTTAGCAGTCGAAAGGCAAGGGAAACAGATCACCCTCAAAAGGGCGACACCTACATACAGTCGCAGCCCTTCATCAGCTATTTGGGGTGCTCCTGACACACGGCTCAAACTTCAAAGAGCACATAATCGCGGCCAGCAAGAGGCAGCTGGGGTACAGGGGGCATTATCTAGATATGCCTAAGTCGGAGCCCTAGACAGATGAGAACCAGCTACTGGCAAACAGTACTACTTCTGTTTGGTTGTAACGGGCCGACCGGTATGGGAGACTCGCTCGAGCTACCATCGTACCGCCGGAAAATGAAATCAGTCAGCGGCTCTCAGCGTTCGAGTGGCATCATCCTACGCACTGTGTCTTACGAGGCGGTGAGTGTGTTGCTCTACCCTGCCATCGCATCCTGGCTGCAGAAAGGGTCGGCTTTATTCGCAGAAAAGTTAGAAAGACCAACCGACAGGAAACAGCGATGAAGAGCCATGAGTCTAGGGCAATGCAGGAGAGGTGGGACAGCTCTACTAAAGGCCGGTGGACATATCGATTGATACCCACTCAGTCGTTGGTCAACCGCCAGCATGGGGAATGTTGGGTTCTACATCACTCAACTCCTGACTGGACATGGATGCTTTCGAGCATACCTCCACAGGTTCAGGAGGGCAAACTCCGCCAAACTGCCCACACTGTACGGACTGAAGGACGCGGAACACGTTGTTCTTCTCCTGCCCCCGTTTCAGGATCAACGTGCTGAGTGGAGAGGATTCTGGGGACTAATATCGTCCCAAACAATTATTAGAAGCTGCTGAGGCCCCCCCAAGCCTGGAACTTGATATCAGATTACGCGGAGACTATCCTCAAAGAACTCCGCGATACGTTCGAGAGTAGGCTTTAGAAGCTTTCAATGGAGGGCAGTAAACTCTGGCTGAACCACCCCTTGCGAAGTAGTATTGACTAAGAGTGCCGCAGGGGACCATGTTTTGTAGGAGAAAGAGGTAGGGTTTTAGCGGGTATACGGTATACTGTTTCAATGCAAACGATTACTCTTGCTTTGAAGTCATTACATCGGGAGTCCCGCACGACGGCCAGCACGTGCTAGCTAGTACGCAATGTATTTCCCCCGTCTTCGATAAAAAAAGAAACAGCACACCCCACACACCGAAGGCTGCATCAACGAGCACGGAGACGCGACAGGGTCACAACAGAAGAACTAAGGCTCGACTATGAGATCAAAAGACAACAAGGACTACGAACTAGCCATTCTCTCAAGCAAAGATCCTACTGGAAGGAGTTGTGTGACGAAGTTAATCAAGATCCATGGGGAAAACCGTATAAAATCGTGATGCATAAAATTAAGGCCCCTCCATGACATCAACGAACTGCCCCGAATCATTGCACCGCATTGTCACTCACTTGTTTCCTGCGAAGCCTGAGCTACCCGCTTATCCTTCGTGGCAGGTGAGGGACGAAGATATACCATCAGTGACTATGAATGAGCTGATGGGCGCGTGCAACCGGCTCCAAAACGGTAAGGCTCCCGGTCCAGATGGCATACCTAACATCGCGCTAAAATGCGCCATAGCCAATAGGCCTGACATGTTTCTACACATGTATGAGACCTGCCTAAAGCAGGGGGTTTTCCCGACTAAGTGGAAAAAGCAGAGGCTTGTGCTCCTACCTAAAGGGGGAAAGAAACCTCCCAGACGAACCGTCATCATATCGTCCCCTCTGTATGTTGGACTCTGCGGGAAAACTCCTTGAAAGAATAATAGCAGATAGGCTGGAGCCCTACGTTGAGCCAAACTTTCCACCAACCAATTCGGGTTCAGAAAGGGGAGATCAACCATCGATGCCGTGACACTCGTTACCAACATCGCCAGAGAGGCTATCTCGGAAAGAGATGGAGAAGAGGTGGAAAAAAGTACTGTCTAATAGCCACCCTGGATATCAAGAACGCCTTTAACTCGGCCCGCTGGGACCGCATTTTGGAGGCTCTTGCCAGGATGGAAGTTCCGCAGTACTTGCGCAGAATGGTTTCAGCGTATTTCAAGGACCGCATCTTGTTGTACCAAACTGAAAATGGGCAAGTAGACTATAAGATCACAGGAGGTGTACCTCAGGGCTCTGTTCTTGGCCCCCTCTTATGGAACGTAATGTACAACGACCTGCTCCTGCTCGGTCTGCCTGAGGGCGTCAGGCTAGTGGCATTCGCCGATGATGTGGCATTGATCATAGTGCGCAAGCACATAGAGGAGATACAAACAACCTTCTCATTCGCTATAGCCACAATTCAGCATTGGATGCTCGCAGCGGACTTGAGTTTAGCAGAACAAAAGACCGAAACACTTCTTGTTAGCAGTCGAAAGGCAAGGGAAACCATCACCCTCAAAATAGGCGACACCTACATACAGTCGCAGCCCTTCATCAGCTATTTGGGGGTGCTCCTGGACACACGGCTCAACTTCAAAGAGCACATAATCGCGGCCAGCAAGAAAGCAGCTGGGGTACAGGGGCATTATCTAGAATAATGCCTAATGTCGGAGGCCCTAGACAGATGAGAAGACAGCTACTGGCAACAGTAACTACTTCTGTTTTGTTGTACGGGGCACCGGTATGGGAGAAATCGCTCGAGCTACCATCGTACCGCCGGAAAATGAAATCAGTCCAGCGGCTCTCAGCGATTCGAGTGGCATCATCCTACCGCACTGTGTCTTACGAGGCGGTGAGTGTGATTGCCTCTACCCTGCCAATCGACATCCTGGCTGCAGAAAGGGGACGGCTTTATCGCAGAAAGTTAGAAAAAGACCAACCGACAGGAAACAGCGATGAAAGAGCCATGAGTCTAGGGCAATGGCAGGAGAGGTGGGACAGCTCTACTAAAGGCCGGTGGACATATCGATTGATACCCAACATCAGTCGTTGGGTCAACCGCCAGCATGGGGAGGTTGGGTTCTACATCACTCAACTCCTGACTGGACATGGATGCTTTCGAGCATACCTCCACAGGTTCAGGAGGGCAAACTCCCCAAACTGCCCACACTGTACGGACTTGATAGAGGACGCGGAACACGTGTTCTTCTCCTGCCCCCGGTTTCAGGATCAACGTGCTGAAGTGGAGAGGATTCTGGGGACTAATATCGTCCCAAAACAATTAGTAGAAGCCATGCTGAAGGGCCCCCAAGCCTGGAACTTGATATCAGATTACGCGGAGACTATCCTCAAAGAACTCCGCGATACGTTCGAGGAGTAGGCTTTAGAAGCTTTCAATGGAAGGGCAGTAAACATCTGCAATGAACCACCCTTGCGAAGTAGTATTGACTAAGAGTGCCGCAGGGGACCATGGTTGTAGGAGAAAGAGGTTAGGGTTTTAGCGGGTATACGGTATACTGGTTTCAATGCAACGATTTACTCTTGCTTTGAAGTCATTACATCGGGAGTCCCGCACGACGGCCAGCACGTGCTAGCTAAGTACGCAATGTATTTCCCCCCTCTTCGGATAAAAAAAAACACACACACACACACACCCGGGGTGGTTGTTGGTCCACTACCGGGCGCCTCCCCAGGTGGCGGATAGGGGAACGCTCTCCAGCAATGGGGAGTAAAACTGAGGATTTCCTCAGGGCGGACCAAAATCAGATAGGGGAAGGAACCCCGAAAATAAACCATTTTTATGGATATGGGTGATAAGGTGAACTTAATACCCCAGGTGGGTTATATCTGCCTCTGCAGAGGATAATCCCACCAAACCGTTTTGATTTCCGATCGAGTGGCCGGTGCAGAACGCTCCACGGATTCTGGGGGGAGCGAATTATCACTGGTTCCGTCACATAGTGACAAGAAGAAGAAGAACACCGTTAATGGTACAACATCGACCATTAAAACTAGAGCAGCAGCAATACACTATTCAGCCAAGTCCTCCAAAAGGCGAATAGTGGAGTTGACGTCCCCCCAAAGGGCAACAGATGAGAGTGGCGCTCCAAACAAATTAGGAGCAAAGATCGTTATGAGCTCTTGACGTTCATTGGGCCTAGGCACAATGTACATCATGAGATCAAGAAACTCGCACACGCCATTAAGTCAGAATATGACAAATATCTGACGTCAACGACGCGGCCATCTCCTGTAGCGAAACCTGCTACAACACAGACATCGCCAGTAAAGGTGTCAAACACTCAGACACAAGGTGAAAAGCAAAAGGAGGTCCCAAAAGTGGCTGCCTCAAAAGCAGCTAACTCAAAACCGGCTGCATCAACACCGGCGGCCCCAAACCAGGCGGCTTCAATAAAAGTAGCCTCACTGCCGGGAGACTCGGTAGCAAGGACCTCGCCACTGAAGGCCTCGCCTTCAGTAGCCTCATCAAGTAAGGCACCACTACCAAAAACTCTTAAACCGGTGCTAGCTAGCAAGCTAAAGCCCGGTAAAGAAGGTTGCCAGAACATCGGGCAAACCACCCAGGCAACAACAAGTAGGGTGGTCAATTCAGAAGCGAAGAGAAACAATGAATTAAAATCCAAGTTTAAACCGCAGACCAGAAACAAACCTTCAAACCAGTTGACTGACTGGCAACTGGTAAAGAGGAAAAAGGCCCCGAGGACCAATAAGCAAAAACCAGCGCCACATTGTACGCTGTTTTTTTTGCTTATAAAGAAAGGCGAGAAGAGCTCCCATGCAGATATCTTGCGAGATATCAAAAATGATCCCACCTTGCAGGATATAGGCAAAAAAGTCAATAAAATCCGAATACACTCAACAGCTAAGGGAGATCTCCTGTTTTTATTCGCGAAGGCAGACGCTCAGGAGATGGAGCGCTACTGTAACGCCATCAAGAATAAGCTCCCAAGCGGGGCCACAGTACAATCTCGAATACCGCAAATCGAGATTGAAATTAAAGACCTGGATGACAGATCAGTACAAAGGAAGACGTGGTAAAGCTGCTCAAAGATAATATCGACGGCCTGGCAGAGATCACTGAGGAGGCAGTGAAATCACTTCGACGGGCTTATATAGATCAACACAAACGGCAGTTGTTTGTCTCCCAGAGGTCCAGGCCAAGAAATCCATCGCACTTGGAAAGCTGAAACTTGCGTGGGGCACAGTACGTGTTTTCGCGAGAGGATCAGCCTTCGACGGTGCTTCAAATGCTGGCACTTTGGGCACAACGCCCAGGCGTGCAGAGGCAAGACTGACCGAAGCAGTTGTTGTCATAGATGCGGAGGCGCTGGTCACAATGCCTCGGCTTGTCAACAACCTGCCAAGTGCCTACTCTGCAAAGAGAAAGATAGTAGGTCAGACTGCCGGCACGTTGCGGGTAGTTGGAAATGTCCGATCTACCAACAGGCGATGAGAGCAGCACAAGCCCGTAAATGAAAGTACTGTAACTCAACCTCAACCATTGCGAAGCTGCCCAAGACCTACTGGTACAGCGGGTGCGGGAATTGGATTGCGACGTAGCCATAATCTGCGAGCAGTACAAAAACTTCGACACCCTGTCCTGGGTAAATGACACAACGGACAGAGCAGCGATATGGGCTTGCGGTAAACTTCCGTTCCAACAACTCCCAAATACCCCCGAACCATGGCTTGTGAGAGCCAAAGTGGGAGGGGTTCACTTCTATAGCTGCTATGCACCTCCTAGTGCACAGCTCGAGGAGTTTTCGAGTTATTCTTGGACACCTTGGCGGAGGATGTACGGAAGCGTGAATCGGTCGCCATCGCAGGAGATTTCAACGCCTGGGCAATTGACTGGGGATGTCGGGAAACGAGCGCGAGAGGACGAGCTCTCATTGAGACCATGTCTTCGCTCAACCTGGTACTCCTCAACACAGGAGCCGTAAGCACATATCGCAAAGGCACAGCCAGCTCCATTATCAATGTGACATTCGTTAGCAGCAACCTAATTAAAGAGGGCTGTGAGTGGCGGGTCGATGAGGAGTTTACTAATAGCGACCACCAAGCTATTATATGGGAAATCAACACCACTCCCAAACGAAGATTGTGTGTCAGCCGTGCGAGGTCACAGCCAGTCGGTTGGAACAAAAATGCTTTCGATGCTGATTCATTCGCCTTGGTTATGGAGCAGGAACCATTGTCAATAGCAACAAGCGCAGAAGCCACTGCCAAAGAGGTAATGACAAGCGTTGTCAAGTCCTGCGATGCTTCCATGCCAAGGAGACGGCAGAACAACAGCCGCCCACCAGTATACTGGTGGAACGACACGATCTCACAACACCGACGAGAGTGTCTCAAAGCACGAAGGCTGCATCAACGAGCACGGAGACGCGACAGGGTCACAACAGAAGAACTAAGGCTCGACTATGAGATCAAAAGACAACAACTACGAAGAGCCATTCTCTCAAGCAAGAGATCCTACTGGAAGGAGTTGTGTGACGAAGTTAATCAAGATCCATGGGGAAAACCGTATAAAATCGTGATGCATAAAATTAAGGCCCCTCCCATGACATCAACGAACTGCCCCGAATCATTGCACCGCATTGTCACTCACTTGTTTCCTGCGAAGCCTGAGCTACCCGCTAATCCTTCGTGGCAGGTGAGGGACGAAGATATACCATCAGTGACTATGAGTGAGCTGATGGGCGCGTGCAACCGGCTCCAAAACGGTAAGGCTCCCGGTCCAGATGGCATACCTAACATCGCGCTAAAATGCGCCATAGCCAATAGGCCTGACATGTTTCTACACATGTATGAGACCTGCCTAAAGCAGGGGGTTTTCCCGACTAAGTGGAAAAAGCAGAGGCTTGTGCTCCTCCCTAAAGGGGGAAAGAAACCTCCCGACGAACCGTCATCATATCGTCCCCTCTGTATGTTGGACTCTGCGGGAAAACTCCTTGAAAGGATAATAGCAGATAGGTTGGAGCCCTACGTTGAGCCGAAACTTTCCACCAACCAATTCGGGTTCAGAAAGGGGAGATCAACCATCGATGCCGTGACACTCGTTACAACATCGCCAGAGAGGCTATCTCGGGAAAGAGATGGAGAAGAGGTGGAAAAAGTACTGTCTAATAGCCACCCTGGATATCAAGAACGCCTTTAACTCGGCCCGCTGGGACCGCATTTTGGAGGCTCTTGCCAGGATGGAAGTTCCGCAGTACTTGCGCAGAATGGTTTCAGCCTATTTCAAGGACCGCATCTTGTTGTACCAAACTGAAAATGGGCAAGTAGACTATAAGATCACAGGAGGTGTACCTCAGGGCTCTGTTCTTGGCCCCCTCTTATGGAACGTAATGTACAACGACCTGCTCCTGCTCGGTCTGCCTGAGGGCGTCAGGCTAGTGGCATTCGCCGATGATGTGGCATTGATCATAGTGCGCAAGCACATAGAGGAGATACAAACAACCTTCTCATTCGCTATAGCCACAATTCAGCATTGGATGCTCGCAGCGGACTTGAGTTTAGCAGAACAAAAGACCGAAACACTTCTTGTTAGCAGTCGAAAGGCAAGGGAAACCATCACCCTCAAAATAGGCGACTCCTACATACAGTCGCAGCCCTTCATCAGCTATTTGGGGGTGCTCCTGGACACACGGCTCAACTTCAAAGGATGTGAAGAGGATTCTGGAGACTAATATCGTTCCAGAACAATTAGTAGAAGCCATGCTGAAGGGCCCCCAAGCCTGGAACTTGGTATCAGATTATGCGGAGACTATCCTCAAAGAACTCCGCAATACGTTCGAGGAGTAGGCTTTAGAGGCTTTCAATGTAAGAGCAGTAAACATCTGCAATGAACCACCCCTGCGAAGTAGTATTGACTAAGAGTGCCGCAGGGGACCATGGTTGTAGGAGAAAGAGGTTAGGGTTTTAGCGGGTATACGGTATACTGGTTTCAATGCAACGATTTACTCTTGCTTTGAAGTCATTGCATCGGGAGTCCCGCACGACGGCCCGCACGTGCTAGCTAAGTACGGAATGTATTTCCCCCCTCTTCGGATAAAAAAAAACACACACATCGTGATGCATAAAATCAAGGCCACCCCCATGACATCAACGAACTGCCCCGAATCATTGCACCGCATTGTCACTCACTTGTTTCCTGCGAAGCCTGAGCTACCCGCTTATCCGTCGTGGCAGGTGAGGGACGAAGATATACCATCAGTGACCATGAATGAGCTGATGGGCGCGTGCAACCGGCTCCAAAACGGTAAGGCTCCCGGTCCAGATGGCATACCTAACATCGCGCTAAAATGCGCCATAGCCAATAGGCCTGACATGTTTCTACACATGTATGAGACCTGCCTAAAGCAGGGGGTTTTCCCGACTAAGTGGAAACAGCAGAGGCTTGTGCTCCTACCTAAAGGGGGAAAGAAACCTCCAGACGAACCGTCATCATATCGTCCCCTCTGTATGTTGGACTCTGCGGGAAAACTCCTTGAAAGAATAATAGCAGATAGGCTGGAGCCCTACGTTGAGCCAAAACTTTCCACCACCAATTCGGGTTCAGAAAGGGGAGATCAACCATCGATGCCGTGACACTCGTTACCAACATCGCCAGAGAGGCTATCTCGGGAAAGAGATGGAGAAGAGGTGGAAAAAAGTACTGTCTAATAGCCACCCTGGATATCAAGAACGCCTTTAACTCGGCCCGCTGGGACCGCATTTTGGAGGCTCTTGCCAGGATGGAAGTTCCTCAGTACTTGCGCAGAATGGTTTCAGCGTATTTCAAGGACCGCATCTTATTGTACCAAACTGAAAATGGGCAAGTAGACTATAAGATCACAGGAGGTGTACCTCAGGGCTCTGTTCTTGGCCCCCTCTTATGGAACGTAATGTACAACGACCTGCTCCTGCTCGGTCTGCCTGAGGGCGTCAGGCTAGTGGCATTCGCCGATGATGTTGCATTGATCATAGTGCGCAAGCACATAGAGGAGATACAAACAACCTTCTCATTCGCTATAGCCACAATTCAGCATTGGATGCTCGCAGCGGACTTGAGTTTAGCAGAACAAAAGACCGAAACACTTCTTGTTAGCAGTCGAAAGGCAAGGGAAACCATCACCCTCAAAATAGGCGACACCTACATACAGTCGCAGCCCATCATCAGCTATTTGGGGGTGCTCCTGGACACACGGCTCAACTTCAAAGAGCACATAATCGCGGCCAGCAAGAAAGCAGCTGGGGTACAGGGGGCATTATCTAGACTAATGCCGAATGTCGGAGGCCCTAGACAGATAAGAAGACAGCTACTGGCAACAGTAACTACTTCTGTTTTGCTGTACGGGGCACCGGTATGGGAGAAATCGCTCGAGCTACCATCGTACCGCCGGAAAATGAAATCAGTCCAGCGGCTCTCAGCGATTCGAGTGGCATCATCCTACCGCACTGTGTCTTACGAGGCGGTGAGTGTGATTGCCTCCACCCTACCAATCGACATCCTGGCTGCAGAAAGGGGACGGCTTTATCGCAGAAAGTTAGAGAAAGACCAACCGACAGGAAACAGCGAAGAAAGAGTCATGAGTCTAGGGCAATGGCAGGAGAGGTGGGACAGCTCTACTAAAGGCCGGTGGACATATCGATTGATACCCAACATCAGTCGTTGGGTCAACCGCCAGCATGGGGAGGTTGGGTTCTACATCACTCAACTCCTGACTGGACATGGGTGCTTTCGAGCATACCTGCACAGGTTCAGGAGGGCAAACTCCCCAAACTGTCCACACTGTACGGACGTGATAGAGGACGCGGAACACGTGTTCTTCTCCTGCCCCCGGTTTCAGGATCAACGTGCTGAAGTGGAGAGGATTTTGGAGACTAATATCGTTCCAGAACAATTAGTAGAAGCCATGCTGAAGGGCCCCCAAGCCTGGAACTTGGTATCAGATTACGCGGAGACTATCCTCAAAGAACTCCGCAATACGTTCGAGGAGTAGGCTTTAGAGGCTTTCAATGTAAGAGCAGTAAACATCTGCAATGAACCACCCTTGCGAAGTAGTATTGACTAAGAGTGCCGCAGGGGACCATGGTTGTAGGAGAAAGAGGTTAGGGTTTTAGCGGGTAGACGGTATACTGGTTTCAATGCAACGATTTACTCTTGCTTTGAAGTCATTGCATCGGGAGTCCCGCACGACGGCCAGCACGTGCTAGCTAAGTACGCAATGTATTTCCCCCCTCTTCGGATAAAAAAAAAACACACACACACACACATATATATATATATATATATATATGTTTTAGGTGGTTTCCGGGAATTCATCCGCGTAGTTGATAACTGATCCCTGCCGGGATCGATGGTAAAATGACGACGTTTCGGCAGAGTCACATCTGCCCTCTTCAGGCCGGTTCGCATAATTCTCGTAGCCTTCTGCTTTCGCTTCTAGTTACTCGAATACTAAGATTTTCAGAAGCGCTCGCGCCGTTATATAGTCGCGGCTCGGCGCCTATTGGTTGGCACCGTGAACGGCTGCGTGTGATTGGCCCTGGGCGCTCAGTGGGCACGCCTCCCTCCTGCTGATTTATTATTTCCGGTTGAGTTGTTATTGGACGGGTCCGGGCCGGTACGGTGTTTAATAGAATTTTCCAACATTTCGATAAGCTCTGAATTTCATTGCGTGAATTTAGACTGTGAGGCCTCTTCGCTATTTCAATTGCCTCTCTTACGAGTCTTGATTTCGGGTGTTCTATATTTGCCGGTGCTCTGGTGTTCTCAAATTCTATTCGGTGTGACATCGTGGTGGCGTGTTCCGCAATGGCTGTTGTTTTTTCCTGCTTTCTTACAGCGTTCTGGTGTTCATCACTTCTAGCTTGAATTCTTCTATTAGTTTGACCCACATAGGTTTTATGACAGTCTGCACATGGAATCTCGTACACTCCCTGCTGTTCTAAAGGGATCCTCGTCCTCGGAGTCCTCAACACAGTGCTTATTTTTCTGTCTGTATTGAAAATAGTATCGATATTGTGTCTCCGTAGAATTCTTGCAATACTGTCCGTGGTCCCCATGACATACGGTAAATAAGCCTTGGTTATTGCTCATGCTCCTCGTCTGTTTGCCTCGGTTTTGACTTTAGGGCTCTTTGTATATTTCGGTCTGTAAATCCGTTTTGTCTCAGAGCTGTTTTTAAACTGTCCAT
This sequence comes from Octodonta nipae, assembly GCA_034190945.1. Lineage (NCBI taxonomy): Eukaryota > Metazoa > Arthropoda > Insecta > Coleoptera > Chrysomelidae > Octodonta > Octodonta nipae. Next base: position 79,187,324 of record CM067218.1, read on the forward strand.
TTCCTGTTTGATGTTATCCTGGTCAGCTAGTCTTTGTGATCTGGTTACTAAAGTCTTGACGACGGCTTGTATTTGGGCTGGGTGGTGATGAGAATTAGCACGAAGGTATCTGTTGGTATGAGTTACTTTCCTATATACTGTATGACCAAGGGTTCCATCTTCCTTCCTATTTATCAGAACATCAAGGAATGGCAGTTGATTGTTGGCTTCAACCTCCATGGTTAATTTTTTTTTGTGATGGATGCCATTAAGGTGGTCTAAAAAAGTATTGAGGTGTTCCCTCCCATGAGGCCAAATCACAAATGTATCATCCACATATCGCAACCATAAACTGGGTTTAAGAGTTGTTGTTCTTAGTGCCAACTCCTCAAAGTTCTCCATAAAAAGGTTCGCTATAACTGGTGAGAGTGGCGATCCCATTGGAGCTCCTTCCACTTGTTTGTATCTTTGGTTTTCGTAAACAAAATAGGTGTTCATCAGACAGTGTCTTGTTAAGTCTACAAGGTGTTGAGGTGGTTTATATTTTTCTATTATGATATCCAAGGCTTCGTCGATAGGGATGTTGATCAAAAGGGACACTACGTCAAAACTTACAAGAAGACACTCTGGTTGTAAGAGCGTTTTTCTAAGTATTTCGATGAAATGTGTCGAATTTTTCATATATGAGTCTACAAACGGTTGAAGTTGTTGGGCTAGGTATTTGGCTAGGTGTTGTGTTGGGGATCCAATTGAGCTTACTATTGGCCTCAAAGGTGCACCTTCTTTATGTACTTTTGGCAACCAATAGAATTTCGGACATCTCGATGATTTTTCACGCGGAATGAGTTGCAGTTGGAGATTTTTGTCGATCCTACTTGCTTGGATTTTGGCCTTGGTTGTTTTCTCCAAATAAGTTGTTGGGTCAGTAGTAATTTGTTTATATGCTGGATCTTGTAGCAATGTTTGAATTTTGTTTGAATAATCCGCTGTATCTAAAATTACAGTCGCATTTCCTTTATCAGCAGGTAGAATGACAATGTCTTTGTTGAGGCAAAGTTGTTTCAAGGCCTCATTTTCTTCTATAGATAAGTTCCTTTTGGGTGGTTTAGGCTTTCTTAGAACATGTGACACATCTTGTCTAATTATTTCAGCGGTGTTCGCATCTAATGTTGAAACTGCTGTTTCCACGCCACATATTATGCTCTCTGTTGGTACGTGAGAGGGAGCAATAGCGTAATTGAATCCCTTAGCCAACACGCCAATCAAGGAAGAGTTCAATTGAACCGAAGTTATAAACGGTTTTATTCGTTTCCAATTGCCGTGAGGTTAGACTGTGACCGTTATTCCGAGAAAAATTCGTTTTTGGGCTTCTGTTGGAGCTTCAATTTGTTAAATTTTGCCTGTTGTTGCATTGTTGTCAACTCTGCATTCGTTTCGGCACTAAATTCGCTAATTTCATCGAATTTATCCCATATTATTGGGTGGAGTGTATTGCTTACCTGTAGGTGGATATCTAGGAGTTTAGTATTAAGAACATTCAAATCTCTTCTGACATAACGTATGGCTTCCCTAAGTAGGGATACCATAGGTAGCCATACGTGATTTCAGAAGAGATTTGGATATTCTTAATATTAAACCCCTTGATATCCACCTACAGGTAAGCAATACACTCCACCCAATAATATGGGATAAATTCGATGAGATTAGTGAATTTAGGGACGAAACGAATGCAGAGTTGACAACAATGCAACAACAGACAAAATTTAACAAATTGAAGCTCCAACAGAAGCCCAAAAACGATTTTTTATCGGAAAATAACGGTCACAGTCTAACCTCACGGCAATTGGAAACGAATAAAACCGTTTATAACTTATCTTCGGTCCAATTGAACTCTTCCTCGATTGGTGTGTTGGCTAAGGGATTTAATTACGCTAATGCTCCCTATCACATACCAACATAGAGCATAATATGTGGCGTGGAAACAGCAGTTTCAAAATTAGATGCAAACACCGCTGAAATAATTAGACAAGATGTGTCACATGTTCTAAGAAAGTCTAAACCACCCAAAAGGAACCTATCTATAGAAGAAAATGAGGCCTTGAAACAACTTCGACTCAACAAGGATATTGTCATTTTACCTGCTGATAAAGGAAATGCGACTGTAATTTTAGATACAGCGGATTATTCAAACAAAATTCAAACATTGCTACAAGATCCAGCATATAAACAAATTACTACTGACCCAACAACTTATTTGGAGAAAACAACCAAGGCCAAAATCCAAGCAAGTAGGATCGACAAAAATCTCCAATTGCAACTCATTCCGCGTGAAAAGTCATCGAGATGTCCGAAATTCTATGGGTTGCCAAAAATACATAAAGAAGGTGCACCTTTGAGGCCAATGGTAAACTCAATTGGATCCCCAACACAACACCTAGCCAAATACCTAGCACAACAACTTCAACCGTTTGCAGAAGAGGCAGACTCATATGTGAAAAATTCGACACATTTCATCGAAATACTTAGAAAAACGGTCTTACAACCAGAGTGTCTTCTTGTAAGTTTTGACGTAGTGTCTCTTTTCACCAACATCCCTATCGACGAAGCCTTGGATATCATAATAGAAAAATACAAACCACCTCAAAACCTTGTAGACTTAACAAGACACTGTCTGATGAACACCTATGTTGTTTACGAGAACCAACGATACAAACAAGTGGAAGGAGCTCCAATGGGATCGCCACTCTCACCAGTTATAGTGAACCTTTTTATGGAGAACTTTGAGGAGTTGGCACTAAGAACAACAACTCTTAAACCCAGTTTATGGTTGCGATATGTGGATGATACATTTGTGATTTGGCCTCATGGGAGGGAACACCTCAATACTTTTTTAGACCACCTTAATGGCATCCATCACAAAATAAAATTTACCATCGAGGTTGAAGTCAACAATCAACTGCCGTTCCTTGACGTTCTCATAAATAGGAAGGAAGATGGAACTGTTGGCCATACAGTATATAGGAAAGCAACTCATACCAACAGATACCTTCATGCTAATTCTCATCACCACCCAGCCCAACTACAAGCCGTCGACAAGACTTTAGTAACCAGATCACAAAGACTAGTTGACCAGGATAACATCAAACAGGAAATGGACAGTTTAAAAACAGCTCTGAGACAAAACGGATTTACAGACCGAAATATACAAAGAGCCCTAAAGTCAAAACCGAGACAAACAGACGAGGAGCATGAGACACCAATAACCAAGGCTTATTTACCGTATGTCATGGGGACCACGGACAGTATTGCAAGAATTCTACGGAGACACAATATCGATACTATTTTCAATACAGACAGAAAAATAAGCACTGTGTTGAGGACTCCGAGGACGAGGATCCCTTTAGAACAGCAGGGAGTGTACGAGATTCCATGTGCAGATTGTCATAAAACCTATAAGGGTCAAACTAATAGAAGAATTCAAGCTAGACGTGATGAACACCAGAACGCTGTAAGAAAGCAGGAAAAAACAACAGCCATTGCGGAACACGCCACCACGATGTCACACCGAATAGAATTTGAGAACACCAGAGCACCGGCAAATATAGAACACCCGAAATCAAGACTCGTAAGAGAGGCAATTGAATAGCGCAGAGGCCTCACAGTCTAAACGCACGCAATGAAATTCAGAGCTTATCGAAATGTTGGGAAATACTATTAAACACCGTACCCGCCCGGACCCGTCCAATAACAACTCAACCGGAAATAATAAATCAGCAGGCGGGAGGCGTGCCCACTGAGCGCCCAGGGCCAATCACACGCAGCCGTTCACGGTGCCAACCAATAGGCGCCGAGCCGCGACTATATAACAGCGCGAGCGCTTCTGAAAATCTTAGTATTCGAGTAACTAGAAGCGAAAGCAGAAGGCTACGAGAATTATGCGAACCACCTGAAGAGGGCAAATGTGACTGCCGAAACGTCGTCATTTTACCAGTTATCAACTACGCTGATGAATTCCTGGAAACCACCTAAAACATTTAGTGCCCGCGAAAACTTAAAAAACAATATATATATATATATATATATATATATATATATATATATATATATATATATATGAACAAGGCTAAGGTTCCGGGTGAGAACCGCGTCTGAACTTATTATATACTCGACTCCTGCTTTGGATCCGTTATCAAGAGACAAAAGTGAAAAAAGTTTCAGAGTCTAGATCGAACTCGGGATTTCAATCTGCCTACTCCCCAAGAGTCACTATGTAACTGAACTGAATTTGAGTCTGCTCTGCTTCTTCTACTTATAGTTAGCACTGGGTCACGTGATGGGGCTGTGTTGTGATTGGTCGGGTGTTGGTGGGCGTGTCTGCTTTGTTTAATCTGGCAATTACGGAGGTCCATGCTGTGGGAAAGCGAGAGCTGTCATCGCGTCTATTTAGACAGAGAGGTCTTTTCTCTATTTCGATGGCTTCGCGAATAATAGATAGGATATGATAATGCGCGAGAGCTGAAGTCGGATCTTTTTTGAGAACTGACAAACAGTGTTCATATACTCGATGGTTGACGCACCTGTTGGTACGACCGATGTAGCTTTGTGGGTAATCGCGAAATGGAATTTCGTAAACTCCCCGAGCTTCGTTAGGTACTTTATCCTTAGGGTTCCCGGTTAAGTTAGCTATAGTTTGACTAGTGTTGAAGACCGTCTTTATTTGATGTCTGTGTAGGATTCGTGCTATTTCGTCAGTGACTCCTCAAATGTACGGAAGGAACGCTTTCGGGTGTTGTTGGTCTGTTTCTGATGAGGTTGGTGTACTCGAGGGTTGTTGCGGTTGACGAAATATGCGGGCAATGTGGTCTGGATGATAACCGTTTTGTCGCATGATTTGTTGAAGTTTATTAAGTTCGTTTTGTCTATTGTCAATGTCTGTTAGGCGAATAGAGCTAAGGGCCAAAGATTTCATTACAGAACTTAATTGGACAGGGTGATGATGTGATTGGGCATTTTAGTATCGATTAGTGTGGGTTGGTTTTCTATAGACTGTATGTGAGAATGTGCCATGGCTGGTTTTTGTTATGAGGACATCAAGAAACGGGAGCGAAGAATCGGATTCGATTTCCGTTGTAAATTCAATGTTAGAATGTATACCATTGAGGTGTTGTAGAAAGAAGTCTAACGACTCTCTGTCATGAGGCCAAATGACAAAAGTATCATCAACATATCTAAGCCAGCAGGAAGGTTTTAAATTAGACGGGTTTAATATATCTAGAAAGGAAGAAGAGTTCTTTACGTACGAGGATGCTTGTTCTGTTAGAGGTTGAAGGGTTTTGGCTGAGTACCGGGCTAATTCTTCGATCGGGGTTTGTACCGAACTGACAATGAGCCTAAGAGCAATGTCCCGCTTATGAATCTTGGGTAGTCCGTAAATTTTGGGAATTTTAGAAGATTTTTCACGAGCAATATGGTCGTTTTGACGTCAAGAGGAAGATGTGTTGTGTTGATGATTTAAGTCAGTAGTCGGACTATTGTTAATTATTTCGTAGTCTGGAGTATGGAGGAGAGATTTCATCTTGTGTCGGCAGGAAGAATAGTTATGTCACCGTTGTCACGTAGTTGTTTTAATGCATGTCTTTCGTTGGAAGTTAGGTTTGATTTTGGTGGCTTTGATGTGCGGAGTACTCTAGCAATGTCTTGACGAGTATCTTCAGCCTCAATATCTGCTAGTTCAACCAAAGCTACCTCAACTTGAGAAGTAATTCTTTCAGTTGGGATAGTTTTTGGCGTGACTGCAAAATTGAAACCTTTGGATAGGACGTGTAAACTGGTAGATTCTAAGGAGAAGTCAGAAAAGTTGTGGACAGTCGTCTGTGGGAGTGAAGTGACAGCAGGTATTTGTTTTGTAATAAGTCCTGTTAGTTTATGTTTTTGAGTCACTGTTTTCTTTTGAGCCAAGTGTGCCGCTTTATCGCTCGAAATGCGATTAAAATTGTCCCACAGAATTGGATGAGGGTTGAAAGTATGTAATGACGAGTAACAATGATACAAATTTCGGTTGGTTTGGTCAAGTTGATGTCTGAATGGATGGAATTTCGTAATAGGGCGAAACTTGCTTTGTTAAGAATAATGGATGTTTTCTGAAGGATACTTGTGGCATATTTTTCAATGTCTAAGTGTTTATTGGGAAATAACACCACACTTTAAAGGAAATTGCTGTATATTCCAAACGTTTCGGGGTCTAGATCAGACCCCGTTGTCAATGGCTAAGAAACTACGGATTAAAAAGGTACAATTCCAAGATGTAAATTTAAATATTTGACAATGTTTATTAATTGATTTTTGATGTAACTAAGAGAATTTTATTTGTAATATACAGGGTAGCACAGAAATTTCTAAAGATCATATAATCATAAAGTTCCTTTCAAATTGGAAGAATTTGAAAGGGAGATCTTCAGAACTTTATGTGGCGCTCCTAGGTGCGCCTTTCTTATAAGATAGTGCATTCGCCAAAAATGCGACCGAAGAACATTGTTGATTCAGTGATCCCATTAAAATCATAAGGGAAAACCTAGGAAAAACCTTATGAACTATCCCGATATTGGGTTGTTCACAAGGACATGACCATTAGCAATTTCTTCCTTAATCATCGGCAACCAGGAACGACTGAATTCTACGGAGGTAGTAGGGATACAATCGTTTTCATTTAACAAAATTAAAGCAGACTCTTTTAGTTTTCTTTTGGTGTTGTGTTCTTCTTTGTGTAATATAAGTGAATTTTGAAACTGTATTTTATGACCAAGGTCCCAAGCATGTTCACAAATTTTAGATATTTCAAATTGTCGTTTTTTTTTGTAATTTTTGTGTTCGTTTATTCGAACATTCAGAGGTCTAGAGGTTTCTCCAATATAGAATTTATTACATTCACACGAGATTTTATAAATGCAATTTTTTGTATTTTGAGTTGTGTTATTTGGTTTGGTTTTTGATATAATTGATTTTAGTGTATTTCTTGTTTTAAATGATGTTTTGATATTATATCTGTTTCCCACTCTTTTTAGTCTTTCTGATAGACCCTGTATGTATGAGTCAGTGTTGCTGGGTGAAGTTTGATGTTGGTTGTTAGGGATTGTTTGGTATTCCATTTTGTTTAACTCGTTATTAATAAATTTATTTGGGTAATGATTGGCAGAAAGTACATTTTTTATAAACGTTTTTTCTTCATTGAATTTATCGATATTAGAACAGTTGGTTTTTGCTTTGTCATATAGAGATTTAATGATACCTCTTTTTACTGAACTTGGATGATTAGACTTAAAGTTGAGATACCTGTTAGTATGAGTTGGTTTTCTGTAAACTTCTGTTTCAAATGTCGATTGTGTTTTAGTTATTAAAATGTCTAAGAATGGTAATTTGTTATTCTGTTCAAGCTCGAGTGTAAACTGAATAGTTGGTTCTGTGTTGTTTATGTCGTTAAGTAATGCATGTAAATCCTCAAGATTATGTTCCCAAATAATGAATATGTCATCAACATAACGCCACCAAACCAAAGGTTTAATCTGTTTTGAGTAAATTGTTTGTTCTTCAAATTTTTTCATAAAAATGTTGCTTAAAGCGAGAGACAAAGAGGAACCCATTGCCATGCCAAAATCTTGTTGGTAGAAGTCATCATTAAGTTGAAAATATGTTGTCTTTGTACAAAATGTTAGTAGTTCCATTATTGAATTAATGGACAATTGAGTACGTTGATTTAGTAAAGAATCTTGTTCTAATCGTTCTTTTACTATGGGAAGTGTTTTGATGACCGGAACATTATTGTATAGATTCACAATGTCAAAACTTGCTAGTGTGAAAGTATTTTTATATTGTACATGTGATAATTTTTCTAAGAAATGGGCGCTGTTTTTAAGATGAGAATTAGACTTACCAGTAAGTGGTGAAATAATTGTTAAAAGGAATTTTGAGAGCTCACTGCATGGAGAATTTATGGAGCTGACAATTGGTCTTAATGGAATGTTGGGTTTATGAATTTTAGGTAACCCGTATAAATGGGGCGGTTTAGAATAGTGTGGAGTAAGATGTTTACGTTGTTGTTCTGTAAATTCATGTTTGTGATTGTAAAGTAAGCGGTATATTTTGTTTTCTATAGAAGTTGTTGGATCTTTGTTTAATTTTGTATATTGTCCTTGGTTTATTATGTTTTGAATTTTGAATTCATAGTCAATTTTATTTAAAATACCCGTAGCATTGCCTTTATCTGCAGGTAAAATCTTAATAGAGCTGTCATTTTTTAAAACTTTAATTGAATGTAATTCATCTTTCGAAAGGTTATTTATTGTATGCATAGGTTTTTCTAGTGCAATTTTTGCTCTTATTAGATACTCTTGAGCTTCACTATTGTTTAATTTGTTTGCAGTTTGTTCTATAGCACTGATGATATCAAATGTTGGAATAGTTCTTGGGGAAATTGCAAAATTAAGGCCCTTTTGTAGAATTGAGGTTTCAGAAGCGTTTAACTGTTTGTCTGAAAAATTAATGACAGTTTTTGACAGATCAAAATGTTGGTTTTTTACATAATATTTCGGCATATTTTTATTGAAAAGAAGTTGATTAAATTTACGTAAATGTGTTTGTTTTTGAGACCTGAATTCACTGTTGTAACTATAAGAGTACTATTTTTAATTCTGTTAAATTCATTCTCTGGTATTTGATATGCAAGAAAGTTCTGTACATACCCAATCTCTTTTTCTAATTTAAACTTATTGTAACGATAAAATTGTATGCGGTCTCTAATAGCAGCGAAGCTTGCTCGTTCCAATATGCTATGAATTCTTCTGCCTACGTACGGTTGACGAAATCTTAATCCTTTGGGAATAATTCTCATCTCCCGACATCTGTACAAGAATGTCAAGCTATTCTTGGTTCTTGCAAGCTTCTTAAACAAGTCCTCTAAGTCCCTAAACGCTTTAGTTACTGCAGTCCCATGGCTGATTTCTAGTTGTTTTCTGAAGGATACTTGTGGCATCTTTTTCAATGTCTAAGTGTTTGTTGCCACAAGCTTTGATGTTGATGACATATTCGTTATTTGGGATCATAACAACACAGAACCAACTATTCAGTTTACACTCGAGCTTGAACAGAATAACAAATTACCATTCTTAGACATTTTAATAACCAAAACACAATCGACATTTGAAACAGAAGTTTACAAAAAACCAACTCAGACTAACAGGTATCTCAACTTTAAGTCTAATCATCCAAGTTCAGTAAAAAGAGGTATCATTAAATCTCTATATGACAGAGCAAAAACCAACTGTTCTAATATCAATAAATTCAATGAAGAAAAAACGTTTATAAAAAATGTACTTTCTGCCAATCATTACCCAAATAAATTTATTAATAACGATTTAATCAAAATGGAATACCAAACACTCCCTAACAACCAACATCAAACTTCACCAAGCAACACTGACTCCCAAGATAATCACATTAATACAATAACTATACCATACATACAGGGTCTATCAGAAAGACTAAAAAGAGTGGGAAACAGATATAATATCAAAACATCATTTAAAAAAAGAAATACACTAAAATCAATTATATCAAAAACCAAACCAAATAACACAACTCAAAATACAAAAAATTGCATTTATAAAATCCCGTGTGAATGTAATAAATTCTATATTGGAGAAACCTCTAGACCTCTGAATATTCGAATAAACGAACACAAAAATTACATAAAAAAACGACAATTTGAAAAATTCAAAATTTGTGAACATGCTTGGGACCTTGGTCATAAAATACAGTTTCAAAATTCAGTTATATTACACAAAGAAGAACACAACACCAAAAGAAAACTAAAAGAGTCTGCTTTAATTTTGTTAAATGAAAACGATTGTATCCCTACTACCTCCGTAGAATTCAGTCGTTCCTGGTTGCCGATGATTAAGGAAGAAATTGCTAATGGTCATGTCCTTGTGAACAACCCAATATCGGGATAGTTCATAAGGTTTTTCCTAGGTTTTCCCTTATGATTTTAATGGGATCACTGAATCAACAATGTTCTTCGGTCGCATTTTTGGCGAATGCACTATCTTATAAGAAAGGCGCACCTAGGAGCGCCACATAAAGTTCTGAAGATCTCCCTTTCAAATTCTTCCAATTTGAAAGGAACTTTATGATTATATGATCTTTAGAAATTTCTGTGCTACCCTGTATATTACAAATAAAATTCTCTTAGTTACGTCAAAAATCAAATAATAAACATGGTCAAATATTTAAATTTACATCTTGGAATTGTACCTTTTTAATCCGTAGTTTCTTAGCCATTGACAACGGGGTCTGATCTAGACCCCCGAAACGTTTGGAATATACAGCAATTTCCTTTAAAGTGTGGTGTTATTTCCCAATAAACACTTAGACAAAGAATAATGGAAATTGAACGTGAAAAGGTGTGATGTTTTAATAGAGTACTCCGCACATCAAAGCCACCAAAATCAAACCTAACTTCCAACGAAAGACATGCATTAAAACAACTACGTGATAACGGTGACATAACTATTCTTCCTGCCGACAAAGGTTACGCGACTGTTCTTCTCAACACTAAGGACTATATTCACAAGATGAAATCTCTCCTCCATACTCCAGACCACGAAATAATTAACAATAATCCGACTACTTACTTAGAGAAAAAGACCAAGGAAATCATCAACACAACACATCTTCCTCTTGACGTGAAAAAGACCATCATTCCTCGTGAAAAATCTTCTAAAATTCCCAAAATTTAAGGACTACCCAAGATTCATAAGCCGGACATTCCTCTTAGGCCCATTGTCACTTCGGTACAATCCCCGACCCAAGAAATAGCCCGGTACGTAGCCAAAACCCTTCAACCTCTAACCGAACAAGAATCCTTGTACGTAAAGAACTCTTCTCCTTTCTAGATATATTAGGCGCTTAAAGAATTTCAGAAATTGATATCCTGGTTAGCTTCGATGTTGTATCTCTTTTCACCAATGTCCCCATTTCAGAAACGTTAGATATTCTAAAAACTAACCACAATATCTCTTCTGACATCATCAAACTGGTACAGCACTGTTCTTCTAACACATATTTTTCATTTCAAGACACTCTGTTCAAACAAGTACGTGGGACCCCGATGGGTTCACCTCTTTCTCCAGTGCTTGCTAACATTTTCATGGAACAAATAGAAACCCAGGCCCTAAACTCGTCTAATTTAAAACCTTCCTGCTGGCTTAGATATGTTGATGATACTTTTGCCATTTGGCCTCATGGCAGAGAGTCGTTAGACTTCTTTCTACAACACCTCAATGGTATACATTCTAACATTGAATTTACAATGGAAATCGAATCCGATTCTTCGCTTCCCTTTCTTGATGTCCTCATAACAAAAACCAGCCATTGCACATTCTCACATACAGTCTATAGAAAACCAACCCACAGCAATCGATACTTAAACAGACATTGACAATAGACAAAACGAACTTAATAAACTTCAACAAATCCTTCGACAAAACGGTTATCATCCAGACCACATTGCACGCATATTTCGTCAATCGCAACAACCCTCGAGTACACCAACAATATCAGAAACAGACCAACAACACCCGAAAGCCTTCCTTCCGTACATTCGAGGAGTCACTGACAAAATAGCACGAATCCTACACCGACATCAAATAAAGACGGTCTTCAACACTAGTCAAACTATAGCTAACTTAACCGGGAACCCTAAGGATTAGGTACCTAACGAAGATCGTGGAGTTTACGAAATTATATGTCGCGATTGCCCACAAAGCTACATCGGTCTTATAAATAGGCGGGGCAACCATCGAGTATATGAACATTCTTTGTCAGTTCGCAAAAAAGATCCGACTTCCGCTCTCGCGCATCATAATATACAAATAGGACACTATCAATTTCGAGGGCAGTAGGACTATCGTATCTCTTAACTCCCTTAGGGCATCTACTATTCGCGAAGCAATTGAAATAGGGAAAAGACCCCTCTGTCTAAACCGACGCGATGACAGCTTTCGCCTTCCCACAGCATGGACCTCCGTAATTGCCAGATTAAACAAAGCAGACACGCCCACCAATCACAACACAGCCTCATCACGTGACATCCCCTTCTAACCCAGCGCTAACTATAAATAAAAGAAGCAGAGCAGACTGAAATTCTGTTCAGTTACCTAGTGACTCTTGGGGAGTAGGCAGATTGCGGCCCCGAGTTCGATCTAGACTCTCAAACTTTTTTCACTTTTGTCTCTTGATAATTGCTCCAAAGCAGGAGTCGAGGCGTCGAGTATATAATAAGTTCAGACGCGGTTCTCACCCGGAACCTCGCCTTGTTCCTATATATATATATATATATATTATATATATATATATATATATATATATATATATATATATATATATATGTTCTGAGAGGCTTCCGCGGTCATTACTGTGAACAAGGCTAGGTTCCGGGTGAGAACCGCGTCTGAATTTGTTATGTACTCGACGTTTCGATTCCTGCTTTGGAGCCATTATCAAGAGACAAAAGTGAAAAAGAGTTTCAGAGTCTCGATCTCTTGGGGAGTAGACAGATTGAGGCCCCGAGTTCGATCTAGACTCTGAAGCTCTTCTTCACTTTTGTCTCTTGACAATGGCTTCTAAGAAGGAGTCGAAACGTCGAGTATATAATAAATTCAGATGCGGTTCTCACCCGGAACCTAGCCTTGTTCATAGTAATGACCGCGGAAGCCTCTTAGAACATATATATGTATATATATATATATATATATATATATAGGGTGTAAACGGTTTGAGTGCAAAGATTTTGAGGATCACCAAAACAAATCAAAAAGCTTTATAACATTTTCAGAAATAAACTATAGTTTTGCCAAAAAAAAATGAAAAAGTTAGAAGTTCTGTAGCCTTTATTACAGTGAATAATAGATTATTTCCGGCTTCAAAATGATTGTAAAGCTAAATATGTAAATACTCAATAGCGTATACACCTTTAATAACTGTATTAACAAAGAAAATTATTATTTAAACTCTAAATATTCTGTTATAATTTGCCCTACGTTTCTCCGATCAGATGTGGCAACATAGCATATACTCAGTACTACAGCTGGCCGCTGCCATGAATGCTTTTTTGCTGCCCGGTTCTTTTAAAAAACTGAAAGTGATTTTTGCGTGACATTCGACATAGCGTAAGTTATTTGATTTTCATTTTAAAATATAAATTGGAAAAATAAATAAAATCAGTTGTGAATTGTGAGTTCGAGTGTATTATTTTGTGACAAACAGTGACAATCATACAATAAGGTAAAGATCTGACATGCTATTAATTTGTGGGGAAAGCAAATGTAATAACAAGAATTTTGAATTTTGAATATTTACTATAAATAATCCGTTTGCTCGCCAGAGCTCTATCGTAATGACATCCTGCAGGTCAAAGGTTTTTATTTGTCTAAGATAAGTAATATTAATTTCTTAGTAACAATTATTTCTCGAAGAATTTAACACATAAAAGAACTACATATAAGAAATGTTTTGTTTAATATAGTTTGTATCGCATTATTTTGGTATCATAATGTAAACAACTTTGTATCCTCCCTTCTTCAACTTGATGCATAAAATAAATCGCCAAATATAAATATTCATTTCAATACATAGATATTAAAAGGGTACATTTTTTGAAAATAATATTTCATAAAATTTTATGTACCTAAATAAATCTACCGGCACTCGAAACTATGAAATTATTTAATACAAAAAAATAACAGGTGTTCATTTTTTTGTGGTGACTCATTCCTTTATTATTCACGCTACAAGCAAATATCATTTTTAGCGCGACGTTGCCACATTGACAATAATTTACTTAACATGTATTTCAAATTTTCTTGCTTATTAAGGCCTTTAGACCATAGTGTTATAAGAGTTTCTTGTTTTGTTTGGTGGGTACTATCTGCACCTAAAATATATGCAGTCAAACTATTTACACCCTGTATATATATATGTTCGAACCGGGCGACCGGGCACTTATGACGACCGAATATGGTTGTCGGATTGACTTTTCTTGCCATTCGATTCTCCAGGTTGTTAAACTGCTAAAAACGAAAAAAACGTGGTCGCCCAAATGACAGTAGGTCAGAAAAAAATAGTTGGCGAAATGTCCTAGCGCGCTCATGCACGTAAACCTATAGTTGCTTGAGAATGTATAGGTTCCATTACATGGAGACAAGAGCAACCGATTATATTGGCAACACGGGGGTCGTCCGTTTCATGTCAAACGGCATTATCCGTTTGAAACCATATAGTTTATATTAATTCGCTGGTGCTGTATGTCGGAAAGATTTATCTTGCTTTCTTTTGTGAATTGATATTTTGCCGCTGCGGCAACATTATAAGTTAACAAGGAAATTGATATTTCACGACAGTACTATGGTTATTGCTACTTTATTAATGTAAATTTTAAATCAATACCATTACATTGATTATGCAGTGACACTAACTTTGATTACTTCACTGATTATGTGCAAGAGGGCGCTACCAAAAAGGAAAATGCTGTTTTGGTGTTTGTACTACAACTAAGAAATTCATAATATTTTAAAATTCTATCAGCTATGTTTGAGACTGAAGGCTATTATTGCTTATAAATTATATGGGAAACTATAAGTCATAGTCATACGAAGTGTTTATAAAACATACCTTATATTTTTGAGTTTAAACGAATTCATCCCAAAAATTGTGAAATTCCATTTACAATAACAACTATAGTCAACCACTAGTATAACTGGAAGTGGTCAACAGCTTGAAATTACTTTAAAGAAAAAAGCTTTCTGGAAAATACCCTTAACAAAAATTTCAAATCTCAAACATTTGTTTATGCAAGAAGCAGCTGGGCGACCATGCTTCACTCATGATTTTAATGTTGCGCCTATCTGTTGATGACATATATCCTACATATGAAAATTGTTTCGTCAAACATTATCAAAATCAATTTCATTTATTTATTGCATAAAAACTGCTGAAATTTATTTACTATAATAGTAACTTGTTTAAAATTGTATAACCCCCTGTAATGTCTTATTGTATATATAAAAACAAACATTTTCTTCAATTATATCTATAGTATTTGTTACCAATTAAAATATATTTAAATCTTTTAGACTGATTCATTGTAAATTTTTATATTTGAATAAACTATGAGTTTGTAAAATAAAATACAAGTAGATAAGCAAAGCGGTTTCTGGAGCGGAAGTGGGCATAAAGATAACCAGTCATCGAGTTCTCGCCGGGGGCTGTTGCCGAGCTGTTGGTAGTTGTTGTTTGGATAAGAAGAAGAAGACATTGGGGGTGGTCGCAGGAGGTGCGCGAAAAACATTTGGGTGAGTCGCAGAGGTGCGCGCCATCTGTTGTTAATAAATGAAAGTCATTGTATTGTGGGTTGCAGGGTGCACGTCATCTGTTGTTGGTTGTGGTGGTTAGAAAAAAAAAGCTTGGCCGGGTATCGAACGCGGCTTGCCTGATTATAAAGTCAGGTATCCACCGAGCTGCGCTAATGCGGTTAATCGAAAAATGTTTATTTGAAGAGGTATAGTATATGCCCGTTGCGCGGGTGCGTGTTTTTGAGTGTTGTTCGGTTGGATATTTGGGGGCTGGATGGAGGATATGGTATTTTGTTGTCCGTAAAGAAATTAAAATCTTTTGCTAACTCTTGCATGCGCGAGAACGTCCACTCCTTCGAGTCTCTGATTTTGTCGGATGATTTAAGGTCCTGCGTAATAATTTTGAGACTTGGAAAAATTTTTAATGATGAATCAAGTAGCCTGCTAATAATTTTTAGGATAAAGTATCGAACGAGGTTCAAGATGAGCGTAGTGTCTCATCAACTACTGATGAATGAAGATCGATAAAAATGAATTTACTTAAATCAAGCTTTATAATATTCACATTAATTTTGAAAAATGTCTTGTATGTTAATATGCCTTATGGAAGCAAGGACATGGCTGTATGCCCTTCAGGGAACTGTTTGAATCGCTCCAACTATACATTGATGACCCGAGATAGATTAAACGATGGACGGTTGCCTGTATATTTTGCTCGCCTGTTAAACACAACAAAAAATTTCAAACTGAAGCTGATATTTTCTGATGACACTGAAGGTGACACTGATTGGATTTCAGCAGCATCTTGTCAAGATGAAAAAACTTTACTATCGAACAGCTCAATGACTATACGTGATCCCAACGTACAAGAGCAGCTCCACAAAGTGCTAATTCCTATTTGTGTAACACTCTCTACAATTACAATATTATTACTTAAATTAATTATGAAATGTATAAGGAAAAGATAATTAAAACACATAGTTATATATATTATATATATAAATAATTATATATTATATTATTATATTATATTTGTTTTATTTATGTAAAACACTATTCAGAAGCCAATAATAAACTACATCAACATTTTCTTTTGCACATCGTACTGGGTCATTGCAGCGGCAGTGAAAAATGCATGGAGAGTCAGAAGGTTCCAGTTCAACAGCGCCTTTGAAGTTTTTCAGATTGATTAGGTGATACCATCTTGGTTAAGCAGTTTTCTCAAATTGTGAATTTTATCTCTTCAAATAACTTAATAAATAAAAAGTCATATTTCTGATGGCCTCATACATATATGTGAGTGCATTTGGTTAGGAAAATTCCCAAAATATCGTTCATAGTATTCAAATCGGAGTGGCTATCAGAGTAGTGGAGTCCATGTAGCGGTTGTTCCAAATATCGTACTTACCTTTTGTCTGCTGCTGATAGATAGTTAAACGGTTTGGGTGGTTTAAACAAAAACACACCTGTGCGTTTACGTGTCTTGATAACCACTTCTTTGGGAACAAATCTTCCCTCGATTTCGAAACCTTGAATGTCGACAATTGCAATTTCCATGGTGAACCGTTGAAAAGCTGAACTGAAACTGATTTTCTAAACAGGTGGGTGATTTAATATAAGCTTCAGACAATTTCGCTGAGTGGGAGAAATTCCATTAGGCAGTCGTGGATAATTATGCAGAAGGCTCGGGTCTTATCGGGAAATCCCGTCTGGTTTTCAATATCCAGGCGAATATCTACAGTCGAGGATTTCATGGTGTCCTCACGTCGGGAGCAATCGATGACGAATAGGGTGTGCGTCTTGAATGCAACATAATCCAGTAGAGGGTGTTTGCCGCCGCCAAAGCTGTGACAAAAGTCCGTATACCTTTTGTACGCCTCACCGTACTCACTCTTTGAAAAATCTAAATCAAATCTCTCCATAGGCCAAAATCCGCTATTTAAATTTAGACGAATATTGGAAATGTGAATATTATCAAATTCCGTGGGATCTTCTTTGATGTTGCTGTGGCGATCCGTTTGGGAGGCTAAGATAACGTAATGAGGGCTTTCCAGTGCGGTACACGTCTTCACAGCCCAAATTTCACGAGTAGCACCTGTTTTGAGAGCTCCCATTTACGAAATGGTAAAATTATACTGGAAGTCGCTTTGGCGGCTCGCAGTAAATCCAATTTAACGTTATCGTTTGGAAAAATGTGACGGACTTTGAGTTCGATGTTGTTTATTGTCACTTTGCCCTTGGTAGCAGCATCCGTGATTATAAGGCAATCATCATCGCTCCAGCTTCGCACCAGACGAATAGAATATGGAATGTACATGTGAAAAGTGTTATCGGCGACATTCATATACGCTTTATGTGGAAAATTCCACCCGGCTTTGAATAGGTCCTTTGAACTGTTGGGGACGTAGCACAAGTATCCACGACCAGGGTCTCTCACGGTTTCAATTTCCTTGCCGCACAACTCGTATGTAACGCTGTCGAAGAAGAAAGCCCCAGCGTTTGGTGATAGAGAAATATCTCCATTGCCTGCTGTCTTCACCACTTGTCCCTGGATTGAGATGCAGGAATCAGCCATGGAAAACCAACAATCTGTTTGATTGATGGTGATTTCAACGATATCATTGTTGCCGAATGACTTGACGTATGGATAGTAGAACTCCTCGCGTCTTACACTATCATCAAAATTTGGTTTGCGGAAGATATCGAACATTTGAGGAGTTGACATGGTAGCCGAGCGTTTGTAGAAACAATCTGTTTGAGAGCGTGAGTGATCTTGCGGTTGAAAGTCCATAGCGTACTTGCTGCTGAAAAGCTCACACTTGAGAGTATTGTTGTCGGGTTTCAATGAGAAAATTGTGTCAGCGTCCTTTGCCAAATGAATGTCAAGTGCCTTTCTAATGTAAGCTTGGATGTCACCAATCTTGTATGAACCTTCTCTCAATGTTTGGGATGCTGTTGTAAGAGTGAAAATTCAGTAAAGCTAGACCGTAGTTGTAGTTGGGATCCAACTGAATAGGTGGTTGAAAATCAATCGACAGTATTGGGCTGCGACCTTTCAATGTGATGACAGACATGACTGAACATTGGCTGCTTGTTAGCTGCTAATATAAGTACAGGTAAAAAAACAATAACGCAAAATATTTATTTTTTATTATAGAGAAATTTCAAGCATAAATGGCCACAATTTGATTGCTTGTATGTCTGATAAGAGTCATAGTTGTAGAGGATTTTCACTCCATTGCCAAAGTAGTTGACTAATTCTCGGGGTGGTTTCAAACATCCAAAGCTATCAAAGTACTGAACGGTGTTTCCATTTCGCACATAAGCTACCCAATGCGTACCGTGACGACTGCTGGTATCCAAATTAATGATGGCAGAGTCCCTTGTTTGTGAATGTTTAGGTAAGGAGTCTCGCCAAAATACTCCCCTAAAGTGGGGGATCTTCAGTTGTTTGACATATTGCTCAAGCTCGTGATTGTAGAGTGCTCGATTGAGTAGCTTTATTGGGAGTTTTTTTGCTTCTTTAAGTTAAGTCCGAAGCCTTTGTGGGACTTTTTGAGGAAAAGACCGCTCCCCTTCTTGCCAATCTCTTCCATGGCTTGATTATGGCGTTGATCCTCTTCCAACTTCTTGCGAGCGTTCTTTGCATCTATCACGGCTTTGGCTACTCCACTGGCTCCGCCGACAAGAGCTCCAAGTGGTGACAACACTGCAAGTAGGGGTATAAGTGTGAAGAACCACCAATTTTCGACTCAAAAGGAATCACTCGAGGTACACGGATTTTCTTGTGACCTCCTGTCTTCTTAATGGCTGCTCGGGCTGCTCTCAAGGCTAACAGTGAGGATTTACGGACATCACATCCAGATCCGGCAATAACTCTCTTGATTGGTAGAACCACATTCTGTCGAAAAGATTTGTTTCCACATCGTTTTTTCATTCCAAGCCCCATCTTGCGGTTAGTCTTCATGCTTGTAGTTTTAAGCCAAGAAGCTGCTTTTTCCCCAAGTGAAGCGTCCTTTGACTTGAATCTCTCCCAGGCTCGATTTTCCAACTCGTAATCAGCCTTATGACGATCTGCCAAAAACTTGTATTTACTGTAGGCGATATCGTACGCTCGACAAGCAGCATCTGTCTTATTGATTACTGCTTACCCTTGGAGAGACGGTCTTGAAGTTTTGTACCGGGTCCACAAAAATGATAACCAGGTAGATGTAGTTCAAATGGTAATTTATTGATTGCGCTATACAGTAGACTACCTCCTTTGGGAGTTAGAATGATACTGATTGAAACTGAGATAGACTACTGTAAATAATTAGTATCCGCAATAAGGGTGATGTCAGTATATCGTAAGATATATATGAAGCAACAAGATGTTCAACTGCCTATCGAAAATTTGGACTTTGTTGAAGAATCGTTGTCATCAGCAAGTCGACACTGAAAATTGTTACAAAATTCCCTACGAGCAGCATTCCGCGGACCTAGTGGTTGCGGAAAGACCAACGCATCGTTATCACTGCTATTCAATGAAAACGGCCTACGATTCGAGAACGTCTACATCTATTCCAAGTCACTCTACCAACCAAAGTACCAGCTCTTACAAGACGTTCTCAAGCTGGTTAAACGTGTATCGTATTTTCCCTTTAAAGATAACGAAGAATAATTGATCCGAGTGAGGCACGCGAATGTTCAGTATTCATTTTAGATGATGTGAATGGTGATAAACAAAAGAAGATTCAGAATTTTTTTTCGATGGGAAGGCACAGGAATATAGATTCAATATATTTATGCCAAACGTACAGCAAAATACCTAAGCAACTGATTCAAGACAACGTGATTGTCATATTCAGACAAGATGAGGAAAATTTGAAGTACGTCTTTGATGAGCACGTGTCTCCGACATGGACTATGATAAATTTAAGGCAATGTGTTCGGAATGCTGGCAAAATCGTTTTGGCTTTAATACAATAGCTAAGGACTTTAACTTGAATGATGGCCGCTACCGTAAAGGATTCGATAAATATATAAAGGTTCAATGAAGATGATTGCTAATATTTGAAAAAATGTCTTCATTGAGTAGCAACATTGCTGCCACTGCTCGAAAGAAAAACATCAAGCAATTGGCACGTTCTATTCGCAAAAAATATCTTAGTCTGAAGCTGGGAAAGTCGGAACATGATGAAACATTGAATAAGCTTTTTGGGCCGATAATGACACCGCTACAAGTTATTGCCTCAACAACGGCAACAGTTCTCACTAAGATGCCAACACAGACCATTAAACGTGAATTAATTAAACAAGAAGTGCAGGAGCTGTCACCAGTCAAAAAAATGAGTTGGAAGAGACACAATATCACAATGAAAAACCAATCGCTGAAACTAGTATGCATACCTATGATGATGATGATGATGATGAGGTGAAGAACGAAGCCTTTTACGAGGACCCCGGTAATCTCTCTAAAGAAGCAATAGAGGACTACATGGATCAGTATCCTCCAGTTGCACACAAGTATTTTGAAGACTATATCACTAAAAGCGATGATATTGACAACATATATGGACCTATATATGACGCTGCAAGTTTCTTGGGCAATAGGAAATCAATTTCAGTCGTAGTACAGGTCACATTATCATTGGTGGGCTACAGTTTCGAGGTACTCCAGGGCTATATCAATTAATATTTTACAAGTCACCTGATTATGCTTCCGATGATTTAGAAGCATACCGAAAAGTGTTGGTAATGACATCAGCACACAAGAATGCAGTAGGTCGTTTGACAGCTTCAAGTCTATATAAATATACTGAAATTATAAAGCCAATGTTTCCTCCTTAGTCGAAAAAGCAGCGTTTTGCTGGAACTGGTATGAAGTTAACTTACAATAACAAGCCAATAGAATACGTCTACTGGGATGATCCCAACGAATTGGTTGAACGGTTGAAACTACTGATTGCATCCAAGGAAGCAGGCAACACCTCTAACGACAACGAAACAATTGCCATTTTAAATGAACTTAAGGAAGCTAATATTATACGAGATAAATAAATTTCGAAATTGAAAGTGTATATTAATCCTTATCCTATGGCAAACATGTCAGTTTCACGATGACTTTAAACAATTTTGGGCGTAGTGCCCATCAGCAACTAATGTCATCAGCATCACATAACCTAGCCTTTATAAAAATACCTTTTTCTTTTACCGCGGAGGGAAATATTGAGGCTGAGAAGCTGAAAATTACCAATGTCGAAGTACCGACGAAGGCCATGGATGCCACCAACAAGCAGTACGTTGATAAGGAAATACCAAACGGACAGCAACAACTACGTAGTGATTTTCAAATAGCCTTCAGCAACTGCACTGGTCAAGTTTAACAAACCTAAGTTTAAGCAAAACCAAAAGCTTAGCAATGAACGCATATTGAAAACCGAACAAGCTATGGAAACCCAAGTACAAAATATATTGCTTCTCATTTCAAAATGCAATACAATAGAAGCTCAATTGAAATCTGTCAGCAAAGACTATAAGGAAACTATGACCAGATTTGAAGTCTCGTTTAATTAAAACCGTATATCTCAGCAAAAACGTATAAATGATCTGGAAGTTTCTATGAAACAAGCTCCTAAAGGTGTTGATGCAGCAGAAGTATGAAATATTTTTCGAAGAGATAAGGCTAAAGATCTTTCTGATCTAACTGAACTTAGAGACAAGATGACAAAAGTAGTGCCTGACCTAGACCGAGATATGTAAAAACTACATGATGATATTGCAAATCAAATGTTGAAACAAAATCAAAAACTTGAAGCAATCGCAGACAGAATTGCTGCAATTAAAAAGCATCATTAGGGTAAATAAAAACATGTATTTGTCTATTTTTAAGCAGTATACAAGATGGCTCCTATAGCGAAACATTCCAAAGAAAAAGTTCAAGTCGTTAAGGAACTGCATAGACCTGTGAGACGAAAGTTTCCTCGCCGACTTATAATAATCAAGGGTTTCGATGACTCCTGGCAGTCTGACCTCGCACAAATGAATATCTATGGAAAATCCAATCGTAATTTCAAGTTCTTCCTCGTGGTGATTGATTGCTTTTCAAAGTACGTGTGGACGAGACCGCTGAAAACGGAATCCGGTGAAGAGGTAACTCGTGCCTTTGAGAGTATTCTCAAGGAAGGACGGCACCCGAAAAATCTTCAAACCGACCAGGGTAAGGAATACTACAATAGTTGCTTTCAGAAACTAATGAAGTCATACGGAATCAATCATTATAGTACATTTAGTGGACTGAAAGCCGTAATAGCTGAACGAGTAATTAGAACGCTGAAAGAACGGCTCTACAAAGTACTTTACTTTGAACGGCACCTAAAAATGGATGGATATTGTAGGGAAATCGTTAAGGACTACAACCATTCCAAGACAAAGATGAGGCCTGCGGACATTAATAGGAAAAACGCTCGAGATATTAAAGTATACAATAACTTGAAAATTGCTGGACCAAGAAAACTGAAAGTCGGAGATGTGCGAATAAGTAAAACCAAACACGTCTTTGATAAAGGTTACCTTCCTAGCTGGAGTACGGAATTGCTTAAAATTACGCAGGTTAAAATAACTAATCCAGTTACGTATATTTTGGAAGATATGTCTGGTACACCGATTCAAGAAAGCTTTTACGAAGAAGATTTGCAAAAGGCCGCCTATTCTGATGTATATCTCGTCGAGAAAATTTTGCAACGAAAACGCAACAAGGTTAAAGTTCGGTGGTTTGGGTTTGATTCGAGTCACGACAGTTGGATTGGCATGAAAATAGACTATAACACCAAGGTCAATCATAAATTGATAATAAATTATCATAAATATAGACATGTGCTTGCATTGCAAAATGAAGACTCAGGGTGAAAACATCACTGTAGAGTTATTGTGAAAAACAACAAGTGATGCATTTAAAAGCCTTACAGATATGATGATGGGGAACAGAGGAGCTCTTAGCAACAAGAGTTCTACTTTTCCACCTTGGCGTAGGAACACATAATTGAAATCAACCGCAATCAGGTAGTGGAAGGGGTACAACTATAAAATTGTGAAAATTCCCTACATATATTCCCAGTCCCAATATACCAGTCGAGTGATTTGTAAAAATGAGTAGTTTCAGCAGTTTTGAAACCATGGATAGTGGTTATAGTAGTGATTCCACTATCAATTACGGACTTGGATAGAGTATTATAAATGTACGATGAAGCTGCCAAAAAGGGCAGACTATTACTTGTTGCATTCGAGATTTCCATTACTGAATTCAGAGTATGATGTTCAATGTGCACTCAGTCCTGCAAAATCCTATCCAGTGGTTATCTTGCAAAAAACACATGTAGCCGCTGGAACACCAACGATGTAATGACTATGTACGAGTGGGAAGATGTGATCATTGAGCTCAAGCTCCTGAAAACATAAATTTTTAATTAGGCAAAAATGATATTTTATTTCCACTTCATTTACTGTTAATTCTACATTTTCGAAATCATTGACTTTAGGAACATATTTATTTTGAATCATTAAGAGATTAACATGGTTGTCTAATTTACATTTAGTGATTCGAGCTGGAACTGTTTGATAATACTCATTATCTTTTGTTTTTATCAATTCTAAGATACATTAATAGAAATATTATTAAGTTTCTCAAACTTAGTAATTTGCTGTAAAGTAATAGGAAATGTCAAACCAGTTAGATTTAATACAGTAGATGGCTCGGGGTAAGCTGATGTTCTATCAATATTAATGGCTGTAGGGTACAAATGAGCAATAACGCTGTATAAAATACAAAGATCATTATCATAGTTCTTAATATTGATTACAGCATGGTTCTTAGAAATTGACTCTGGTAACTTATGAAAAATGAGGCTCCATTTTCAATTTCAAATTTATTTATGTTTATTTCTAAGTTTAGAACTTTATACAAACTCCAACCTGATGCCTTTTCCTGAAATTCCTCTAATTTACGTAAAATTTCATTCCGAATGTGTTCATAGAACCACACATTCAAATCTGTACCCCTATCTATTATCGCGTTTTTCGTATTAAAATATTTATATTCCATAATTTCCTCCATTCCAAATTTCTTTATGAATTCACCACAAAGGGTCGTATTTACTTTAAGAGTAGGCATTGTTTTCAAAGTATTATTTATAGGCGCCTTAAAAAGGAAAAATGCATCTACTAAAAATTTAAAAATATTGATATAAATGAGATTAATGATTACTCCTGTTCGAACACGTGAGCGAAACGCTGATTCTATATGATACCATTTAACGCGATCATTTCTTTTTGACTTCTCACCAATTCCCCCACCCCTTTTGATGTTAGAATAATTTTTCAAATCATTTCTAAATATTTTTATATGGCTAATTTGAGATTGAGGCTTATTCAAAGTTCTTATATGTAAATCTGATCCCCGAATAGTTCTGTTACATAAAATTAATTGTTTTTTACTTAGTTTCAACCAATTAGATATTTGCTCTGGAGAGCAACGTTTCTTTGAGAAAATTATATTTGATGCTAATCCAAACTTGTTAATAATGTAGGTGCTAATATTCGCAATAGCCTCTGAATTCATTTTGACTCTTATAACAATATCATAAACTATTACAAACGTGAGAAATATCAATGGAATATTAACAGTAAAAGTATAAATGAAGCATGCAAAATTTAAAATGAAAACTTACAACTAAATTTTTTTTATGTTCACTCCGCAGAAATTTGAAAAAGCACTCGGGGTTGTAGATTTCCTCCAAGTTGCTGCAGCCCGATGAATTCGATGTGGATCTTTCCACCGCCAAATTTGTCTAGATGTGTTTTATATACATGAGTGACCCGTTTCGGCAGGAATGTTATGTGGTCCTCTAATTCAAGTAAGCTGGTTTCACCGTATCTTGGGTTGACCAGTTTGGCTGCCATAATTCGATACTTCTGGTTAGGCTGCAAGTCTTGAATTTTTATTGCCAGGCTTGTTGTCAATCTCTGCGGAGGAAACTACATTAAGTTCTTTCAAAAAATTCATTTTCTATAACCAAAATAAAATACTATGAACTTGGTTGCGTCTAAACTTTAATAATTTTGAAAGACTGCCACAGCATATTGAAAGCAGATTACCAAAAATTTAGAAATAGAACATTGAAAGTTTTAAGAAAAGCAGACAGAAACTACTTGATTTGAAAAACAAAACTACAAATTTATAATGAATCTAAACACTCCTAATAATTTTTGAAAGACAGACACAAAATATTAGAAGCAAATTAACAAAAGTTGGAACTAGAACATTGAATTGAAAAGCGGCCAGAAGATATTCAATTCGAAAAACTTACTCTATTAATTTCAAATATTTTCAAGGGCAGTCACAAATTACTAGAAGCAAATTAACAAAAATGAAATTAAGTAAATACTCACATAATGTTTTAGAACAACACACACTATCACTAGATACCCTTAAGAAGCCATCTCTTTGAAAGTTGAATTAACAGTTAATTTAACACAGCACAAACACAATCACTAGATGTAGTTGATATGTGATCTCTTTGAGAGTCGAAATAACAATGAAATAAAAATTCGCAATTATTTTATTTATCAGCATCGAGCTACGTCATTTGCGGAAGGAAATTTCCGTTCGTTTTATAAAATCAACTAATTAATGCTTATCATATGGGAACTTCCTGCAAAAGTTTATTGCTGCAAACAACATCATAAATTTATCAAACCACAGCTTCCTGTAAATTCATTTAGCCCGGTTTCATTTAGCGTAAACAAGATATCTCAGTTTCCTTACGCTGCGGTCATCATTTCTGTTGCGGTTTCGATATCTAACATACCACATGTAATGCGAATTTATTATCAGGAATTTTTAAATAATTACGGATTCATGATTTATATTATTTTTCGATTTTATTAACATTATTTTTAAATAAATACAGATTCATGATTTGAGAATTTATTATCAGGAATTTTTAAATACATGATTATTTATGATTTTGTTGACATGAATTTTTAAATAAATACAGATTTTTATTCATCCCTCAAGATGTAAAAAATTCCTGGTTCCACCACGAGTAAACTAATCGTATCTGGGAACCCTCCTATTGCTGGACGCTCAGTTCAACCTCCTCCACGGGCGAAGTGAGCCTCTATGAAATCAGTACGACCGCCCATACCTGAACGTTTCATTTGGGGTCCTATATCTATTTCGACTCCATTTGGTAATCAATGGCTAAACAAGCAAGTATTTCCTAACGGACATTTGGATTTGCTTTTTCGGAAATACCTACATCGTATTTTCTTCATTTTTTCGTTTTTCTCAACTATATAACGATCTTTTTCCGCTTTCTGGTAATATACCTCAGACTGGTAGACATAAGGAGACACAATACGGCATTCTGGACAGCCTCTGCGAATATTCAAATCAAAGTCTTTATTTTTATTTTATATTTATTTTTTACGCATGGGAAGTAGAAACAATGGTTACAATTTGGCAATAGTCCAAAGTTGTTAGTTATCCCTTCCAAACATATTCCACACCTTTTATTCATAGTGGATTGAATAAGACTCCACCTATAGCCACAAAAATCTAATATTTGTAGTGTTTGCTGTCGTCACACACTCACGACAATAAGTTAAAAGAATTTATTTATTTTATTCAGTCTTGAGTTGAAGCTGTAACAATCCAGTCATGAATTTGGAAAGTTTACTTGATGACCAAGAAAGATTTAATATGAGTGCAGTGCCAACGAGAACTATACAACCGAAAGATTTAACTGGAAAGCTAAATCCCAAAAATGGATGTTACGTGGTACCAGACGTTTTAACAACTGTGATTACCTACAACGGGCGCACTTGCAAATATGCGGAGTATCAGAAATTTTAACAATTAATATTACCGATACCGAGACCACTCTCAAAATTGCTGAAACAATTCTACATTTAACGGTGGAGAGTTACACCGTGCTTAAAAAATACTTGGAATTTGCATATGGTTTCCACAACGATCCTTCACATGGAAAAGGTGAACCTGACATTGTATGGGCTGATTGCCAGCTTTGTTCTGATGGTATTTCTTTGGATCTGAGTATGTGGTTGGATGATGGCGGCCTTACTATATTTTGTGCAATAACAAAACAACAAATAGCTTTAATTATTAAGAATGTTCTGAATATTCATAATATACTATATGCTAATAAACTTATTTAAACAATTGTCTAGTTTTAATATATCCATTATTTTCACCTTAAATAAAATTCAGATGCTTGAAACAAATTTTTCTCAAAATTATTACGCTCGGCCTTGAATCATCCGACAAAATCAGAGACTGGAAGGAGTTGCCGTTCTTGCGCAGGTAGGCGCTCGCTTACGAAAACTATAGACTCGAAGGAGTGGACGTTCTCGCGCATGCAGGCGTTAGTAAAAGATTTTAAATTTTTTTACAGACAACAAAATACCATATCCCCACGTCCAGCCCTCAAAGATCCAACCGAATAACGCCCAAAACCACGCGCCCGCGCAACGGGCATATACTATACCTTTTCAAATAAACATATCTCGATTAACCGCATTAGCGCAGCGTCGTGGACACCGGACTTTGTAATCAGGCAAGCCGCGTTCGATACCCGGCCAAGCTTTTTTTCTTTCTAACCACCACAACCAAGAACAGATGGCGTGCACCCTGCAACCCACAATACAATGGCTTTCATATATTAACAACAGATGGCGCGCACCTCTGCGACACACGCAACCCACAATACAATGGCTTTCATTTATTAGCTACAGATGGCGCGCACCTCTGCGACAAACCCAAATGTCTTTCGCGCACCCCCTGCGACCACCGCCAATGTATTCGTCACCCCAATGTCTTCTTCTTCTTATCCAAACAACAACTACCAACAGCTCAGCAGCAGCCCCCTGCGAGAACTCGATGACTGGTTACCTCTATGCCCACTTCCACTCCAGAAACCGCTTTGCTTATCTACTAATACATCTCTATGTTTTGCAGATTTAGGTTTTTTAAATTCTGTTGAGCTGAATCTAATGTAAAGTAATAAATACACCACTGTGGCTTGAAGCCTCTCACAATATTACGTAAGATGTATTTTGATGTTTTTTGGTCTCCCCCCCCCCCCCCAGTAAGAAACTGTAAGATACAATTCAACACCCACCCACCGCCCAATTCCTACGTAAGAACTTAATTTTTCCAATATTCTTCGTTTTAACAAGATCTACATATATCTTATATTGTAACATATCTATTAGAATCATAATATTAATGCCGTAACACTTATAATTAATATTCCATTTTTATTAATATAACATATTTTTATTATTAAAGCATATTTTTTATTTTGTTCTGCATCTTTTTTAGAAATGTTGCTCTCTTAATTGCAATTCTGTAGGGTGATTTGACAATTTAACCTTTTAACTTTGGCAGCTAGTTTTATTATATTGGATGCAGAAATCAATTCTTCATCATTATTGCTGTATTGATTGGTAATAGAAGAGTTTGGATTCTAAGAGAAATTTTGTTCATTTTCATGACAGGGTTATTGTAAATAGTGCAGTATCAACTTTTTTTGGAATAGTAGTAGTTGCATTTGGTGCAGCTTTTGCTACGAAAAGATTATGATTATTTTTCACTTCACTCTTCATGAAATTCCATTATTTATTTAAATAAATTATACTCGAAAATCAAATATAATAAATTTGAACGATAACAAACAACAATCAATTTTATGTCATGCAGGCACAACAAAATTGTATAGTGAGGATACATTCATGCCTCGACACATACTAATATTATACTGTGAATTAGATCTTGAATTGTTCTGATGCACTGGTATCAATATATTTAATTTGGAAAAAGTTTCCGAAGATAACTGAGTTTCAGAGTTTTTGTAGAATTAGACCTATAGGTACATTGATGATTGTTTCACTCTTCACTTGATGAAAATTCATTTTTAAGATTTTTTGCAGCCTGTAGGTACATGTTTTCAACTAAAATATTTTTATTTTTATTACCATTTTTGAAATATTATTCTCTAAAATGTTTATACGTTATTATATTAAAATAAACACACTTATGTAATTTTCACTTAAATTTATTTACTATTGACAATTGT
Organism: Octodonta nipae; assembly: GCA_034190945.1. Lineage (NCBI taxonomy): Eukaryota > Metazoa > Arthropoda > Insecta > Coleoptera > Chrysomelidae > Octodonta > Octodonta nipae. Next base: position 79,216,839 of record CM067218.1, read on the forward strand.
TTCACCAGATTACTGGCTTCTTCAGAATACAAAGTAAAACTAACAGTTAAAATTCCTAAAACTATTACAAAGAACAATGGGGATGCAATTAGAGCTATTTAGAGGATTATTGAACCAGGTAGGAGAGGATTATCATTATTAAGAAAGAACAAAATATTGTAATTGCGGTTTTTAAAATCGATAAATTATGCCTGTAATGAGTTTATATAATTCTATTGAAAATATTAAGTAATGGGGATGAATTGGTTTCGGTTTGATCATTTAAGAGGTATGGTGAATTTTTGTTTTTGTTAATTTCTAATGACTCTAAAATATATAATCTTTTACTTTTTTGTTGTAAATGTAATACTTCGAATGTATTCTGAGGTACATGATTTTCATTCCTTAAATGGTTGGCAAAAGTTGACTTATTATAATTGTGGCACTCGAAAGCTTTGGTATGTTGGTCCCATCTTGTCTTGAATGATCTTCCCGTATGACCGAGAGAAACTAGGGCAACTACCACATGTCAACTTATAGATACCCGAGTTGTTATTTTTGTTAATTTTATCTTTATTGTTTCTTATATGTTTTCCTAAGTTATTATCCGTTTTAAAAGCTGTATGAATGTTTCTATTTAATAAAAATTGGGCTATTTTTTGAGAAGGAGAACCGATGAATGTGATACTTTTATATAATTTGGGATCGATATTATGGGTAGGAGGATATACTTCATTTCAAGCCTTTTTATTTAATTTTTTAGTTAACACATTGTCGACAATTTGAGCGTTATAACCGTTATTGACAGCAATACATTTAATTCTGTGTAGTTCTGTATCAAAGTAAGTTTTTGATAATGGGATGGTAACTAATCTGTGCAACATACTATGGTATGCTGCAAGTTTGTGTTTGTAATTGTCTGTAAGTACCAGTAAAACAAGCAAAAATGTCAACATATCGATACCAATATAAGATTTTACTGTTCAGATTGTGTTTGAAAATTAGTGATTCTATGTTGTTCATAAATATTTCGGCCAAAAGTGGGCTTAAGAGGATAGATAACATTACTGTTAACCTAACCTAAACAGTAATGAACCCATATCCTCCTCGTTTATATTCACTAATTAAACTCCATTAAGATAATCAGACCTATTATTTCCTATTTCTCAGCTCCTTCTTCGAAAATTTCCAAAGCGCTCCTTGAATTTGGAGTATTGCTTTAAAATACTCCAAATTCACTCCCACAGATAGCATAAAAATTCCCTTGACTTAGTGCCAAAAATTCAAAAAATAACCCTACCTAATAACTGAATACTATTATCATTTGATGTAGTCAATCTTTTTCCCAACATCCCACCAGAAGAATGCAGCACCCTTATCATGAACTTATTAGAAATAAACAATACCAACCCATTATAAAAAACGAAATAATCAATCTCTTACAACTTTTCCTTAACCAAAATTATTTTCAATTCAACAACATTCAAAGGTTGAATTATGGGTAACCCATTAAGCCCTCTTTTGGCAGAAATATTTATGAACAACATAGAATCACTCATTTTCAAACACAATCTTAACAGTAAAATCCTATATCGGTATCGATATGTTGACGACATTTTTGCTTGTTTTACTGGTACTTACAGACAATTACAGTTACTCCATAACTATATAAATCAAATCCACCCTAACATAAAATTCACCCTGGAAACTGAGACCGACAATACATTAAATTTCCTTGACTTAACCATCAATAGACATACCTTTTCCATTTATCATAAACCTTCACACACGGACCTTACAATCCACAATAGTTAACACCATCCTTACCAACACAAACTTGCAGCATACCATAGTATTGTTGTAAATTCCGTGGGTTCAATTTAAAATTATAAAACTAATATTCACTTTCACTTTTCTAGAACTTTATTTACATTAAAACAGCTGATTCAAATATCACAATAACATTCCCATATACACTAGTCGTCGCGGTATATCTGAACTCTCCATCGTGGCTGCTTCCTTTATAAGACCAGCATACAAAATTCTCGAAAAATATCGTAACACTCTGCTTCCCCTTTAATTCTGATCGTCCCGATCAAAAACATCCTCTCCATGGTAGGGAGCGAGTCGATCTAAATGAACCACCTTCAATTTAGCCTTGGGATTTCGACGGATCCGGTAGACGACGTCATTAAGCCTCTTGACCACCTCGTAATGACCATCCCAGGCGGGTGTAAGCTTTGGGGATTTACCTTTGCTCCGTTGGGGGTTGTACAGCCAGACATTGTCCCTCTCGTGGAACCCGACTGAATTAGCCTTGAGATCGTATCGGGTCTTCATCCGGTCACTGGTGACCAACAGCTGCGTTCGGGCATAATCGTCGATGTCTTGGGAAGGTTCTTCGGGGGAGCCAAATGCCAAATCGCAGGATAATCGCAGCTCCAAATTTCCAAATAGCACCCTGGCTGGAGTCAGGCCTGTACTATTATGTACGGCAGAGCGATATGCCAACAGGAATAGGGGAATATGCTCATCACAATCGCGCTGGTTATTGCTGACGACCTTGGATAGGTGTTGTTCCAAGGTCCTGTTGAATCTTTCCACCATTCCGTCTGACTTTGGGTGTAATGCTGTTGTTCTCGTTTACCTGATCCCCAACATCGTGCAGACCTTCTGGAATACATTCAATTCGAAGTTACGCCCCTGGTCTGAATGTAATTCCATCGGGACGCCAAACCTGCTGAATAGTTGTTCTACTAGCACCGTCGCTACCGTGGTTGCCTCTTGGTTGGGTATCGCATATGCCTCAGGCCATTTGCTGAAGTAATCCATTGCGACCAGAATGTATTTGTTCCCCCTCTCAGACTCGGGAAACGGACCGGCGACATCGATGTCTACCCTTGGTCCGGGTTTTCGGGCCCTTCCTGGCCGCACAGGTGGCACATTTGCGGCACCAAGCTCTGACGTCTTCGAAGTAATTCACCCAGTAGTACCGCTGGCGAACTTTGTCTAGAGTTTTATTCATGCCCAGGTGGCCTCCGGTAATTCCATCATGTACTTCAGTCAGGATGGCTGGTACCTTTTTCTTCGGAACTACCAGTTGGGACTTGGTTTCTCGTCCATCAGTGCTTTCCCAAACTCGCTTGAGCATTCCATTGTCTACTCTTAGAGAGTCCCATTGAGCCCATAACGACTTCAGCACGCCGGAGTATCTAGCTACCTCGTCCCATCGTGGCCTGGGTGCTCCTCTCGTTTTGAGTGACAAGATTGGTTCGATGTCTGGATCAGCCATTTGGTCCTGGATGCACTGTTCCGTTGTCCAGTCTTCATTGGCCTGCATTCGGATCTGCCTGATGGGGATACCTTCTCGCTGTTCCGTCCTCAGACAATGTCCGCATTCCGCTCTACAGGGTCTTCTGGATAGGGCATCGGCATTATTGTGCAAACAGCCGGCACGGTGTTCCACCCTGAAGTCGTATTGCTGTAATTTCTCCATCCATCTGGCCAGTTGTCCTTCCGGTGTCTTCATGTCCAGCAGCCATTTGAGTGCGGCATGATCTGTTCGGATTAAGAAATGATGACCATAGAGGTATTTGTGGAAATGGTCTACAGCCCTTATTATTGCAAGAAGTTCTTTTCTGGTGACGCAATCATTTCTTTCCGGTTTCGAGAATCCACGGCTGTAATACTCGATCACCCTCTCTTCACCATCTTGCACCTGGGATAGGACGGCCCCCAAACCTGTGTTGCTGGCGTCGGTGTCTAAAATGAACCTGCCGGACAGTGTAGGAAAGAAAATCCTGATTCCAACGAAAGGTCTCTTTCTTAGTGGTCTGCCGATGTAGAGGGGCGGCGATGGTGGCAAATCCCTCAACAAAACGCCGGTAGTGTGAACAGAGGCCCCAGAAGCTTTGGAGTTCATGCTTTTCTCTTGGGACTGCTATCTTGTCTTCGTTGGTGCGGATTCCTGACTTGGACACGACGTGGCCCAAAAACTCTCCTTCTTTTTGGAACAAAGAGCACTTCTTCGGGTTGAGTCTCAGGTTGGCATTATTAATTCTGGAGAATACTTCGCTCAGGTTTTTCAGATGGTCGTCGAATGTCTGACCCATGACTAGAATGTCGTCGAGGTATACTAAGCACGTCCTCCATGTTAACCCGCTCAGTACATACTCCATTAGCCTCTCAAAGGGCATGACCGTGAACTGAAACAGCCCTTTACTGGTGAAGAACGCTGTCTTCTCTCTGTCGTTTGCGTGTAGACCAACCTGCCAATATCCACTTTTTAGGTCTAGTATGGAGAACCAACGGAAGCCTGCTAGTGTGTTCAAAGTGTCATCGATTCCGGGTAGTGGATTGCTGTCTTTCTTCGTGACGTCATTCAGCTTTCTGTAATCCACACAAAATCGGTTGGTTCCATGCTTCTTTTTAACTAGCACGACGGGAGCAGACCATGGGCTGATGGATGGCTCAATAACTCCACTTTGTAACATGGACTCGATGTTTTCCTCGACTTCCTGTTGTTGTCCCAATGGTAGTCGTCTAGGTGGTATTCTGGCGGGTTGAGCCTTTCCGGTATCTATTCGATGCTGGATGATGCTGGTGCGGCCGGTGGTTCCATCTTGACTGTTAAAAATTTGCCAGTGCTTTGTGATAAATTGCTTGGCTTTCTTCGGGTTCTCTGGTGTCAGGTGTGTCAAATGGTCAGCAAATTTTTGTAGGAACTCTTTACTGGGCCCTGTCTCCTTCACCGACGTCTGGTACTCTTCTTCGCAATTGATGATGGTCTCGACTGGCTCGAAACAAGCTATCTCTTGACCATTGGCAATTCTGATGTCGTTGTTGGACAAATTCAGGACTCTGATTGGTATATCTCGTCCGGTTTTAACTATTGCCCGTCTAACTAAGTAGTCATGAGTTGAGTGTACGGGCTCCACCATTCCAACGCAGCTCCCAGGATTGCTGTCTAACTGCCCATGAATAATCTGTTCCGTTCGACCGGGAATTCTAGCTGAAGACTGATGTGTTGACGGGCCGTGTCAATACAAATTCCTCATTTAAGAACCGAACAACATCATATCTCGGGTCGAACATAAATCCATGCTGGCTAATTAGGTCCATTCCCAGTATAAAATCGTCCTCAATATTCGCTACAAGGACCCTATGCCGGATCATGTTGTCCCCTATCTGTAGCACGACATCTGCCTCACCCTGTATTGACATGGACTCGCCGGTGACTGTTCTGAGCTTGATGTTATTGGTAACTGGCCGAATTTCTGATGCTCTCAAATCCCTGGACTTGGCAATGGACACAGCGGCGCCGGTATCGATGGTGATGGTAACTGCTCGGCCATTGATGGTGCCTCTGATGACTAGACTGCCGCTATCTCGGCAAAATCCCGGGTGGATAAGGTTCTGGGGGCTGGTGGAGGGTCAGTTAGCATTCGCTCCCTTATGCTGACTGCCTGACGGTCCCTGGACATGTGGCTGTTCTGTTGGCTACCCCTGGTTGGTGATCGTTCCGGTAGCCTTACTCGGCAGTCACGTTGGAAGTGTCCTGTCCGTCCGCAGCGGTAAACAGACCCTTTGGTGCCAGTTCTTTGTGACCGTTCTAATATTTTGTTCAGACCAGCCAGCAGCGCTTGAAATGGTGACTCTGACTCTTCCAGGTTAAATGAAACTGCTCGGTCCCTCGGCTTGGACATGTTCATGACGGCCTCTACTTCCAAAGCCCGAAGTAGAGCTTCATTACTTTTCTTGACGCCACTTAGTCTTAGATTTCGCTGTACTTCCACATCTCTGATGCCGTTTATGAAACTCTGTGGCCAACTGGTCTTTCGTTTCCTCTGGCAGGACTGGGTAGGACACGTGAACAAACCGTCTAATTTCTGCTTCGAATTCTTGGAGGCTTTCACCGGATTTTTGCGTTTTTCCACTCAGTTGGACTTGGTATACCTGGCTCAAGGATTGATTGTCGTAACGTTTGTCCAGGATGGCGATGATCTTCTCGAAATTGCCTTGTTCCTCGAGTGGAATGCTTTGGAGGAGTTCTAGGGCCGGACTTCTTAACGAAATTACCAGAGAAGTAGATTTTTCTTGATTATGCCATCCATTAGCTGTAGCCACGGCCTCAAATTGCCGTTTATACATGGGCCAAGATGAACTGCCGTCGAATGAGGGTGGTTTACTAAAGGAACCTTTGGTACTAACGGGGTTCTGGTATTTTCCTCGCTGTAAGTCCTGTTGCATTTTTTAAATTTCTCTTTCTACTTTATTTTGGATGGCACTGATTTTATCTTGTACTTCATTGTGTACTGTTTGCTTGATGGAACTGATTTGATCTTGAACTGTGTCTTGAATTGAACTGATTTCAAATTTTACCTGGCTTTGGAATCGAGATCATCTACTTTTGTTTCAAGACTATCCACGGTATTTTTTATGGTCTTAATGTCATAATTTATCTATTTTATATCTGACTCAACTATTTGCATTCTTTCATTAACTGTTTCATTAACTGGTCCTACTATTTGCATTAATTGTTCGAATTGCAGTTGTCTTTTCTGTTCAGTTTCGTGTCGATTTAATTCAATTTGATCTAGTTTTTCTTCAAATTTCGAGAACAATCCTTCAATTAAATTATGTTAGTTTTCTTCCATCGTGGAAACAAGATTTTGTTGTTCGCTTTTCATCGTAGTGACAAGGTTTTCTAATTCTATTTTACGTTTTTCATCAAAAGATTTTACTAATCTTTGTTGTATTTCTTCTTGATGTTATTTCTCCTTCTTGTCACGTTTTTCTAGAATCTGGACTATTTTTTCGTCTAGTCCCTCGGTATCCTGCTTGACTATTTTTTTGGCAGTTTCGTCCATTTTTTTCATGCTCCGTGTTTCCATAAATCACATTACGACTTTAATTGCACTTAATCCCACTTCTGACACCAAATTTGTTGTAAAGTCCGTGGGTTCAATTTAAAATTATAAAACTAATATTCACTTTCACTTTTCTAGAACTTTATTTACATTAAAACAGCTGATTCAAATATCACAATAACATTCCCATATACACTAGTCGTCGCGGTATATCTGAACTCTCCACCGTGGCTGCTTCCTTTATAAGACCAGCATAGAAAATTCTCGCAAAATCAATCATCACTCCTTCCGCTGCCGAGTCTTTTCGAGAACCGTTTTTTTATCTTAAAGCGATTGTTGTCGTACTGAAATGAAACAGGGTCGGCTTTGGTAAATATCGTAACAGTATGTTGCACAGATTGGTTACCATCCCATTATCAAAAACTCACTTTAATACAGAACTACACAGAATAAAATGTATTGCTATCAATAACGGTTATAACCCTCAAATTGTCGACAATATGTTAACTACAAAATTAAATAAAAAGGCTTTAAATGAAGTATATCCTCCTACCCCTAATATCGATCCCAAATTATATAAAAGTATCACATTCATCGGTTCTCCTTCTTAAAAAATAGCCCAATTTTTAGTAAATAGAAACATTCATACAGCTTTTAAAACGGATAATAACTTATGAAAACATATAAGAAACAATGAAGATAAAATTAACAAAAATAACAACTCGGGTGTCTATAAGTTGACATGTTGTAGTTGCCCTAGTTTCTACCTCGGTCATACGGGAAGATCATTCAAGACAAGATGGGACCAACATACCAAAGCTTTTGAGTGCCACAATTATAATAAGTCAACTTTTGCCGACCATTTATTGAATGAAAATCATGTACCTCAGAATACTTTCGAAGTATTACATTTACAACAAAAAAGTAAAAAATTATATCTTTTAGAGTCATTAGAAATTAACAAAAACAAAAATTCACCATACCTCTTAACTGATCAAACCGAAATCAATTCATCCCCATTACTTAATCTTTTCAATAGAATTATATAAATTCATTACAGGCATAATTTATTCATTTTAAAACCTCAATTACAATAGTTTGTTCTTTCTTAATAGGGATAATCCCCTCCTACCTGCGTCAATAATCCTCTAAATAGCTCTGTAATTGCATTCCCATGGTTCTTTGTAATAGTTTTAGGAATTTAACTGTTAGTCTTACTTTGTATTCTGAAGAAGCCAGTAATCTGGTGAAACAACTGTGAATAGTAAATAAATTTAAGTAAAAATTACATAAGTGTGTTTATTTTAATATAACATTAAAATTAATTTTCATCAAGTAAAGACAGAAACTATCTATCATCAGTTTTTACGTTATGTTAAGTTTTGTTGGTTGTTATATACTTAATTATATATAGTTAATGTTATAACTATAGTTATATTTGAAAATGGTGATCTGGCGATTTTAAATTTTTCTGTAGAAATTTATATTAGTTAATTCAGGAAAATAAAAGTCATAAGCAATGGAAAATTGTTATTTAAAAAATCTTACGTAAAATCCATTTTCAACACCCACCTACCCCCTGATTTTTTTTGTTTATTTCTCTAACTCGCTCTTGAAATCCTTGGGTTCTATAATAGTATTTAACGAGCTACGGCAAAATCTCAGAGAAAATCTTGCGAGCCATTTTAGCTGATTTGTTACATAATAAGCTAGATATTTTTAAATGCCCATACAATTTTTGTAAATTGCCTTCCTATATTAAGATTAGTATTTTCTCTTGCCAATAAACCTTGGGTGAGACCCAATATTATCCTTTTCTTTTTTTTAGTTCAGTAGTTCCGGAGACAAAGAAGCGAATGGGTCAAATTTTAAATTTTTATAAATGCAAGCAATATATATTTGCATTTTTCATGGTCAAACCTTTCAGTTCATATATTACTGGATAATGTTTTATTATCCATTAAATGTTATAATTTGCCAACTAAAATATTAACGTTTTCGCTTCCTTTTTCCTCTAAACTTTGAGTGGGGCCCTATATTCTCATTTCTATTCAAAATTTAAGCTCAGCATAAATTAAGAGCTGTTATATCCATATCATGTACGAGTTAAACGTGTGGATTGGAACTATTCGAAGATTTCAACACCTTGTACATCGGTAACGAAGCGTTTGCAGACATATGTTCACAGGAACTTTTCGTCTAAAAATGACGCTTGGAGGCACATCTTGAAATATTTCGCTGTATAAACAGGCAGAATAAGTAATATTTAAAATTTAAATGTTTGACTATATTACCTGACGTAACTAAGAGAATTGGCTTTTGATAGTATACAAAATTCAGTAGGTATATAAGAAATAAACAGTAATCCAACAACTTCTGTAGAACACAAAATTTACCGCTTACTTTACAGTCAGAGACATGAATTTACAGATCAAGGACTGAAAACTCTTACACCACACTTTTCTAAACCACCACATTTGTATGGTTCAAAATTCATAAGCCAAACATCCTTTTAAGACCAATTGTCAGCCCTAGATCTTCTCCATGTAGTGAACCACAAAATTTGTTTTAACAGTTATTTCTCCACTTGCAGGTAATTCTAACTTACATCTTAAAAACAGCGGAAATTACTTAGAAAAATTATCTCATATATAATACAAAAATACTTTCACACATGCAAATTTTGGCACTGAGTAACATTTGGTGTTGGGTTATTGGTAAATTAATTTAACTTACGTTTTTTAATTGGATACCTATTATAACATAATGATTTTCTTTAGGAAAACGATTTATTGGGACATTTTTCTTTTCTTAGACTTACAACACATTAATGTTATTTTGCGACAAACAAGTCATGGCCTCCTTAGAAAATTAAGACGTAACTTTATGAAGTATGATGTTTTGATAAAACTAACATTTTTTAAGTACTTCTGAGGCACAACTTGACCGGAAATTTTACGCCCTTTCCAAAAATTAAAAAATCTAATATGGCGGCCATAAGAAAAATGAAAGTTGAGGCGATTTGCCGGATAACATAAGATGATTAAAATGTCATTCATCTCACCTTATACGACTTAAAAAAGTGTCCCAATAATGTCACACCTTGGCAGGTATCAAATTAACCGTTTCGGATTTACCGCCGAAAAGCGAAATCCGCCATTTTCGGTTTTTGCGGACTATTTCTTAACCCAATTAACTAATTGTAAATCTGAAACAAGATACTGAATGTACAAAGTTTCCTCGAAAACAAATTTGACCTTTGAAGTATAATAGTAGCCCAGATCCTATATAGCCTATATAGCGAAGCGAATCTAGGACACACCAAATAAATATATTATAATATTAGGATTAATTAATAATTAATTAAATCGAAAATAATGCAGTATTTATGAAAATTTTCGTATCTACCTAATTCAATATTTAAATAATGTAATATACATTTTTTTCAAAAATATAATTACATAAGTTCCTTGTATAAAAATATACACAAAACCCTCTTAATATTTTAGATATGGTACAATAAGAGTAAATGGGGACAGAAAATCTTTCTTATTTTTCCACCTTCTACCTCGAATTGCTGGTTAACTAACACAACTTAATGACCAGATTTTTTATATTGTCTCCTAACCAAAATAAACATTGAGTAGGTGAAACCATCTCAAATTATATATAGCTACGAATTCTAAGAATGCATTGCAGGTGGAATAAAAATATCATGGAGCTACAGTTTGTAGAATAGTATAACTAAATTCAATTTCGACTATAATCGATTTGCAGATACAAGGAGGCATTTGGTTAACGCGTCTTTAGATATTTAGGTTCTGTAATAACACTTAACTTGGTAAGGCAAAATATCAGAGATCTGATTTTTGTTTGGGAAAAGAATGATTTGAAGACTGGATGAACTTATCATGTGCATCACAAAACTCCCAAGATCACCAGAATAGTTAAATAGCAGCTTCGGTTCGATTACTACAGTGGGACAGGCAAACAGAACATATTCAAGAACAATCTAAAACACTGTATTGCATAAGTCTAATAATGAACATTATTTTTGGAAATGTATGTTAAACGGAGCACTAAAAAGTTGTTAGTAATACAATTTTGATCATGATAATATCATATAAAGATTTTTCAACGTTATAGTTGCACTGCTGACATCAGTTATGTGGAGCAATTTTATTTAAGATTACAATGTTAATAGGGTTGCTTATAACTACTGATTTTTCGAGAGCTGGACCCATTGGTCTCGTTTTTGATGAGATTGTACGAACTTGATTTAGATATGAACTACTGTCAAGGGTATGACTATAGATAGTATATGGTAGGAGTAAACTCTGTTGTTTAAAGTAAAACTCTGAGAGAACGTAATCGAACAGTTTTTAATCAGTATGTCTGCCAAAGCTTAAAATATAGTAAAACATAAATTAAATTGATTTCGTTAAATGTCTGAACTATTCTCACTGTGAAGTGAGAATAGTTCAGTAGTTTTTCGAGGATCGGAAATGTTCGTTGATTGTTATTTATTGTTTTAAGTAAATATTGTAAGTAGGGCTATTCGTTTTAAATTGTGGATTTATCAATTGATTCAGATTATTGAGAAACTGCTTGAAATATGTGTTAGAGTAGCGGGAATCGTCTTCTCTATCAACAGCTAGAGGAATTGTTTCTCAGACATGTGTACATCATTTTTAAGCGTAGAAAAAGTCTGGATTATTTAAGTATGACTTAAGAAAAATCGAAATAAAAAGAAATTCCAGGGCAATTTACTAGAGTAATTAAGAATATATGATTATGAAGAAGAAGGAGAAATGATGCTTGAAATGTTCAATGCTTGCGCAAGCTTCTTAATGGAGGCAAACACGTACACATATGAAAATAGATGAGTATGATTATGCAGTTCCGACCGACATCACACTTGCTTGATCTTGAAATACTTATACAACTTAGTTTTCTCTGTAAGAAACAGGGACCAGTTTATGTATTAAGAGTCCCTTCGTTTATTCAAAATCTATAAATTATAGTAAATAAGTATAACATTATGTTAATATACAATAATAGCACAAAATTTGCTTTTCTTTCTTATAATCATTTCAATTTTCTATTTGCGATACTTTAAATTAGAGACTTGACATACGTCCGAAAAGCACAAAAAATAGGAAGTGTGTGGATGGTAGAGACCAGCATGAGAAACTAGAACTCCTCAAAAAAGATCAATGTTTCCAAGTTTATAGATGGTACAGACAAGGATAACAAACTTATATGGAGATTAAATTGAAAAAGTGTTCGCTGAAAGCATTAAATAACAAGTTCATAAAGTGACCAGAATGGTGCTGGTATTGAAGAAGATATGATGTGAACTGCTAAATATAAAATAATATTAATGTTAATCCACAGGTTTTGTCTTTTTTCAACCAAGGTATGCGTCTGAATTTATTATATACTCGACGTTTCGACTCCTGCTTTGGAGCCATTATCAAGAGACAAAAGTGAAAAAGAGTTTCAGAGTCTAGATCGAACTCGTGGCCTCAATCTGTTTACTCCCCAAGAATCACTAGGTAACTGAACTGAATTTGAGTCTGCTCTTCTTCTTTTATTTATAGTTAGCGCTGGGTTAGAAGGGGATAATCACGTGATGAGGCTGTGTTGTGATTACGGAGGTCCATGCTGTGGGAAGGCGAGAGCTGTCATCGCGTCGGTTTAGACAAAGAGGTCTTTTCTCTGTTTCTATTGCTTCGCGAATAGTAGATGCCCTAAGGGAGTTAAGAGATACGATAGTCCTACTGCCCTCGAAGTTGATAGAGTGTCCTGTTTGGATATTATGATGCGCGAGAGCGGAAGTCGGATCTTTTTTACGAACTGACAAAGAATGTTCATATACTCGATGGTTGACGCGCCTATTTGTACGACCGATGTAGCTTTGTGGGCAATCGCGACATTGAATTTCATAAACTCCCCGATCCTCGTTAGGTACTTTATCCTTAGGGTTCCCGGTTAAGTTAGCTAAAGTTTGACTAGAGTTGAAGACCGTCTTTATTTGATGTGGGTGTAGGATTCGTGCTATTTTGTCAGTGACTCTTCCAATGTACGGAAGGAAGGCTTTCGGGTGTTGTTGGTCTGTTTCTGATGGGGTTGGTGTACTCGAGGGTTGTTGCGATTGACGAAATATGCGTGCAATGTGGTCTGGATGATAACCGTTTTGCCGCATGATTTGTTGAAGTTTATTAAGTTCGTTTTGTCTATTGTCAATGTCAATGTTAGGCGAATATATCTAAGGGCCAAAGATTTCATTACAGAACTTAATTGGGCAGGGCGATGATGTGATTGGGCATTTAAGTATCGATTAGTGTGGGTTGGTTTCCTATAGACTGTATGTAAGAATGTGCTATGGCTGGTTTTCGTTATGAGGACATCAAGAAACGGGAGCGAAGAATCGGATTCGATTTCCATTGTAAATTCAATGTTAGAATGTATACCATTGAGGTGTTGTAGAAAGAAGTCTAACGACTCTCTGCCATGAGGCCAAATGACAAAAGTATCATCAACATAGCTAAGCCAGCAGGAAGGTTTTAAATTAGACGTGTTTAGGGCCTGGGTTTCTATTTGTTCCATGAAAATGTTAGCAAGCACTGGGGAAAGAGGTGAACCCATCGGGGCCCCACGTACTTGTTTGAACAGTGTTTCTTGAAATGAAAAATATGTGCTAGAATAACAGTGCTGTACCAGTTTGATGATGTCAGAAGAGATATTGTGTTTAGTTTTTAGAATATCTAGCGTTTCTGAAATGGGGACATTGGTGAAAAGAGATACAACATCGAAGCTAACCAGGATATCATTTTCTAAATTCTATAAGCGCCTAATATATCTAGAAAGGAAGAAGAGTGCTTTACGTACGAGGATGCTTGAGTCTGGGATTGTACGGAACTGACAATGGGGCTAAGAGGAATGTCCGGCTTATGAATCTTGGGTAGTCTGTAAATTTTAGAAATTTTAGAAGATTTTTCGCGAGGAATAATGGTCTTTTTTAACGTCAAGAGGAAGATGTGTGGTGTTGATGATTTCCTTGGTCTTTTTCTCTAAGTAAGTAGTCCGATTATTGTTAGTTATTAGTCTGAAGTGTGGAAGAGAGGTAACTGAACTGAATTTGAGTCTGCTCTGCTTCTTTTATATATTTTATATATATATATATATATATATATATATATATATATAGATTTGATATTATTATTTTTGGTTCAGTTCAGTTACCTACCTCTTGGGGAGTAGGCAGATTGAGGCCCCGAGTTCGATCTAGACTCTGAAACTCTTTTTCACTTTTGTCTCTTGATAATGGCTCCAAAGCAGGAGTCGAACCGTCGAGTATATAATAAATTCAGACGCGGTTCTCACCCGGAACCTAGCCTTGTGCATAGTAATGACCGCGGAAGCCTCTCAGAACATTTCATTCGACTCTACGGGGTGGATTTCTTTCAACTGACTAAAACATACAGCAAACTTCTCATTCAAAAATTTCTGCTTCTTTGTGATCTCGTTTTCCTTAAATCTTACAGAACCCACAACATCATTCCGAACACTTTCAAACTAAAACATCAAACCTTTTTACGTTCAATTTCCAGTATTCTTAACAAAGCAAGTTTCGCCCTATTATACGAAATTCCATCTATTCAATCAGACATCAACTTGACCAAACCAACCGAAATTTGTACCATTGTTACTCGTCATTACATACTCAAAAACATAAACTAACAGGACTTATTACAAAACAATAACCTGCTGTCACCTCACTCCCTCAGACGACTGTCCACAACTTTTCTGACTTGTCCTTAGACTCTACTAGTTTACACGTCCTATCCAAAGGTTTCAATTTTGCAGTGACGCCAAAAACTATCCCAACTGAAAGAATCATTTCTCAATTTGAGGTAGCTTTGGTTGAACTAGCAGATATTGAGGTTGAAGATACTCGTCAAGACATTGCTAGAGTACTCCGCACATCAAAGCCACCAAAATCAAACCTAACTTCCAACGAAAGACATGCATTAAAACAACTATGTGACAACGGTGACATAACTATTCTTCCTGCCGACAAAGGTAACGCGACTGTTCTTCTCAACACTAAGGACTATATTTACAAGATGAAATCTCTCCTCCACACTCCAGACTACGAAATAATTAACAATAATCTGATTACTTACTTAGAGAAAAAGACCAAGGAAATCATCAACACATCTTCCTCTTGACGTCAAAAAAGACCATCATTCCTCGTGAAAAGTCTTCTAAAATTCCCAAAATTTACGGACTACCCAAGATTCATAAGCCGGGCATTCCTCTTAGGCCCATTGTCAGTTCGGTAAGGTCCGTTAAGCTAGCGGGGACACTATAGCGGAATCCAAAATAACCCATACCATAATTTTTTACTAATTTTTTACCGCCAAAAAAATTTTATTCTCCGAAACCCACCTCCGTTATAGCTTCCCCGGTAGCTTAACGTTTAAGCTAGCGGAATATTTTATAACTTCAAGAGTTTCTGTAATGGGGACATTGGTGAAAAAAGATACAACCTCGAAGCTAACCAGGATATCATTTTCTAAAATTCTATAAGCGCATAATATATCTAGAAAGGAAGAAAAGTTCTTTACGTACGAGGATGGTTATTCGGCTAGAGGTTGAAGGGTTTTGGCTAAGTACCGGGCTAATTCTTGAGTCGGGGAGGGTACCGAACTAGGTCCGTTAAGCTAGCGGGGACAGTATAGCGGAATCTAAAATAATCCATACTATAATTTTTTACTAATTTTTTACCGCCATTAAAATTTTTTACTCCGAACCCCACCCCCGTTATAGCTTCCCGCTAACTTAACGTTTAAGCTAGCGGAATAGTTTATAACTTCAAGAGGAAAACAGCTATAGACCTAATTCCACCGCAATAATTTTTTACTCGTCAAGTACTAGAAGAAGGTTCATAGTGGTTATCGCAAAAAACACCCCCTACCCCTTACCACCCTTAAAATTTAGTTTCATTAATCTAGTAGGTACCTTATAACGGAATCAAAAATAAAGTATATCATAATTTTCTACAACTTTTTGACTAATTTTTTACCGCCATAAAAATTTGTTGCTTCTAAACCTACCCCTATACCACGTACCCTACAACTTTAACGTTTATGCCAGCGGAATATTTTATAACTTCAAGAGGAAAACAGCTATCGACCTAATTCCACCGCCATAATTTTTACTCGTCAAGTAATAGAAGAAGGTTTATAGTGCTTATCGCCAAAAACACCCCCTACCCCTTACCACCTTTAAAATTTAGTTTCATTAATCTAGTAGGTACTTTATAATGCAATCAAAAATAAAGAATATCATAATTTTCTACTACTTTTTGACTAATTTTTTACCGCCATACATTTTTTTTTAATTCTAAACCTACCCCTATACCACCTACCCTACTACCTTAACGTTTAAGCCCGCGGAATATTTTATAACTTCAAGAGGAAAACAGCTATCGACCTAATTCCACCGCCATAATTTTTTACTTGTCAAGTACTAGAAGAAGGTTTATAGTGCTTATCGCCAAAAACACCCCCTACCCCTTACCACCTTTAAAATTTAGTTTCATTAATCTAGTAGGTACTTTATAACGGAATCAAAAATAAAGTATATCATAATTTTCTACTACTCTTTGACAAATTTTTTACCGCCATAAAATTTGTTTACTTCTAAACCTACCCCTATACCACCTACCCTACTACCTTAACGTTTAAGCCAGCGGAACATTTTATAACTTCAAGAGGAAAACAGATATCGAACTAATTCCACCGCCATAATTTTTTACTCGTCAAGTACTAGAAGAAGGTTTATAGTGCTTATCGCCAAAAACACCCCCTACCCCTTACTACCCTTAAAATTTAGTTTCAGTAATCTAGTAGGTACTTTATAACGCAATCAAAAATAAAGTATATCATAATTTTCTACTACTTTTTGACTAATTTTTTACCGCCATAAAAATTTTTTACTTCTAAACCTACCCCTATACGACTTACCCTACTACATTAACTTTTAAGCCAGCGGAATATTTTATAACCTTAAGAGGAAAACAGCTATCGACCTAATTCCAGCGCCACAATTTTTTACTCGTTAAGCAGTAGAAGAAGGTTCATAGTGGTTATCGCAAAAAACACCCCTACCCCTCACCACACTTAAAATTTAGTTTCGGTAATCTAGTGGGTACTTTATAACGGAATCAAAAATAAAATATATCACAATTTTTCACTACTTTTTGACTAATTTTTTACCACCATACATTTTTTTTTAATTCTAAACCTACCCCTATACCACCTACCCTACTACCTTAACGTTTAAGCCCGCGGAATATTTTATAACTTCAAGAGGAAAACAGCTATCGACCTAATTCCACCGCCATAATTTTTTACTCGTCAAGTACTAGAAGAAGGTTTATAGTGCTTATCGCCAAAAACACCCCCTACCCCTTACCACCTTTAAAATTTAGTTTCATTAATCTAGTAGGTACTTTATAACGGAATCAAAAATAAAGTATATCATTATTTTCTACTACTCTTTGACTAATTTTTTACCGCCATAAAATTTGTTTACTTCTAAACCTACCCCTATACCACCTACCCTACTACCTTAACGTTTAAGCCAGCGGAACATTTTATAACTTCAAGAGGAAAACAGATATCGAACTAATTCCACCGCCATAATTTTTTACTCGTCAAGTACTAGAAGAAGGTTTATAGTGCTTATCGCCAAAAACACCCCCTACCCTTTACCACCTTTAAAATTTAGTTTCATTAATCTAGTAGGTACTTTATAACGAAATCAAAAATAAAGTATATCATAATTTTCTACTACTTTTTGACTAATTTTTTACCGCCATAAAATTTTTTTATTTCTAAACCTACCCCTATACCACCTACCCTACTACCTTAACGTTTAAGCCAGCGGAATATTTTATAACTTCAAGAGGAAAACAGCTATCGACCTAATTCCACCGCCATAATTTTTACTTTGATGGCATTCTCGGAGATTCCACTCTAGTCTCTTTGCCGTTCTGTAGAATTCCTAGAAGAAATATAAAAATACGGAGACCTCAAGAAGCATTTACTCAATACCTATTCGACAGCCATATAGTTAATATGAATTGTAAATAGTTCTTTGAATATAAATGATGTTAAAGCAGTGAAAATAAATTAGAGTAGTTGGACAGTGTTTATAAATAAATTCAAGAACCCGATTGTGGAAATAAAAACATTACAATACATTAGGTATGCAGTGTATTCTCAAAATAGCGGATAAGCTAAATAAAACTTACACTAGAAATTGTTACCAAAAACGCCGGAATCCCTTGATTTTTATTTTTATAGAGTTTTATTACGTATGCCAATAGATATGAAGTTATGGTTTTTTTTTCATTACCCGTTTTTATCTTTCGTTACAGAGCGTTTATTAAATTACGAGTATTGCATTCATGATGACCTCCACCGAGAGCCTTAAAGTAAGTAAATTTAATATTAAAACGAGGAAATCCTAACTCCAAGAGCCTAGAAGAAGGTTTAAACCTCATAACAACTATGTTTAGAGTAATAACCCAAGAAATCTAGGTTTAAAATTTTATTCAGGCACACTTCCCACCGGAAGCCCGTGTCTGGATCCGCCCCTGGTTCTATTTTGGGGAAATTCTTGTATAATTTTATATCATAATATGGAACAAATATTACGTTATAGGAACAATAAAATCTCTTCATACTTTTTTTGTATATAATTATAGTCCCACTCACAACTCTCTTGCATGGACTGTTAAATTAGCTTTACCCAATGAATTATTATATTTAGTATGTTGAATCTGAAGAACAGTCATAAGTACAAAATTGTAGGAAAAATAAATAAATAAATAACAAAAATATATCCTATTAGTTTTATTCCCCGTAATGAACTTCAATTTTTTTGCCCGCCAGAATCATTTCAGATCTAAATCTTTAGGCACACTTTTATTTTTGTATAAATTTAATTCTTGAATAGTTTTTCAAAAGAAATTAAACTGTATTATAGTGGCTATTCAGTATTAGAATTACTCGCCAATCATTAACTAAATTCCACTAGAACATTAATTAGTTTATTTTTTTGGTCATCTTTCATCTAATATTTCGATCAAAGGTGTTTTGTTGAGCAGATTTTTTTTTCAAAATTCTTCTTGTTTCCTTGTTTTTTTTTAGCTCAAGTTTTAACCATTGAAAAAGTATTACGTTAATCTAATCGCATTTTGACGCCACCTGGTGTGAGCCTACAAAACCTCCTATAAATTTGCTGACCAAAATTTTTTCTGATTCTTTCTAGGACATTTTTCTTCCTGATTTGCCCCTCTCTAGGACAATTTTGTTTCTGATTCCTTGGCTTCGAATAATATTTAGCTTATTTCTTTATGTAATTTACTTTGTTAATCTTCAATTCAGACTTAATACTTAATAATTGTGAAAACAATTCACACATACACACATATTTGTTGTGACATTTCTGACAATGATAGAACTTATTTATATCAAATAAATCAAAACAGGGAATATACGACGCAAAAAAAGGTTCTTAGGCCAAATGCTTTTAAACTACACCGGTCACCCAGACGACTGTCCATACTAGTAAACGTCGTTCCCCGAAATATCGGTAAAGCAATTCCCAAAAACAATTTTGTTAACACATTTGAATCTGATTGTTTTTCTATTTTCAGACAATTGAAATGTTTTAAATACATCCCCTAAATTAAAAACCATTATACAATTTTTAATGTACAATCAGTTAAAAGATATTTTAAATATTCACAGTTAAGACTTTCACTTGATGGGATATCCTACAATAAATTTACAAAAATCGACCAAATAGTTTATTGGGTAAAAAATTAACAAATTATAGTAAATTTAGATAACACACCCCAAGGTTTGATTTATAACGCTAGTAGCTACTGGAAATTTCCATAAAAATAAATGTACCAAAAACTACATTCTATGAGAAATATCAACAAATTTTACAACAAGTAAACGCAACTGAGGGTCCTAGTTAAATTAATATTATTTTGCTGTTCAATAAAGTAAGAATATTAATTTAATTTTAGATTTCATTTACTGGTATAATAGTATGAAAAATCTTAAGTTTCTGAAATTTGTTTATATGGATTTTTGGTACTATAATAATTTTATAGCTACAGAATACGAATTTAATTTATTATTTAACTTAAATAAAGCCTTTGTCTCTATCATCTTAGGGAAAACAGCTAATTCGTAGATTTAAACGATCAACAACAGCAGCAAAGGAGAACAGTGAACAAGTTGAAATTTAGCGCCAAAAATTTTGCCCAAAATTAGCTTAATAGATTATATTAACCATGTGTCACAGATAAAAGTAACTTCATGTGGATTTCCAAAATGGTAAGAGATACAGGATTGCTTAAATAAGAAAAAGGTGCACTATTCCAAGTCCAATCAAGTGCTGTGATGAAATTAAAATTATCTACAGGGGTTTTCAAAATATCGAGAAAAAACAAAAATTGTGGTTTTAGAAAAATTGCAAAATATTCTAAATCTTGTGAATAAATTCAATAAATTTATTTAATTTAATTATTAGTTTTCTATTAGCGACTTCGGACATCGATTGAGGTTAACAAAGTTCTTCTAGATTTCTTGCAACCATAGGGAACTTTGTTATTTATGGTCGTTATATTGGATTTATACGTCATAGAATAGGGATTCACTAAATCAAATTAAGTTGAATGTTGGAAATTTCTACCATTACTATTAACGCATTTTTCTTATTAACCGATGACGCTGTGTCAACTATCAATATTTTTTATGTTTTCAATAAAGTTCTTCACAATTTTGCGTATATTTTCAAAAGAAGAATTTTCTTATACTAATTTTTATAAAGAAAATAAATGAAATAACCTTCATATGTCATTTTGATGGTTAACATATCAGAATAGTAAATCTGTATATTTAATTTTGTTAATTGTTTTGCCTTTCAAAGTATAATTTCCGGGAACAGAGCTTCAATTTTTAACTGTAATATCAATTCCAAGTAAGAGACTGAGCTCTGTTCAAGTACACGGTTGCCAAGCATTCCAATGCACCACTATAATTTAATTGTAGTAATCCCAATACGTTATTTTAATGTTAAAATATTTATTAATATATCTGTTATGCTATTCAATAAAATTCGTACATTATAATGCGGCAGTTGTTTGCTACATGTTTTTTCCTAAAGTACGCGAGGGTTGTGAGGAGTAGAGGGTGGTTTTAACCAAAAACCAGAATAAACCTTCTTCTAGTATTTGACGAGTAAAAAATTATGGCGGTGGAATTAGGTCGATCCTCTTGAAGTTATAAAATATTTCCCTGGCTAAAAAGTTAAGGTAGTAGGGTAGGTGGTATAGGGGCAGGTTTAAAAGTAAAAAAAAATTATGGCCTGGTGTTTTTTGCGATAACCACTATAAACCTTCTTCTAGTACTTGACGAGTAAAAAATTATGGCGGTGGAATTAGTTCTATAGCTGTTTTCCTCTTGAAGTTATAAAATATTCCGCTGGCTTAAACGTTAAGGTAGTAGGGTAGGTGGTATAGGGGTAGGTTTAAAGTAAAAAAAAATTATGGCTGTAAAAAATTAGTCAAAAATTAGTAGAAAATTATGATATACTTTATTTTTGATTCAGTTATAAAGTACCTACTAGATTAATGAAACTAAATTTTAAGGGTGGTAAAGGGTAGGGGGTGTTTTTGGCGATAACCACTATAAACCTTCTTCTAGTACTTGACGAGTAAAAAATTATGACGGTGAAATTAGGTCCATAGCTGTTTTCCTCTTGAAGTTATAAAATATTCCGTTGGCATAAACGTTAAGGTTGTAGGGTACGTGGTATAGGGGTAGGTTTAGAAGTAAAAAATTTTTATGGCCGTAAAAAATTAGTCAAAAAGTAGTAGAAAACTATGATATACTTTATTTTTGATTCCGTTATAAAGTACCTACTAGATTAATGAAACTACATTTTAAAGGTGGTAAAGGGTAGGGGGTGTTTTTGGCGATAACCACTATAAACCTTCTTCTATTACTTGACGAGTAAAAATTATGGCGGTGGAATTAGGTCGATAGCTGTTTTCCTCTTGAAGTTATAAAATATTCCGCTGGCATAAACGTTAAAGTTGTAGGGTATAGGGGTAGGTTTAGAAGCAACAAATTTTTATGGCGGTAAAAAATTAGTCAAAAAGTTGTAGAAAATTATGATATACTTTATTTTTGATTCCGTTATATGGTACCTACTAGATTAATGAAACTAAATTTTAAGGGTGGTAAGGGGTAGGGGGTGTTTTTTGCGATAACCACTATGAACCTTCTTCTAGTACTTGACGAGTAAAAAATTATGGCGGTGGAATTAGGTCTATAGCTGTTTTCCTCTTGAAGTTATAAACTATTCCGCTAGCTTAAACGTTAAGTTAGCGGGAAGCTATAACGGGGGTGGGGTTCGGAGTAAAAAATTTTAATGGCGGTAAAAAATTAGTAAAAAATTATGGTATGGATTATTTTAGATTCCGCTATACTGTCCCCGCTAGCTTAACGGACCTAGTTCGGTACCCTCCCCGACTCAAGAATTAGCCCGGTACTTAGCCAAAACCCTTCAACCTCTAGCCGAATAACCATCCTCGTACGTAAAGAACTTTTCTTCCTTTCTAGATATATTATAGATATCCTGGTTAGCTTCGAGGTTGTATCTTTTTTCACCAATGTCCCCATTACAGAAACGTTAGATATTCTAAAAACTAAACACAATATCTCTTCTGACATCATCAAACTAGTACAGCACTGTTCTTCTAACACATATTCAAGACACACTATTCAAACAAGTACGTGGGGCCCCGATGGGTTCACCTCTTTCCCCAGTGCTTGCTAACATTTTCATGGAACAAATAGAAACCCAGACCCTAAACTCGTCTAATTTAAAACCTTCCTGCTGGCTTAGATATGTTGATGATACTTTTGTCATTTGGCCTAATGGCAGAGAGTCGTTAGATTTCTTTCTACAACACCTCAATGGTATACATTCTAACATAGAGTTTACAATGGAAATCGAATCCGATTCTTCGCTCCCGTTCCTTGATGTCCTTATAACGAAAACCAGCCATGGCACATTCTCACATACAGTCTATAGGAAACCAACCCACACCAATCGATACGTAAATGCCCAATCACATCATCACCCTGCCCAATTAAGTTCTGCAATGAAATCTTTGGCCCTTAGATCGATTCGCCTTACAGACATTGACAATAGACAAAACGAACTTAATAAACTTCAACAAATCATGCGACAAAACGGTTATCATCCAGACCACATTTCACGCATATTTCGTCAATCGCAACAACCCTCGAGTACACCAACCCCATCAGAAACAGACCAACAACACCCGAAAGCCTTCCTTCCGTACATTCGAGGAGTCACTGACAAAATAGCACGAATCCTACACCGACATCAAATAAAGACGGTCTTCAACTCTAGTCAAACTATAGATAACTTAACCGGGAACCCTAAGGATAAAGTATCTAACGAGGATCGGGGAGTTTATGAAATTCCATGTCGCGATTGCCCACAAAGCTACATCGGTCGTACAAATAGGCGCGTCAACCATCGAGTATATGAACATTCTTTGTCAGTTCGCAAAAAAGATCCGACTTCCGCTCTCGCGCATCATAATATCCAAACAGGACACTCTATCAACTTAGGGCAGTAGGACTATCGTATCTATTAACTCCCTTAGGGCATCTACTATTCGCGAAGCAATAGAAATAGAGAAAAGACCCCTCTGTCTAAACCGACGCGATGACAGCTCTCGCCTTCCCACTGCATGGACCTCCGTAATTGCCAAATTAAACAAAGCAGACACGCCCACCAACACCCAACCAATCACAACACAGCCTCATCACGTGATATCCTCTTCTAATCCAGCGTTAACTATAAATAAAAGAAGCAGAGCAGACTGAAATTCAGTTCAGTTACCTAGTGACTCTTGCGGAGTAGGCAGATTGAGGCCCCGAGTTCGATCGAGACTCTGAAACTCTTTTTCACTTTTGTCACGTCGAGTATATAATAAATTCAGACACGGTCCTCACCCGGAACCTAGCCTTGTCCATATATATATATATATATATATATATATATATATATATATATATATATGTATATATGTATATATTAGTTGAGTGTATATTTTCTTGATTTGAGGTCGTTAAAAATGAAAGGATTGTATTCATATCATGTGTTTTAATGATAACGTTTCGGCCATGTTTTTGGCCTTTTTCAAATCTATTCTAAAATTGTTAAAATTATTTGTACATTTAAGAATTTATAAGATTATAATTTTGACTTACCTACAGCGTTAGTATTTGTAGAATCACATTTTTTTTTAAGTTAATTATTTTACTACTTGACACAAACTAAAAACTAACATTGTGTGTCCTTTCGGAGACAACGATATATACTAATCCCAAACTGACCTGTTAGTTTGTGTCAAACTGACTAACAGGTCAGTTTGGGATTAGTATATATCGTTGTCTCCGAAAGGACACACAATGTTAGTTTTTAGTTTGTGTCAAGTAGTAAAATAATTAACTTAAAAAAAATGTGATTCTACAAATACTAACGCTGTAGGTAAGTCAAAATTATAATCTTATAAATTCTTAAATGTACAAATAATTTTAACAATTTTAGAATAGATTTGAAAAAGGCCAAAAACATGGCCGAAACGTTATCATTAAAACACATGATATGAATACAATCCTTTCATTTTTAACGACCTCAAATCAAGAAAATATACACTCAACTAATATATACATATATATATATATATATATATATATATATATATATATATATATATATATATATATATATATATATATATATATATATATATATATATATATATATATATATATATATATATGTATGGACAAGGCTAGGTTCCGGGTGAGGACCGTGTCTGAATTTATTATATACTCGACGTGACAAAAGTGAAAAAGAGTTTCAGAGTCTCGATCGAACTCGGGGCCTCAATCTGCCTACTCCGCAAGAGTCACTAGGTAACTGAACTGAATTTCAGTCTGCTCTGCTTCTTTTATTTATAGTTAGCGCTGGATTAGAAGAGGATATCACGTGATGAGGCTGTGTTGTGATTGGTTGGGTGTTGGTGGGCGTGTCTGCTTTGTTTAATTTGGCAATTACGGAGGTCCATGCTGTGGGAAGGCGAGAGCTGTCATCGCGTCGGTTTAGACGCGAATAGTAGATGCCCTAAGGGAGTTAATAGATACGATAGTCCTACTGCCCTAAGTTGATAGAGTGTCCTGTTTGGATATTATGATGCGCGAGAGCGGAAGTCGGATCTTTTTTGCGAACTGACAAAGAATGTTCATATACTCGATGGTTGACGCGCCTATTTGTACGACCGATGTAGCTTTGTGGGCAATCGCGACATGGAATTTCATAAACTCCCCGATCCTCGTTAGGTACTTTATCCTTAGGGTTCCCGGTTAAGTTATCTATAGTTTGACTAGAGTTGAAGACCGTCTTTATTTGATGTCGGTGTAGGATTCGTGCTATTTTGTCAGTGACTCCTCGAATGTACGGAAGGAAGGCTTTCGGGTGTTGTTGGTCTGTTTCTGATGGGGTTGGTGTACTCGAGGGTTGTTGCGATTGACGAAATATGCGTGAAATGTGGTCTGGATGATAACCGTTTTGTCGCATGATTTGTTGAAGTTTATTAAGTTCGTTTTGTCTATTGTCAATGTCTGTAAGGCGAATCGATCTAAGGGCCAAAGATTTCATTGCAGAACTTAATTGGGCAGGGTGATGATGTGATTGGGCATTTACGTATCGATTGGTGTGGGTTGGTTTCCTATAGACTGTATGTGAGAATGTGCCATGGCTGGTTTTCGTTATAAGGACATCAAGGAACGGGAGCGAAGAATCGGATTCGATTTCCATTGTAAACTCTATGTTAGAATGTATACCATTGAGGTGTTGTAGAAAGAAATCTAACGACTCTCTGCCATTAGGCCAAATGACAAAAGTACCATCAACATATCTAAGCCAGCTGGAAGGTTTTAAATTAGACGAGTTTAGGGTCTGGGTTTCTATTTGTTCCATGAAAATGTTAGCAAGCATTGGGGAAAGAGGTGAACCCATCGGGGCCCCACGTACTTGTTTGAATAGTGTGTCTTGAATATGTGTTAGAAGAACAGTGCTGTACTAGTTTGATGATGTCAGAAGAGATATTGTGTTTAGTTTTTAGAATATCTAACGTTTCTGTAATGGGGACATTGGTGAAAAAAGATACAACCTCGAAGCTAACCAGGATATCATTTTCTAAAATTCTATAAGCGCATAATATATCTAGAAAGGAAGAAAAGTTCTTTACGTACGAGGATGGTTATTCGGCTAGAGGTTGAAGGGTTTTGGCTAAGTACCGGGCTAATTCTTGAGTCGGGGAGGGTACCGAACTAGGTCCGTTAAGCTAGCGGGGACAGTATAGCGGAATCTAAAATAATCCATACCATAATTTTTTACTAATTTTTTACCGCCATTAAAATTTTTTACTCCGAACCCCACCCCCGTTATAGCTTCCCGCTAACTTAACGTTTAAGCTAGCGGAATAGTTTATAACTTCAAGAGGAAAACAGCTATAGACCTAATTCCACCGCAATAATTTTTTACTCGTCAAGTACTAGAAGAAGGTTCATAGTGGTTATCGCAAAAAACACCCCCTACCCCTTACCACCCTTAAAATTTAGTTTCATTAATCTAGTAGGTACCTTATAACGGAATCAAAAATAAAGTATATCATAATTTTCTACAACTTTTTGACTAATTTTTTACCGCCATAAAAATTTGTTGCTTCTAAACCTACCCCTATACCACGTACCCTACAACTTTAACGTTTATGCCAGCGGAATATTTTATAACTTCAAGAGGAAAACAGCTATCGACCTAATTCCACCGCCATAATTTTTACTCGTCAAGTAATAGAAGAAGGTTTATAGTGGTTATCGCCAAAAACACCCCCTACCGTTTACCACCTTTAAAATGTAGTTTCATTAATCTAGTAGGTACTTTATAACGGAATCAAAAATAAAGTATATCATAGTTTTCTAGTACTTTTTGACTAATTTTTTACGGCCATAAAAATTTTTTACTTCTAAACCTACCCCTATACCACGTACCCTACAACCTTAACGTTTATGCCAACGGAATATTTTATAACTTCAAGAGGAAAACAGCTATCGACCTAATTTCACCGTCATAATTTTTTACTCGTCAAGTACTAGAAGAAGGTTTATAGTGGTTATCGCCAAAAACACCCCCTACCCTTTACCACCCTTAAAATTTAGTTTCATTAATCTAGTAGGTACTTTATAACTGAATCAAAAATAAAGTATATCATAATTTTCTACTAATTTTTGACTAATTTTTTACAGCCATAATTTTTTTTTACTTTAAACCTACCCCTATACCACCTACCCTACTACCTTAACGTTTAAGCCAGCGGAATATTTTATAACTTCAAGAGGAAAACAGCTATAGAACTAATTCCACCGCCATAATTTTTTACTCGTCAAGTACTAGAAGAAGGTTTATAGTGGTTATCGCAAAAAACACCAGGCCATAATTTTTTTTTACTTTTAAACCTGCCCCTATACCACCTACCCTACTACCTTAACTTTTTAGCCAGGGAAATATTTTATAACTTCAAGAGGATCGACCTAATTCCACCGCCATAATTTTTTACTCGTCAAATACTAGAAGAAGGTTTATTCTGGTTTTTGGTTAAAACCACCCTCTACTCCTCACAACCCTCGCGTACTTTAGGAAAAAACATGTAGCAAACAACTGCCGCATTATAATGTACGAATTTTATTGAATAGCATAACAGATATATTAATAAATATTTTAACATTAAAATAACGTATTGGGATTACTACAATTAAATTATAGTGGTGCATTGGAATGCTTGGCAACCGTGTACTTGAACAGAGCTCAGTCTCTTACTTGGAATTGATATTACAGTTAAAAATTGAAGCTCTGTTCCCGGAAATTATACTTTGAAAGGCAAAACAATTAACAAAATTAAATATACAGATTTACTATTCTGATATGTTAACCATCAAAATGACATATGAAGGTTATTTCATTTATTTTCTTTATAAAAATTAGTATAAGAAAATTCTTCTTTTGAAAATATACGCAAAATTGTGAAGAACTTTATTGAAAACATAAAAAATATTGATAGTTGACACAGCGTCATCGGTTAATAAGAAAAATGCGTTAATAGTAATGGTAGAAATTTCCAACATTCAACTTAATTTGATTTAGTGAATCCCTATTCTATGACGTATAAATCCAATATAACGACCATAAATAACAAAGTTCCCTATGGTTGCAAGAAATCTAGAAGAACTTTGTTAACCTCAATCGATGTCCGAAGTCGCTAATAGAAAACTAATAATTAAATTAAATAAATTTATTGAATTTATTTACAAGATTTAGAATATTTTGCAATTTTTCTAAAACCACAATTTTTGTTTTTTCTCGATATTTTGAAAACCCCTGTAGATAATTTTAATTTCATCACAGCACTTGATTGGACTTGGAATAGTGCACCTTTTTTCTTATTTAAGCAATCCTGTATCTCTTACCATTTTGGAAATCCACATGAAGTTACTTTTATCTGTGACACATGGTTAATATAATCTATTAAGCTAATTTTGGGCAAAATTTTTGGCGCTAAATTTCAACTTGTTCACTGTTCTCCTTTGCTGCTGTTGTTGATCGTTTAAATCTACGAATTAGCTGTTTTCCCTAAGATGATAGAGACAAAGGCTTTATTTAAGTTAAATAATAAATTAAATTCGTATTCTGTAGCTATAAAATTATTATAGTACCAAAAATCCATATAAACAAATTTCAGAAACTTAAGATTTTTCATACTATTATACCAGTAAATGAAATCTAAAATTAAATTAATATTCTTACTTTCTTGAACAGCAAAATAATATTAATTTAACTAGGACCCTCAGTTGCGTTTACTTGTTGTAAAATTTGGTGATATTTCTCATAGAATGTAGTTTTTGGTACATTTATTTTTATGGAAATTTCCAGTAGCTACTAGCGTTATAAATCAAACCTTGGGGTGTGTTATCTAAATTTACTATAATTTGTTAATTTTTTACCCAATAAAATATACACTCAACTAATTTATATAATATAAATAAGGTCGAAGAAAACAGCATACAATACTATATGTATATATATGTATATGTCATATATATATATATATATATGAACTAGGCTAGATTCCGGGTGAGAACCGCGTCTGAATTTATTGAATACTCGACGTTTCGACTCCTGCTTTGGAGCCATTATCAAAGACAAAAGTGAAAAAGAGTTTCAGAGTCTAGATCGAACTCGGCGCCTCAATCTGCCTACTCCCCAAGAGTCACTAGGTAACTGAACTGAATTTGAGTCCGCTGTGCTTCTTTTATTTATAGGTAGCGTTGGGTTAGAAGAAGATGTCACGTGATGAGGCTGTGTTGTTATTGGTTGGGTATTGGTGGGCGTGTCTGCTTTGTTTAATCTGGCAATTACGGAGGTCCAAGCTGTGGGAAGGCGAGTACTGTCATCGCGTCTATTTAGACAGAGAGGTCTTTTTTCTATTTCGATGGCTTCGCGAATAGTGGATGCCCTAAGAGAATTGAGAGATATGATAGTCCTACTGTCCTCAAAGTTGATAGAGTGCCCTGTTTGGATATGGTGATGCGCGGTAAACTCGTCTAATTTAAAACCTTCCTGTTGGCTTAGATATGTAGATGATACTTTTGTCATTTGGCCTCATGGCAGAGATTCATTAGACTTCTTCCTACAACACCTCAATGGTATACATTCTAATATAAAATTTACAATGGAAATCGAGTCCGATTCTTCTCTCCCGTTTCTTGATGTCCTCATAACAAAAACCAACAATGACAGATTCTCACATACCGTCTATAGAAAACCAACCCATACCAATCGATACTTAAATGCCCAATCACACCACCACCCTGCCCAATTGAGTTCTGTAATGAAATCTTTGACTCTCAGATCTATTCGTTTAACAGATATTGACAATAGACAAAACGAACTTAATATCTTCAACAAATCCTTCGACAAAACGGTTATCATCCGGACCACATTGCGCGTATAATTCATCAATCTCAACAACCCCAATCACACCACCCCGTCAGAAACAGAACAACAACATCAAAAAGCCGTACTTCCATACATTCGAGGAGTCACTGACAAAATAGCACGGATTTTACAAAGACATCAAATAAAGACTATCTTCAACACCACTCAAACTATAGGCAACTTAACCGTAACCCCAAAGACAAAGTACCTAACGAGGATCGAGGAGTTTACGAAATCTCATGTCGCGATTGCCCACAAAGCTACATCGGTCGTACCAACAGGCGCGTTAACCATCGAGTATATGAACACTCTCTGTTAGTTCGTAAAAAAGATCCGATTTCAGCTCTCGCGCATCACCATATCCAAACAGGGCACTCTATCAACTTTGAGGACAGTAGGACTATCATATCTCTCAATTCTCTTAGGGCATCCACTATTCGCGAAGCCATCGAAATAGAAAAAAGACCTCTCTGTCTAAATAGACGCGATGACAGTACTCGCCTTCCCACAGCTTGGACCTCCGTAATTGCCAGATTAAACAAAGCAGACACGCCCACCAATACCCAACCAATCACAACACAGCCTCATCACGTGACATCTTCTTCTAACCCAGCGCTACCTATAAATAAAAGAAGCAGAGCGGACTCAAATTCAGTTCAGTTACCTAGTGACTCTTGGGGAGTAGGCAGATTGAGGCCCCGAGTTCGATCTAGACTCTGAAACTCTTTTCACTTTTGTCTCTTGATAATGGCTCCAAAGCAGGAGTCGAAACGTCGAGTATTCAATAAATTCAGACGCGGTTCTCACCCGGAACCTAGCCTAGTTCATAATAATGACCGCGGAAGCCTCTCAGAACATATATATATATATATATATATATATATATGGTTGATGATTTATTCCGGTGTACATCCGTTCGTCTGTATTTGTTTGAAAAATCACTTGACGTTTCGCCAAAATCATATTTGGCTTTCTCAAAAGATACTAAGTAACTTAACTAAGTCTTGCCGAACTGCGTAGTAAATGCTAGGATTGGGCTAGAACAAAGTGCCGCATTCCGTCGTCTGAATGATGTTTCGCAATTCTGATTCCAACGGAAGGTCTCTTTCTCAGTGGTCTGCCGATGTAGAGGGGCGGCAATTGTGGCAAATCCCTCAAAAAATCGACTGCAGTATGAACAGAATCCCAAGAAACATCGGAGTTCATGCTTGTCTCATGGGACTGGCCAATCACTCTTGTCGTTGGTGTGGATTCCTGGTTCGGAAACGTCGTGGCCCAAAAACTCTACTTCTTTTTGGAACATTGAACACTTCTTCGGGAAGAATGTCGTCGAGGTATACTAAGTACGTCCTCTATGTCAACCCGATGGTACTACTTTTTTCTCAATGGTACTAGGTTTTATTAACCCAGGGATTGATGTCTCATCGGAATGAAGCCAGGGCAGGCCTGGGTAATTTTGTAACAATATATATATATATATATATATATATATATATATATATTATACAGGGTGTAAATAGTTTGAGTGCATATATTTTAGGAGGAGGTAGTATACACCAAATTAAACAAAAAACTCTTATACCACTATGTCAGTAGGCCTTAATAACCAAGAAATCCCTAAAACATATTAAAAATTATTGTCAATAACGTCGCTCGCGTTCGAAGCAGATTAAACTAAAAATAAGAAATAATTCAAAATAGAAGCAAGTCGCTCGGTTCGAGATAGACACTACTATTAGCGCGAATAATAAAGGAATGACTACGCCGACAAAAAAATAAACACCTGTGTTTTTGTATTGACTGATGATATTGACCTTAGAATTAAATAAAAATGTATGAAATATTTTGTTGAAAATATTTACGTTTTTAATACAAGTATTGCAATTAGAATTTGTATTTGGCGGTTTCTTTTATGCAATTATACAAAGTTGGGTAAATATGATATTCAACTAAAGAGATCTGTATATGTAGTTTTTTACCAGTTAAATTATTCGAAGAGACATTATTTCTGATTTAATTAATATTATTTATATTAAACAAGTAAATATGTAATCCTACTTACCGAATTTATTATAATGATAGAACTGAGTTGAAACAACGGATTATTCACAGCAAATGTTCAAAATGCCCACCATTACTATCGACACAAGCACAACACCGTTTAATCCAATTTTCACGTATGCGAGAAAAAATTCCTGGAATATTTCGGATTTCGTCAGCAGCGTCAAAAATGCGTTGTCTAAGGTCATTCTCGTCAATAATTGGAGTCGTGTAAACCTTACTTTTCATGTGTCCCCATAAGTAGAAATCTAAAGGATTGAGATCAGGAGATCTTGCTGGCCAACGTATATGTCCGTTTCGACCAATCCAACGACGGGGAAATGTTCTATTTAAGAAGTCGACAACTAGATGACTTGCGTGGGCAGGTGCTCCGTCATGTAAGTACCACATATTGGAACGTGTTTGTAGGTTCACTTCATCTAACAAATCTGGAAGCGTGTTGTTCAAAAAATAAAGGTAATTCTCACCTGTCAAACGTGCAGGCAGTATAAATGGCCCAACCAAGTATTCACCAACTATTCCAGCCCACACGTTAACAGAGAATTGGTGTTGAAATACTGACTGGCGTATTTCGTGCGGATTTACCTCAGACCACGAATGCGTATTATGAATATTTATTATACCATTCCTATTAAAACTTGCTTCATCTGTTGTTAAAATATTGTTCACAAAATTAGGAAACTGTCGATGTTTTCTGGTTGAAAATCATCAATTGAAAGCCCTTGAACCCGCTGCATGTGATATGGATAGAGCAATTGTTCCCGTAATGTTCTATGAACAACAGTGTGAGAAATTTGCAGCTCACTTGAAATACTCCGTGTGCTACGATATGGGTTGATGTCGATAAGGTCTAGTATTTGATCCTCAGCAGCTAAGATACGATTATGTCGCTGTGGTCCGCGATTGTTTATTTGTGGTATTACACTACCTGTTTCCAGAAGCCTCTGCGAAACAGCTACGAATGTCCTAGCATTAGGCAGGCGTCTGTTTGGAAACCTTTCCCTGTATAACATTCTTGCTATTCTGCAATTACGTCTGCTTTCCCCATAAATTAAGAGCATGTCATGTCTTTCCCTAATTGTATAATCGGCCATTATTTATCACAAATAAATACTGTCGCACTATTCTTAATTTTCGAACTTACACACTAATCACAACCGATTTTATTTATTTAAAAAATATATTAAACGGAAAGCAAACCACGAAGTCTACATCAAATAGATATCATTCAAATCACTTTACCGTTTATCTATTCTTATTTACAAGAATCGAAATCGCAAAAAACAATCGTAACTCTCAGTCGTCGTTAAAGTAAAAAATGTAGTAAATAAGTTTCGAGATTAAATAATCAATTTTCATTTTTAATGTGGCTATTAAAGATGTATAAGCTATTGAGTATTTACATATTTAGATTTACCGACATTTTGAAATCGAAATTATTGTATTATTCACTGTAGCAAGGGCTACATAAAATCTAACTTTATGTGTTCTTTTTGGCAAAACTATAGTTTATTTTAGAAAATGTTATAATGCTTTTTGATTTGTTTTTGCCTGAAGTATTGTTCTTCAAAATCTTTGCACCGTTTACACCCTGTATATATATATATATATATATATATAATTCCAATATATTCGATATTTTGTATATATATTACACCAAATTTTATATATTGTTTGACATCCAATACTTTTCGATGATTTTGCAGCACCAAATTTTGTTTGACATCAAAAGGTAAACCTTTTTGCCCATTTCTTGGTGTCCCTGGGCCCGAGTAAATACCCTTAGAAGGGCCAAATAAGCCATTTTTACCTTGTATTTAAAATTCTGTAACTGGACTATTTCTTATCCGATTTCAATTCTAAAGCGCCCGTTTATTTGTCATAACCTCTAGTATTTATGAAACAGTATTCAGAACCGTAGTGTTTAGGCAAGTTTTTGGGGACTAATTAAGGACGAAATTTTGAAAATTTTGCTATTTTCTGATAGCCGTCAAATTGCACCAGTATACTTAGGTTTTTTAATAGTGCGTGCCTGACAGGTTTTTCGATTCCGTTCAAACTACAAGTTATAAATTTAATTCTATTTAGTGGGTTCGGAGATACAGTCGTTTGAATATAGTGAGTTTCATAAAAATCTCGTTTTTTTCAAGTTTTCGAACTAACGGTAGTCATTTCTCGTTAAATAGAATAAGGTAAAATTTAGCACAAGGTAGCTCTGTGCAAATATAACACCCTCCTTATAGAGATTTTCTTGGCCCGAGTCTTTATACACCCTATATGCCGTCAGAAAATCGAGTATTTTGACTAAGTTGGCCAACTCACCTTGTTGTCATGGGTCCCGTCCCTTTCATCATTTTTAGAGCACTAAGGTATTTGGCGTGCCAGAGACGAAGAAAGTAGATAGTACACCTTCAATATGTGTGGTAATAAAGGAATTTAGATAGCATATAACCAAACTTATGGAAATTTAAAAGCTCTTTAAAATATCAGCTATCAAATAAAGGCTGTTCCAATTTGAGGTAAATTTTTAAGTTTTTAATAAAATACACAAATTATTTGAGAATGTTCAAATCTTTTATTTCAAATGATAGTACAATAGTTTCGGTTTAGTAATGGAAAACAATATCTTCTAAGTGACCACTGCTGCTGTACTACAAGCTTCTATTTTTTTGCCATATTTTCGATAACTCTTTGGCATACCAGCGGTTCAATTACTTAAAAACAGTCAATAATGTTCTCCTTTAGGTTATCATTGTTTATATATCGTTGGCATAGACCTTTTCTTTCAAATAGCTTCATAGGAAGAAATCTAGAGGTGTTAGAGCGCAAGAACTAAGGGCCCAATTAATGTTTCCTCTTCGAGCAATTATTCGATTACCAAATTTCTGTGTCAAAAGATTGATAGTTTCTGCTGCTGAATGAAATGTTGCACCGTCCTGTTGGAATCACATATTTTGCACATCAATATGCTCCAATTCATCCCACAAAAAGTTGGTAATCATCGTTCGATATCGATCACCATTCCCAGTGACAGCATATCCATT
The DNA here is from genome assembly GCA_034190945.1 of Octodonta nipae. Taxonomy (NCBI): domain Eukaryota; kingdom Metazoa; phylum Arthropoda; class Insecta; order Coleoptera; family Chrysomelidae; genus Octodonta; species Octodonta nipae. The sequence continues at coordinate 79,252,054 of CM067218.1, forward strand.
GTCATCTTCAGAAACTATGGACCAATCACTCCACCACCCAAAAACCACACCAAACAATTACTTTTGTGGATGCATCGTCTTCCCCTTATTTCTCACGGATTTGCTTCATCCAAGATTCGACAATTTTGCTTGTTAACAATCCACCCAATTCAAAATGTGCTTCATAGCTGAAGATGATTTTGTTAAAAAAAAACACAGTTTCAAGTTTCTGTTGCATGGCCCAATTAACGACGTAAACCAAAGTCTGTTGGCTTTATTTCTTGCGTTATCTGAACCTTGTAAGCCTTTAATGAAGATCTTTGTGCGAAATTCAGAATAAAGTGGTTTTTGAATATTCAGTTGCAGTGCACGATGACGAATTGGGTTTTTGGTTGGGTGTTGAACGAAATCTTCTTCCAACTTCTGCACAACTTTCACCAAATTTAAAATAATTTTTATAAAAAGCACACGTTGCTCAATCGAATATCTCTCCATTTTTAATAAACGGAATATTTCTACTTGTCATCTGTCAAATAACATATGATATTCTAGTACAAAAAATGTTTAAAAATCAACCCCAAATTGGAACACTCTTTATATGAACAGTAGTTTTGCTGACTTTGATATTCAAAGCGTAATATCATCCATTCTAGAGAGTAAAATCTTGTTAAAAACTTAACCTAAAGTTCGTACTTATTTTATAGTTTAATAATTTTTGATGAACTAAAGTTTTTTTTGAACTTTTATTTTGGTATTTTCGATGTCGCATTAAGTACCTACTAACGTCCTTATTCATGATACGGTATGCATATATTAACCCCAACCTCTTGTATACATATGAAAAAACACTTTTTTTTGCTTGCTTGACTTGTATTTATATAAGTTCGTACTTTAAGTACCCATCATTTGGAAGGCTGTCATATGCCCGCCAGCAATCAGTGGGCACCTCGTCCATTTCTCCTCCACATGCTTCTCTATTAGCGGCAGCAGAACTTCGGCAGATCTTACATTCTCTGGTCATACCCAAGGCTCAAGTCCTCACTCACATCTTCGATGAACCCAATCACTCTACACTTGTTATTCTTGTTGTTTTTTGTTTTGCGACAACTATGCGAAAAAAAATCCAAGTTGTGCTTTAGGGAGCATCGATGCTTCACGAGATCAAGACATAACATCAGGAAAAATGAGCCCCCGCGCCGCGTCCGTACATCCACAAAGAGGGGGACCATTCGGATCCTGACAATCCTTTTGTTGCCCTTGATCGAATGCACACACGGATGGAAGCGCAGTGGTGGGTGGTCAAAAAGTTTTTCCGCAAAGACAATTGAAATCACCAAAAATTTCGCAAACTTAATCATTATCAAACCGGAAAGGACCCCTTCACAGAACTACTTGAAGCTATCAAGTTTGTATATCAAGCTACGTAGTAGTTAAGGTATGTGTTTATTCACATCTCAGCTTAATTTTTCTTCTTTTTTTTCTTCTGTCTTTTGTCTACTTACTTATGGTTTCCATGTTAGTTGCTATATTTATAATTTTTCGGTAGTCCTAAGATTTATAATAGCAATTTGGGATATTTTAGACCTCAAATATGGTGCCCTGAAAGTTTCGTTCCAATCCGAAGGGTATAGACCGTAAAATCCAGAGTGCGTATAAGAAGAGTTTTGCCAAGGTAGAGGCTAAATGCTGATTGGTTCCGCCTTTTTTTGCACTGATTTCCGGTTTACTATAGAAAGCGGAGAACAGATGTTTAGTGTTTGTCGCCGAGTTGCCAAATCTGACGATTTAAAGTAAATCTCACCATATCTATATAATTTCAACATTTGCTATTTTAAAAAGTTAATTAAATTTAAGCCGTAAAAATACCAAAACATGTGAATTATAAAATGCTCTCATCAGTATTCAATAATTATCAGAAGAAAATAGGTCAATTGCAGCACCAACCTGATTTTAGTTGATAATCTACAAATTACACAGTGTTGAGAATTGCTGTTGCGTAACTACGATAGTGGTGGAATTTAAAAATTTGAACTATATACCCCAATTAGTTTTCAGAAAATTTTAAATAAAACTATTATCAATATTTTATTTTTTAAATATGTTATTAGTAGGTACATGAAATTGATTATTACCTAATTTTTATACTTTGCATGAAACGAATTTTAATATTAAGTTTTAATATCAATGGCTGATTCTTGAATGGTATTTTTTGATGAGCCGCATTGCGCGGGGTTTTCAAATTATAAACATATGTAACGTTACTAGATATAAATTTAATTAGCATGTCCGTTGCCGTTAGCTATTTTTTTATAGACTAAAACAAAATTAGCCTAAAATTATATTATCGCTATATATATAATATTTTGTTATATATTATATATGTAGTAAGCACAGCACACGAAGAGTCTGCCTCTAAACGTTGTTCTGTTTGGCGTAGCAAATTCTGGCCTATGGCCTTTTGTTGTTGCCTATGCGCTATTGCGAATCAACATATATAGGATAAACTTTTACCTGGCTAGTATGAACCATAGTTCAAGCCGATATAGAAAAAGCAATTTGGATATTGTGCAAGAAATACCGCAATTATAGAATGTCATCTGTCATATTCACCTTTATTTTCATCTTAACGATATTGAGTACTGTGATAAACATGCACTTAGAAACTGTTGTAGAAAATGAGAGGTTGGGCTTAATATATGCATAGCGTATCATTATTAATAAGGACGTTAGTACGTTCTTAATGCGACAGCGAAAATTCAAAAATTAAAATTTAAAAAAACCTTTAGTTCTTCAAATATTATTAAACTATAAAATAAGTACGGACCTTTAGTTTAATGTTTTTAACAAGCTTTTTTACTCTTTAGAATGGATGATATTACGCTTTGAATATCAAAGTCACCAAACCTACTATTCATATATTTGATAGCTGATATTTTAAAGAGCTTCTAAATTTCCATAAGTTTGGTTATATGCTACCTAAATTCCATTCTTACCACACATATTGAAGGTTTTACTATCTACTTTCTTCGTCTCTAGCACATCAACAACTTTAGTGCTCTAAAAATGATGAAAGGGACGGGACCCATGACAACAAGGTGAGTTGGCCAACTTGGGCAAAATACTCCATTTTCTGACGGGCATATAGGGTATACAAAGGTTCGGGCCAAGAAAATGTCTATAAGCAGGGTGTTATATTTGCACAGAGCTACCTTGTGCTAAATTTTTACCTTATTCTATTTAACGAGAATTGACTACCGTTAGTTCGAAAATTTGAAAAAACGAGATTTTTATGAAACTCACTATATTCAAACGACTGTATCTCCGAACCCACTAAATAGAATTAAATTTTATAACTTGTAGTTTGAACGGGACCAAAACACGTTTCAAACACGCGCTATTAAAAATCTAAGTATACTGGTGCAATTTTGACGGCTATCAGAAAATAGCAAAATTTTCAAAATTTCCTCCTTACTTAATTACTACCTAAAAACATGCCTAAACACTAACGGTTCTGAATGTTGTTTTGTAAATACTAGAGCTTATAACAAATAAACGAGCGCTTTCAGAATTGAAATCGTATAAGAAATAGTCCAGTTACAGAATTTTAAAAACAAGGTAAAAATGGCCTATTTTGGCCCTTCTAAGGGCGTTTACTCGGGCCCAGGGACACCAAGAAAGCTGAAAAATGGCAAAAGGTATTATCTTTTGATGTCAAACAAGATACTAAAATTTGGTGTAAATCCATGACCGTCCCCCACAAAATTCATCGAAAAGTATTGGAATTGCCCATATATATATAATATATATATATATATATATATATATATATATATATATATATATATATATATATATATATATATATATATATATATATATATATATGTTATATCACACTTCTCAATATTAACTTTTTAAAAAAGATTAACAAACAAAATAATAACTTTTAAATACAAATGAAAAATAACGATATAAAGTGACAGAGTTACTGAGTAATAATGAATAACAAACAAGAGAGATTTTACAATATATAACCTAATGAGTGCTGAATCGGCACTGTTGACACGGCGATTCCCACGGATGCTCGGTGGTGCTGTAATCTGATACTCCACGTGTCGCTGACTCAGCTGGGAATGTTGTATTGTCGTTGCGATATAAGTTTATGCTAAGTTTATAGTATAAACTTATATAACAACTCCCATCCATATAAAAAAGTTGATGGTACAGCATCAACTTTTACGTCAAGTTTTGGAGTTCTGTATCGTCGGTTGGATTCAGGAGGGTGTGTAGGTTTCCTTTGGGCTTAGGGTTTGATGATGCTTTCGGTGGCGTGTGCTGGACAGCGGAGCTTGGTGTAGTGGTATTCTTGAACCTCTTCTGGATTGACTTCATTGTGAGGAGTATAATCACAATTACTACTAAGGTGGTCGTTGTGATTGTGAGCCAGGACGTATGCTTTTCTAAGGGTGGTTGTTCCATCAGCTTTTTCAGTTCCTTAGAATATTGGGAGAGCTTATGGTTGGCAACATCTAGGTCTTGTACATCTAATTCTTGTAGCTGTAGGGGTGTCAGGTTTGGCATCTTATTGGCGGCTGGCATGTCGTTGCAGCAGTTGAAAGGAATGTCCACTGGGTGGTTTCTGTATGTGATGTTTTGGACATTTTTAGAAGTTCTTGTAGCATGGACTCTTGTGTTGTCGATAAAGGCATTGCAGTCGGGTTGGATTTGCAACACTGAATTTGTCGATATGGTTTGTGTCACGACATTTTGCCCTTTGCATTTGATGGTGATGGCCAGTGGTCTTGAAATCGAGATCAACCAAAAGTTTACGTCAATCTCTTGGATATTATAGTCTGTTGCATATAATATCAAATTTTGCAGGTTGCTGGAAGTGTGGCTGGCTGTCTGAGAAGCTGACCTTCGCAGATGGCATCTTTGTCTATTGGATGTGATATAGCTTTGGAACAAATCTTATGATGTTTAATTAAAGGCTTGCAGTCACCCAGGTCTTCGAAGGATGCGTATAATAACGAATCGTCATCTCTCGCGATACATTTTGTCTTTATTGAAAGTATATGATGGAACCCTGTTCGATCATCCAAAATTGGGATCGGATAAAGGTGGTAAAGGGTGTAAATCTCAGGATCAACTAAAGGAATTTTGAGTACAAAAATGATTTTGGTGTTGATTTGAAAAGCTTCCAATTCTATCAAATCAATGTACTGAGCAACATTTGAACTGTAAATAGGAAGTGGTAAATTATTTTCATGTAGTGACTGATAAATCTTTTGAAGGGAATCGACCAAATCTACTGGGGTTATGATCGAACTATGTAAAATTTTTAAGCGCGCGAAAGAGACTGCAGTTAAAACATCATCGAGAGTGTTTTCGATAAATATGTAACTCTCCATTAGGCTTTCACACAGATCCAAGATATTGATTTGAAATTCATGAAAATCAAGATCATTTGAAATGTATAAAATTGACTGTCTTATTTTTTCAATGTTATTAGAGAATAGTTTCTCCTCGGATTGAAATTTTTGTAAAGTGTTGTTGAGGCTCGTAATGACTGAGGTTGTTACAGATATTTGTTTCTTTACTAAGTCCTGAATTTGGTGTTGGTCCTTAGTAATTTTAGTTATACAGTCATTTATGTATTCACCATCTGTTGCGTCTAAGTTTCCTGAAATAGCTTTCCAAACTGATCCCAGTCCGTTAATAAGTCCGCGTTTTCTTCTGTTAGTAGGGTAAGTTTGAGTGTCAGCGAAGATGTCTGTATATTTAGAGTTAACGGATTTAGAAATTTGTTTCAAGAGGCTAACATGTGTTTGTATTTTTGGTTTAAATGATTTTGTATTAGTTGTGTTTTCGTTAATTGTCTCTAAAATTCGGTTTAGTATGGCGTCGTTATTTAAAATAGCACCTCTGAAAGGGCTGAGGTCTTTGAAGACAAGAAGTGTCCATTTGTCGTTTGAAATTTTAAGTGTGCCTTCTTCATGGAAGAATACTCCTATTGTATTGTTAACGGGTGTAAGAGAGTATTGTTGGAGGTTCACGACTGAAAACAGTCCACAGAATCTGAAAAGAAGGGATTCATTCAAAATATGGTTTTAGTCTGTCAAAGTTAATTTTACTGATTTGGTTAGTCTGTAAGTTTATAACTGTGGCAGAGTTTTTTCTAATCGCGGTAATTTCAAAAGGTCCATTGAATTTGTTTTCAGATTTGCTTTTAATCTGAGACTCTTTCACGTAAACTTTGTCGCCTACTTTGTATTCTGGTTGGTTAGTCGAAACATGTTTGTCAAATATAACTTTAGATTTTTGTTTTTGTTGGTCGGTTTTTGCGCGGGCAAGTCTATAATAGTAGTTCATTCTGTTGTTAAGGTCCCTAACATATTTGGAAATGAGTTTTTCCTGATCGTATATTGTTTCGGGGGGGTCTACTAGAAGTGTGCCCAAAGATAAGTTCATAGGGCGTGAAACCGGTAGTCTTGTTTTTAGTGTTGTTGTAGCAGATAACTGCGTAGGGGAGGACGTTGAATAGATGTTCGTCCGGATGTTCAGCTGTATTTGCCCTTATCATTTCCGCTAAAGTCGCGTGAAACCTTTCGATAGAACCATTTGATTCGGGATGGTGGACACTTGAAAAGGATAGTTTTATGTCATATAGTTCGCACAGGTCCCTTATGAGAGTGTTATCAAATTCACGTCCATAATCACAATGGATACGAAGAGGTGTACCGTAATGTTGGAAGAATATTAGGATGGTGTTTACTACAGTTTTAGCTGTTTTGTCACCAATTGGGTATGCCTGAGTAAATTTGGTGAGTTCATCCCTAATAGTCAGTGCGTAGTTTCTGGTTAGATATTCGAAAATATCAATGTTGATACGTTCGAAGGGCGTTTTTGGTGTTTCAGTTATGACGAAAGGAGAACTTAAGTTTTTTCTACAGAACTTTACCTTTTGGCAAGTTTCGCAGGACTTAATAAATTGCTCTACACTTTTGATTAGTCCAGTTCAATTATACTTTTCTTTTATGTGTCATATGGTCTCGTTAATTCCACGATGAAGGTTATTTTTGCCGCAGTGGTACTGCTGTAGAATAACGGGAATCTCTTCTTGTGAAAGAGTTGTCACAATATTTTGACAAATTTTAAGTTTTACGTCTTTGTCTGCAATTATAAAGGATAGTGTTTCAAGAATCGGTAGTTCTACGTTGTTCTCAATACAAAAAGTTTCGGATTCGTCGAACTGGTCTTGGTTGTTATAGAGAATGTTGAAAAGATGCACAACAACTGTTCCAGGATCAAAGGGTAAAGGGACAATTAAATATTTTCTATGCCATACAGTTTTACTGGCTAGAACGTTTAGAGTGTCAGTAGTGAAGTTTGGGTCTTCTTCGAAAATGTCTTCGATGATTTTGTCATGCAGGTCATTGAGTTTATTTTGCCAGAAGAAAGTGACTATTCGTTTGTGAGATTTGTCTAGAAGTTGGGCGTTAGAAATTTCTATTTTTGAATAGTCGATTATCGACTCGGTTTTATACAATTGAACAAATCGATTAAATTCTGTTCGTCGTGATCATCGCGTTCTTGATCGTTGTCGGAGTCGTCGGAGTTATCGTGACTAGTACAAGGATCGGGTTGTTTTGGGTCGGTTTCGTTATTTGCGAAAATTTTTATCTTTGAAAGAAAGTCGGTGCATTGTTTGAAGTGATTAATTTTGATACGGGAAAGAGCGTCTGCGTTCAAGTTTACCTTGCCGGGCTTGTATTCAATTTTATAGTTATACTCCTCTAGTTTGAGGCGCCATCTGGCTAGACGACTGCCAGGGTCTTTGATCGAAAAGAGCCAAAGTAAGCGGACGGTGATCACACAGGAGTGTAAACTTTCTCCCAAAAAGATACGGTCTGTAGTGCTTGACCGCCCAAACAATGGCTAGCAGTTCCCGTTCGATAGTGGAATATCGAGTTTCTGCAGCGCAGAGTGTACGGGAAGCATATGCTATAGGAAGATCTTTTCGTACGGGGCCTTGTGAGAGAACCGCTCCAATTGCAAAAGCACTAGCATCAGTAGTGAGCAGGAATGGTTCTTCGAAATTTGGGTAGATCAAGATAGGGTCAGATACAAGGGCTTGCTTCAGTTCGTTGAAGGAAGACTTGCAATCTGCGTCGAAGATGAATTTGACGTCTTTCTGCAGGAGTTTCGTTAGGGGCTTTGATATCTTGGCGAAATTTGGGATGAATCGTCGGTAATATCCGGCGAGACAAGAAAAGATTTAACATCTTTAGGAGTTTGGGGCTGAGGAAAATTCTGGATGCATTCAACCTTTGAAGGGTTTGGTTTTACTCCTTCTTGGATGATAAGATGACCTAGGTAAGCAACTTCCTTACGGAGAAACTCACACTTGTCAGGTTGAATTTTCAAGTTTGACTGTCTAAGACGCTTAAAGACTTCTGTCAAATGGGACATATGCTCATGGATGGTTGGTGAATAAACGATAATGTCATCCATGTAAACAAGGCAACGTTCATTCTGGATGCCCAGAAGAATGTTGTCCATGACCCTCTGAAAGGTAGAAGGTGCATTTTTCAGACCAAATGGCATACGAACGAATTCGTAATGACCATTGTCAACAGAGAAACCGGTCTCGGGAATGTCTTCCTCAAGGATTTCCAACTGATGGAACCCGGAAGCGAGATCCAGTGTCGAAAAGTATTGACACTTACCAAGTTGATCGAGGAGATCAGAAATGTTGGGCAGAGGATATTTATCGTCTACAGTTAGTTCGTTTTCCTATAGTCGATAACAACTCGCCACTTTTGCTTGCCAGAAGCATCGAGTTTCTTGGGGACGACCCATACGGGGGATGACCAAGGAGAAGAAGAGTGCCTGATAATGCCTTGATCAAGCATTTTGGAAATTTGGGTTTTTACTTCCTCCTTATGGACTTGAGGATATCTGTACGATTTCGTGAAAACGGGCTTGGCATTATTGGTGTCAATAGAGTGTTTGACGGCGTTAGTAAACGTCAAAACATCGCCTTCGAGATAGAAAATATCTTCGAATTCTAAGCAGAGATTCGTGATAAGTTCTCGCTCTTCGTCGTTAAGATGTTCTATCCGAATTTGTTCCCTGATAGTAAAGTTTCTGTCTAAGTTTGTAGATTCACAGTAATCGTGTGTATTCAGATTTAAGAGAGGGTGTGTATTGTCAAGGGGTTCTAAATGAAGATTGGAAAAGTTAACAGTTTTCGGCATTGCGTTCGCGTTTATTATCGAAGTCAGAAATTCTCCTTTTGAATTAACATGTACAATAGCGTTGGGAAGTCGTACTTTGTCAATTACTTGTGTCGGTAAAATTGCGTCGGTGTTTGAAAGTTCACATTTTAGTTTGAAAATTTGTTCGGTACGTGCCTGGATAATTATTAGATTATTATAAGTACAAGTTGGCATTTTAGTATTGGAAATGTCTGTCGGTTGTGTTTTAGACTGAATGTGATCGGGCACTTTATGCAAGGGAATAGTTTTGAAGTTCGTAAGTCAACAATACATTCGTAATGCTCAAGAAAATCAAGACCTAATATTCCATCAAACTCAATATCTAGATTGTAGATAAAAACCTTATGGGGGTTACCTAAGGCAAATGGAATAAGGGTGGATTCTGAAATCGGGATTTTCTCGTGCGTAATACCTTGGATTGTCACTTTTTCGGGAAATCGTTGACGGGAATTTTTGACGGTATTTTCTTTAAAAATAGAGATACCAGCACCGGTATCAATGAGAAGTTTGAACTTTCCAGAAGCGTCGTGAATGTTAAAAGAGGACTTAGAGAAATGCTTGTTCCGGGAAATTCGCATTTGGGTTGAAATCTTCCAGATTCAAATTCTGGATTTGGGTTTGGACTTCGGAAATGGTAGTTGTCGAATCGGGGGGCTGATCTAGGCTCGGGAGAGCTAGAAAATCCTGGTATTCGTCGGTATTGAAAGGTTCAATGGGGATATCGTCTGGTATTTCTTCGAAGTCGGGGCTTACATAATTTTGACTGATATCGTCAAAATAGTGTTGGTTATTATCAGTATAATAACCGTAATCGCTTTCAGGATGTTGAGAATATTCACCATTTTGATGGTGGTTAAAATGATGTGTCCTTTCTGGACGATAGTGAGGGTTTGTCTGTATTACAGACGGTCGGAACTGATTTGGTTTGAACGGGGGTCTTTGAAAGTTTGTCGGTCGAAATGAAATGGGGACTTGATGGTTGGTATTATTTGTGGTTAGGTTTGGCCTCGAAAATTGATTTGGCCCTACGAAATTTGGTCGGAAATTTTGAGTTGAGGACTGAAGGTTATTTTGGTATCTTAAACGACAGTCTGTAGATATGTGGCCTAATCGTCCACAATTTAAACATTTGGGTGGCTGACTTGGTTTCCTAGCCGGAAATGAGGGTTTAGGTGGGGCAGATTTGTTTATCTTCTGTTCCTCGAAGTAAGACAACTGAAGCTCTCTTCTTATGCGAGAATGTGCCTCCAGAAGGTCTTTGGGATTGCTGGCACGAATTATTTGGCCTTGACGTGGTTCTAATCCTGTAAGGAGCGTGTTTAGAACCATGGTATCAACAAGTGTAGTCTGAGCATCTTTTTGCTCATTGCTTAGATTTCCTGATTTTTGAATGCATGAGTGCATTTTCGCACTCAAGACCTGAAATCTGTTATAAAATGTCAGGGGAGACTCATTGGCTAGTTGTTTTAACCGTTGGAGATCGTGAATTAATGAAGAGAGACCACGAGAATCTCCGAAGTGTAGCCTGAGAAGCTGTTTAATCTCAAGGTACGACGCAGGGTTTCTAGAGTTTGTTAACTGCGCCGCTTTGCCTCTTAATTTATTTTTAATGTGGATCACTAATAGGTATTTTTGATCCGCGGTAGACATGTTGTAAGCACAATTACAAGCATGTATGAAGGTGGCCAAGGAGATTTGGTCTCCCTCAAATTCGGGAATGATTGAAAATATTTCCGATAACCGGTATTTTTCGGTTTCATCGGAAACGACGTTGTTTGTTGCTTGTGCCATTGTGATTTGTTAGATTTAAAATATGTACACAAGTTGAAAGAAAAAAAATAATAAAACAAACAAGGGATTGTATAAAAGGTAAAAAAATATTAATAGAGTGTATGTAAATGGGGAATAAACGATATTTTGGATAATAGAACAGTAAAGAATGGAGTAATAAAATAAATATGTAACGTAAATCAGAATATATCAAATCAATCAAATATTAAAATCAATTATTAATAAACTTAAACGTTAGACGATTCACTATTACTCACATCAACAGGAACATTGGAAGATCCGTGTTCTCCTTGTTATCGCAGTTGGGACTTCTTCCAGGTTCTTTGCTCCGTTGAGGGATAGGAATCCGCCGCTACCAGTTAGAAGTAAGCTCGTGTTCTAGTAACGTTGACGGATCCTACTGACTGCGCCAATTTGTTATATCACACTTCTCAATATTAACTTTTTAAAAAAGATTTTTATTAATAACAAACAAAATAATAACTTTTAAATACAAATGAAAAATAACGATATAAAGTGACAGAGTTACTGAGTAATAATGAATAACAAACAAGAGAGATTTTACAAATATATAACCTAATCGGCACTGTCGACACGGCGATTCCCACGGAAGCTCGGTGGTGCTGTAATCTGATACTCCACGTGTCGCTGACTCAGCTGGAAATGTTGTATTGTCGTTGCGATATAAGTTCATGCTAAGTTCATAGTATAAACTTATATAACATATATATGTGTTATATGTGTTAGGTGGTTTCCGGAAATTCATCCGCGTAATTGATAACTGATCCCTGCCGGGATGGATGGTAAAATTACGACGTTTCAGCAGAGTCACATCTACCGTCTTCAGGTCGGTTCGCATAGTTCTCGTAGACTTCTGCTTTCGCTTCTGGTTACTCGAATACTAAGATTTTCAGGAGCGCGTGCGTTGTTATATAGTCGCGGTTCGGCACCTATCTGTTGACACCGTAAACGGCTGCGTGTGATTGACCCTTGGCGCTCAGTGGCCACGCCTACCGCTTGCCGATTGGTTATTTCCGGTTGAGTTGTTGTAGGACGGTTCCGGGCCGGTACGGTGTTTAATAGAATAGTCCAACAGTTATGAATTTCATTGCGTGCGTTTAGACCCTGAGGCCTCTTCGCTATTTCAGTTGTTATAGGACGGGTCCGGGCCGGTACGGTGTTTAATAGAATTTTCCAACAATTCGATAAGTTCTGGATTTCATTGCCTGCGTTTAGACTGTGAGGCCTCTTCCCTATTTCAGTTGCCTCTCTTACGAATCTTGATTTCGGGTGTTCTATATTTGTGAGTACTCTGGTGTTCTCATAGTCTATTCGGTATGACGTCGTGGTGGCGTGTTCCGCAATGGATGTTGTTTTTTTTCTGCTTTCTTATGGCGTTTGTGTTCATCATGTCTAGCTTGAATTCTTCTGTTAGTTTGCCCCACATAGGTTTTATGACAGTCTGCACATGGAATCTCGTACACTCCCTGTTGTTCTAAAGGGATTCTCGTCTTCGGAGTCCTCAACACCGTGCTTATTTTTCTGTCTGTATTGAAAATAGTATCGATATTGTGTCTCCGTATAATTCTTGCAATACTGTCCGTGGTACCCTGACATTACGGAAATAAGCCTTGGTTATTGGTGTCTCATGCTCCTCGTCTGTTTGTCTCGGTTTTGACTTTAGGGCTTTTTGTGTATTTCGGTCTGTAATTTGTTCCGTTTTGTCTTAGAGCTGATTTTAAACTGTCCATTTCCTGTTTGATGTTATCCTGGTCAGCTAGTCTTTGTGATCTGGTTACTAAAGTCTTGACGACGGCTTGTAGTTGGGCTGGGTGGTGATAAGAATTAGCATGAAGGTATCTGTTGGTGTGAGTTGCTTTCCTATATACTGTATGGCCAAGGGTTCCATCTTCCTTCCTATTTATCAGAACATCAAGGAATGACAGTTTATTGTTGGCTTCAACCTTCATGGTAAATTTTATTTTGTGATGGATTCCATTAAGGTGGTCTAAATATGTGTTGAGGTGTTCCCTCCCATGATGTCAAATCACAAATGTACCATCCACATATCGCATCCATAAACTGGGTTTAGGAGTTGCTGTTTTTAGTGCCAACTCCTCAAAGTTCTCAATAAAAAGGTTCGCTATTAATGGTGAGAGTGGTGATCCCATTGGAGCTCCTTTCACTTGTTTGTATCGTTGGTTCTCGTAAATAAAATAGGTGTTCATCAAACAGTGCCTTGTTAAGTCTACAAGGTGTTGAGGTGGTTTGTATTTTTCTATTATTCTGTTATGATATATATAATATATATATATATATATTATATATATATATATATGTTATATAAGTATTTAAACAGACTTGTATTAAATTAACTTCTAATTATAAGGTCAAATACTGTCATTATTCCCACATTGTAATATGATACTTGTTAGTAATTTTTATCACGTTCGACCTTTTTCATTTATACTTGGTAACCAAACTGTCACTTCTTATTTTCAGTTCACATAAAACTGATGACCATCCATTTTTAAACGACACGCTAAATTGTTTTTGTTTAACACGCGTTTCGACTCATCATTTTGTAATGTTTATAAATACTAGTGTAGGACCTTCATCGTTAGATGATTAGTTGACTTATACTCTTATAGTTGAAAGTTGTTATTATATTTTTGTATTTAATTAAATAAATTGTTTTTAAAAATTGAATTTGAATCGTAATATAAAAAGTGGCGCAGTCAGTAGGATTCCATTACGCTGCTAGAACCGCGTAGAGAAAAAAGCTTAACTGGTAGCGGTGGATTCCAATCCTTTGAAGGAAAAGAACCTCGAGACGTCCCAACTACAACCGTAGAACACGGCTTCGATGTTTCGATTAATGTAAGTACAAACAATTAAGTATCATCTCGCAAATATTTGTTTTACCAATTTGAATTTTTTTATCGATATATAATTTTGATTTTATTTTATTTTTACTGTTCGACGTTCAATATCCCGGAACATTTTAAACGAATTGTACTATTTCCATTTGGTTTATTTTACTTTGTGCACAATTTTGTAATCTTCTACATTCTTAAACAAAAACGTGGTAAACGTTTTTGATAATTCTAGATATTTTCTTTAATTTGAACTTTTTTATTACCGTATATTTTTAATCAACCGAATAATGGCATCTCCCCAACTTCAGCAGATCCGGAGACTGAACCCTACCGGCTTTCAGAAATCTTTTCCATTGTCCCTGAGTTTGAGGGCGATCAAATCTCGCTAGGGACATTCACTGATGCGTGCGACTGCGCGTATAATATGTCAACGGGCGACCACGCTATCTTTTACTTATACACATTAAAAATAAGCTGAAAGGCAGAGCGGCCCAACTAATTAATTCACGCAACCCCGCGTCCTATTTGGAACTTAAACAACTTTTAAACTCTCATTTCGGTGATTCTAGAGATTTGACATCTCTCATACAAGATTTACAACGTCTAAGACAACTTCCCAACGAATCGCCTCTCACATTTTATAACAGATTGCAAGTACTACTGCCAAATATTCAGAAAACCTCGAATTTGAATGCAGATCAGAAGACAGCCCAAACGAGTCTAATAGACACTATGCGCTGACACTCTTCTGACCGGTTTAGAACCGCGTTTAGGGCAAATCATCCGAGCCGGAAACCCGAAAGACTGTTAGAAGCCACGTACGAATTAGGCGTGAATTACAACTGTCCTACTTCGAAAACCAAAAAACACCTAAACAAATTCCCCCTAAGCCTAATCAACCCTTTCGAAAGCCTAAACCGCAAATTAATAAGTGCCTATCATGTGGAAGATTCGGACATCACACGACCGAATGTCGCTCTCGAAACTACCAGACACCAGTCTATAACAATAGTAGCGGCAAATAATAATTTTAGACCAACCCTTTACTAATAATTTTCACAAAATCAGAATCAACAACCTAGGCAAAATCAGTCACCCTTCAGACAAAACCAGTTCTCTAACCAGCCAAGAACGTTTCAGCAAAGTACGCAACAACCACGCCAATCGGTCATCCAACGGAATCCCGGTTTTCTCGCCCAAATCCAAATAAAACACATCACTTAAATATACGAATTACCCTAACCAGGACGATGATTATATACAGTTAATAATCAACCCTACGATGATTACAATAGCACTGATGATCAAAGGGAATATGATTATTATAGTCAGTCATGCAATCCAGAAGCAATTAATATAATTATCATACTGCTGATAACTATCAAACTGTCGATTTAGATCCCTTAGAGAATCAAAACTATCAGGATTTTCTATCTCTTCCAAATTTAGACCCCCTCCAGACATAACGACCAGCCTCGCAACACAGATCCAAACTATCAATCTCGACGACCTGAACCCGAATATAAACTTTCGGAACAGACATTTCTGTAACTACTCTCCATACTGTAAACTCCAAAAATCTGTACTATATTAACGATGCGACTGGAAACTATAAATTACTAATAGATACTGGCGCAGGAATTTCTATCTTTAAAGAGCATACCGTCAGAAATTATTCTGAACGATTCCCGGAAAATGTCGATATTCAGGGAATTACACAAAAAGATCCCCATTTTTCAGTCAAACCCTTATACCATTCACTCATGGTACCCCATAAAGTATTCATATGTAACCTCGACATCGAGTTTGATGGCATTTTAGGGTTAGATTTTTTAGAACATTATGAATGTGTAATCGATCTAAAATCTAACAACTCAAGACAAATTTCAAAGATATCACTTTTCACAAGTCTCCTCCTTGCCCCTTTCAGATATTCACTCCCTCGACAGTCCCCAACACATCGTCTCAAAAAAAATTCTCAACTATATTTCTATAGAACCTCGCACAGAAAAAATTGTAAACTACGTGTCACCTTTCCAACACCGACGCTGTTTTACATACCATCGAGAAGAGAAAGTCAGACTACCCATTCCTTGGTATATGTAAACCATAACGGGAATTTCTAACTTCAGTTATCAATGCCAACGCCATCCCAAAAACAATTAACTTTGAAACATAACAATAGAACCTCTTGTACAAACACAACCCTGTTTTAACTTTAACGACTCGTACGAAAGTCCAGATATCGACAGAAACTTACTCATAAGACAACAACTCCGGACTGAACATTTAAACGACGAAGAAAAAGACATGATTACCAACCTTTGCTTAGATTTCCAGGATATATTTTACTTAGAAGGAGACTCACTATCCTTTACCAACGAAATTAAGCATTCAATCGAGACTAGTAATTCCAGACCCATCTTACTAAATCTTATAGGTACCCTCAGGTACATAAGAAGAGGTTAAAGACAAGTAAGCAAAATGCTCAACCAAGGTATCATTCGTCACTCACTTCCCGTGGACTTCCCCAGTTGGGTGTTCCCAAAAAGCTAGACGCCTCAGGCAAACAAAAATGGCGTGTCGTCATTGACTACAGGAAACTTAACGAAGTCACAGTAGACGACAAATATCCATTGCCTAACATCTCCGATCTTTAGATCAACTAGCAAATGCCAATATTTTTCTACATTAGATCTCGCCTCCGGTTTTCATCAATAGAGATCGATTCCAAAGATATCCCCAAGACAGCATTTTCAGTCGAAAACGGCCATTACGAGTTTGTTCGTATGCCGTTCGGTTAAAAAACGCCCCGTCCACATTTCAACGTGTCATGGACAACATCTCCTTGAATTCAAAATGAACGTTGTCTAGTATACATGGACGACATCATTGTATACTCCCCAACAATTCACGAACACATTTCACGGTTGACCGAAGTCTTCAAACGTCTTCGCAAATCAAATCTAAGATTCAACCGACAAATGTGAATTCTTAAGAAAAGAGTAGCGTATCTTGGTCATCTAATTACGCAACAAGGTGTAAAACCGAACCCCGAAAAAGTCAGTTGTCCAAATTTCCCAGAACCAAAATCCAAAAGACATTAAATCTTTCTTAGGATTGGCCGGATACTATAGAAGATTCATCCCCACTTTGCCAAAATGTCAAAACCACTTACAAAACTTCTCCAAAAGATGCAAGATTCTTCTTTGATTCTGATTGTAAGTCATCATTTAACGACTTAAAGAAAGCTCTCATTTCAGACCCCATTCTCAACTACCCAAATTTTGAAGAACCCGTTTCTTCTCACCACGGATGCCAGCGCTTTCGCGATTGGTGCAGTTCTTTCGCAAGGTCCTGTAGGAAAAGATTTCCTATCGCTTATGCCTCTCGCACTTTATGTGCGGCCGAAAACTCGATATTCTACCATCGAAAGGGAATTGCTTGCCATAGTGTGGGCAGTAAAACACTTCCGTCCGTATTATTTGGCGTAAGTTTACTTTAATTACCGATCACCGCCCGCTTACGTGGCTTTTCTCGATCAAAGATCCAGGCAGTAGACTTGCCAGATGGCGACTAAAACTCGAAGAGTACAATTATAAGATTGAACACAAACTGGAAAGATAAACAAAAATGCAGACGCTCTATCGCGAATTAAATCAATCACTTTCACCAAATAGCCAATTTTCAGTCAAAAATCCACGCCTTCAATGACACGACTCAGAAGACGAAGGTGAACAAGAATCCGAAGAACCCGAACTTAATGACGAACTACTAACTAACGAATTTAACAAATTTGTCGACTTATATAAACAAGATCTCTAATTGACTACTCGAAATCGAACGACAAATTGTCAACTTCTCGACAAAACTCATAACAAATTATTACATTCTTTTGGCAAAACAAGTTAACTGATCTCCACGATGGATCATGGATGATATCTTCGAAGAAGATATTAACTTTGAAAACTATTCTCTCAACACCTTTGCCAGTAAATCAGTAAAAATCGTAATACTTTATAATCCCCATCCCATTTGACCCAGAACAGTCGTTCAATT
The DNA here is from genome assembly GCA_034190945.1 of Octodonta nipae. NCBI lineage: Eukaryota > Metazoa > Arthropoda > Insecta > Coleoptera > Chrysomelidae > Octodonta > Octodonta nipae. The sequence continues at coordinate 79,270,043 of CM067218.1, forward strand.
TCTGTTTTTCATCATTTACAAATCACAGAATAAATTTGATCCCGAAACAACGTACTATGTCGAAAACAATTTGGAACTTCCAATTCTCGAAACCTTTTCTTATATCTTTGCAGACAAAGATATTAAACTGAAAATATGTCAAAAACATTTTAAAAACACCTTCAGAACACGAAATACCGCAATTTTAGAAAACTATCACCAAGGAAAAAATAATCTTCATCGCGGAATCAACGAAACGGTCAGACGAATAAAGGAAAAATAATTGGACCGGTTAACAAAAAACGTAGAAAATTTCATCAAATCTTGCGAAATTTTTCAAAAGGTGAAAACATGTCGAAAAAACCTAAGTTCCCCTTTAGTTATACAGAACGCCGAAACACCTTTCGAGCGAATTAATGTCGACGTTTTTGAATACCCATCGAGAAATTACGCTCTGACAGTTAGAGACGAGCTAACAAAATTCACACAGGCATATCCAATAAAGGATAAAACAGCAAAACCGTCGTTAACACGCTTATCCTTTATTTCCAACATTACGGCACCCCGTTGCGAATTCATTGCGACTGCGCCGTGAATTTGATAATGTTCTAATGAAAGACCTCTGTGAGCTTTACAACATAAAACTTACATTCTCAAGTGTGGGTCACCCAATCCAACGGTTCCATTGAACGATTCCACTCAACATTATCGGAAATGATCAGAGCAAATATAGCCGAAAACCCAGACGAACATTCGTTTACGTTTTGCCATACGCAATAATTACTTATAACACACCAAAAATAAAACTCTGGCTTTACACCTACGAGCTTATTTTTGGCCACACGTCTAGTAGACCCGAAAACGCTTTATAACCAGAACCTCATTTCCAATACGTAAGAGATCTCAACAATCGTATGGAGTACTTTTACAAACTAGCGCGTTCAAAACTGAACAACAAAAAGAAAAGGCAAAAACTCGATTTGACCAACACGTACCTGAAAAACCGACCAAATTAATACATAGGCGAAAAGTATATTGAAAGAATCGCAAATTTCTGGTAAATCACAAAATAAATATAATGGTCCTTTCCAAATAATGAACTCTTTCAAATTCTGCAGTCTTACTAAATCCCGAGACAATCAATCTACAAAAGCAATTTTGACAGATTGAAACCATATTTTGAGTGAAAATTACTTCTTTTCAGACTCCTCGGACTCTTCTCAATCGCACATCTCAATATATACGATAACCTATAAACAACACCGTAGGACTCTTCTTTCATGAAGAAGGAAGCATCAAAATTCGAATGACAAGTGGACATTGCTTGTCTACAAAGATCTCCACCCATTCGGTGACGCAATTTCCAATAATGACAAAATACTAGACACTTTAGTTGACACTATCAATTCAAACTTAACTACTCTACTTAGTTCATTCAAACCACAAGTACAAACACACGTCAGCCTTCTCAACAAATATCAGACACAGTAAACTTGAAATATCAAGAAATATTCGCGGACACGAAATTCACTTAAACCGACAGAAACGCGGACTTATTAATGGATTAGGAACAATTTGGAAATCAATAACTGGCACTCTGGATGCAAACGATGGTCAATATTTTTATGATTGTATCAACAAGATTACTCATGACGAACAACAAATCGAAAATCTACTGAAGAACCAAATCTCTGTTACGACTTCCGTAATCAAAAATTTAATTCAACGGTTCGTAAACTACAAATAGACGAAGAAACCTTTAATAAGAATATTAATGAAATCAGGCAAGCCATGCTTTTATTTCAGACGACTTCAGTTCTTTGAGACACTTGTCAAAACTCTAGATTTATGTGAATCATTAATGGAAAGCTATGTCTTTATTCAAGATGCCCTTAATGATGTATTATCGGCAATAATCTTTCGCTCGCATTAAAATGTTACATAGTTCAATCATTACACCGGCAGATTTGGTCGACTCACTTCAAATATCTCTCACTCTTTGCACAAAAACAATTTGCCCTATCTATCTATTAATGCCCATAATATTGCACAATATATCGACATCATCGAATTGGAAGCATTTCAATTAGACACGAAATAATTTTTGTATTAAGAATCCCCTTAGTAAACCCTGAAACTTTTACCCTTTTTCGTTTATACCCAATTCCGATACTTGACGACCGAACAGGGTTTCATCACATTTACCAACCACAACCAAATATATTGCGAAAAACGATGATTCACTATTGTATTACTACATTTCGGAACTTGGACAACTGCAAGTCCTTAAGCCAAGTTCAATGGATATGTTCAGACGTTCTCCCGTATCCTATAGATAGCGATTCAACTTGTGAGGCCCAGCTGTTGAAGCAGTCCACCTTCCTTCCAAAGGTTTGTCAGACTTCCATATTCTACGCCAAGGACTACAATGTATATAAGATTAGCTCAAACTTTTGGCTAATTACTGTTTCTGACATTTTACCTATCACCATAAAGTGCAGTGGAAACAGCGTTGTAACACTAACAATTACAACAAACTCAGTCCTAAATTTGCAGGCCGATTGTAACGCATTCATTGGCAACACTCGAATTCATTCAAGCAAACTGATGACATTTCCAAATATCACATACAAGAGTCATCCAATTCAAATACCGTACAACTGCTGCAAATCTATACCACCGAAAACTATGTCCCAGATCTAAAGCCACTCAGACTAAACAAGATCGATGCAGACGACCTCAACATAGCTCAACATAAGTTGAAACCAATATTCAGAAGAGCTAGACATTAATAAATACCAACCGTTTATTAAAAAAACCATGCCATGGTTCACAATTTTATCAATTACATTAATCGTTTTACTAATCCTTATCTACATTTTCTATAAATGCAAACCAAGAAGAAAATCCAGATTGTTGGCCATAACAACAAACGGCGACGATCCACCGTCACCTTCACCAATGCCATGTAGTCAAGTCAGAACTTCAGATTCCTTCCCAGACGACGTCCAAGTATTCGACTCCAGGAACCCATCGAAGATACAGAACTCACAAAAATGGTTTTGAAAAGTTGAAGCACAGCATCAACTTTTTCAGGATAAATGGAGTTGTTTATAAGTATTTAACAGACTTTGTATTAATTAACTTCTAATTATAAAGGTCAAATACTGTCATTATTCCCACATTGTAATATGATACTTGTTAGTAATTTTTATCACGTTCGACCTTTTCATTTATACTTGGTAACCAAAACTGTACACTTCTTATTTTCAGTTCACATAAAAACTGATTACCATCCATTTTGAAACGACACGCTTAAATTTGTCTTTGTTAAACACGCGTGTCGACTCATCATTTTGTAATGTTATAATACTAGTGTAGGACCTTCAGTCGTTAGATGATTAGTTGACTTATATTCTTATAGTTGAAAGTTGTTATTTATTTTTGTATTTAATTAAATAAATTGTTTTTAAAAAGTGAATTTTGAAAATCGTAATATAAAATATATATATATATATATATATATATATATATATATATATGTGGTTGATGATTTATTCCGGTGTACATATGTTCGTCTGTATTCGTTTGAAAAATCACTTGACGTTTCGCCAAAATCATATTTGGCTTTCTCAAAAGATACTAAGTAACTCTTTTGAGACTTGCCCATTTTTAAGTATTAAAATGGATATAGTATGTTATCCTTAAGAGATAGACATATGCCATTTCGGACTTTTCTGTAGACATCTATAAGATGCAAAATTCCACCATACATTATTTTGTTATATCTCAAGGGGTTTAGGCAGCGTTTTCGTTGAAAGCTCCTAGACGGCTTATTTTTTTTTTCGGCAAATCAACACATATTGTTATATTTGAAGACGCGAGATGTAAGACCGACATCTAGGATTTTAGAGAGAATTAGCACACAGAGGTTCCGAATCTGGAGCCATTCCGTGTAATTGCTGTTCTCCCTCAACTCCTAGGATAGAATGTCACGATAAAATTTTCAGGTTACTTCACCTGTCAGAGATATTGAATACTCTCTTCGAGGTGTCATTCCTTTGTACGCAAGACATATATATATATATATATATATATATATATATATATATATATATATATATATATATATATAATATTGTTTCTGGTTAGGGAACCTTCATCAGTTGCGCTTTCCACAATTGAATGTCCTCTCGAACACTTCTATATGTATTTGATACATTTCGTTAAATTTGAAGTCGCGAGATGTAAGACCGACATCTAGGATTTTCGAGAGAATTAGCACACAGGTTCCGAATCTGGCTCCAGATTTAACGAAATTATCAAATAGATAAAGAAATCTTCGAGAGGACATTCAATTGTGGGAAACGCAACTGATGAAGGTTCCCTAACCAGAAACAATATATATTATATATATTGTCTTGCATACAAAGGAATGACACGTCGAAGAGAGTACATATTGTTATATTTTAGCCAATATATATAAAAAACAACAAACTATATACTAAAATCTTCCTCGAGAACCACTGGTGAAAACAACATGAAAATCGGTGCGGTGTTTTTTGAGTTTATCACGAAGAGATAGACAGATATATAGTGATAGTGATTTAGTGATACAGAGTGCGGCAAAACAAACAGTACATTGGCGATGGGCGACTACATCTGCTGTAATGGGGATGGGAACCTGGGAGGAGGGATTCATTGTGTCCAGTCACTCACCCCGTTTTCAGTCGTACCAATGCTTTTTTTGAAAGCGGTCGTTCTTCATCATCACTCAGCGGACCGCCCGACGGCTCTTTAACATTCCAAGTCGTAATCCCGTTCCGCACCCTAATTTTATCGCGAGTTGGGTTCCTCCATTTTAAGAAACTGGTTCAACAGAAAGGTCTAGGGGTATGGGAAAACCCAAAACAGTAACAACTCCCGAAAATGTTGCTCTAGTGAACAGCTGTCGAACAATCACCACACGCTTTGCCCGGAAACATGGAACTGAATAAACATTAAGATTTTTTCTTCCATTTTGCATTTGCGTTTTTTTCTGTGGGGCTACCTTAAGGAAAACGTTTTTAAGCATCGTCCTCACAATTTGGAAGAACTGAAGATCCTTATTACAGAGGAAATCGCCGCTATTCCGATCGATATGGGCCAGAACTCAGTTGAAAACTTTAGAAATCGGACATCATTTTGCTGATGTGATCTTTAAACCTTAAGTGAAAAAATGGGGTGTAGTATTCAAGCAGAATAAACCACTTTTTCGTAAGTTGTACGAATTTTTTTAATAGCCCGTCAAAACTGCAGTTTGTTTTGCCGCACCCTGTTTATATAATAGATATTTGTAAGATATTGCACTCACTGACAAGGAAATCGTAACATCTAGAAGGGAGGGGGTGTTTAAATTTAAAATTGTTTAGATAAAACATAGATTTGAAGTAAGGATTAAATGATTACAATTTCATTAAAAATACCAAGGAGTTTAATTTTTTTTAATAAAGTTTCTTAATAATGTGTTTTTGACCTCATAACAGTAGTCCGATTTCTGTTAGTGTAGTTTGAAGCGATTATCCTGTGAAGCGCGATAATAGTGTAACGAAAAACAAAATATCCTTGCTCTTAATCCCTCTGGCTTGAAGAGCCAGGGGGCGATAACAGTGCCTATGAGCTGCTCAGTATATTTTCAAGGATGGGTGGGTACTATATTTTTTTAGCTTGAACACTCACTTTTAAGGCGCCAGGCTGGGAGGACATAAAGAGAAAATTATACTAAATTCGATACAAGTTTATCTCAATATTCATCCAAAATACACTGGTTCCGTGAAGGGGTAGAAAACTTTAAAAATGGTTCCCTGAAGGGGAGAAAGAAATGAACAAGTACTTTTAAAATGTGCTCAATTTAATTACTTACAGAGATCTGATATTTATGGGAGTATGGTCGAAGGAGTTAGCTTGGTTGCTGACTATCAGCGGTAATGGACTATTTGGTCGGCCGGGTAAATTAGGCGTTCAATTGGGACTAATAGTAGACCCACTCGACACAATGGTTCCCACTCTCTGATGTAAATGGCGTCAGGGTACTTGGATGGTTGGCTGTCTTAGTGTGGACTAGCCCTCCCGATGGAACCAATGGTAGACCCACTGAACGTCTTGAGGCTGCGTCCTTGCATAGACTTTAAAGATAAAAATTATATTATCCCTGTGCCTCGTTCCAGCCAAATTTATAAGATGAGTGCTCAAGCCAAATTTTTAACTTTTTTATACAATTTATTTAACAAAATTGGGAGCCCCACGTTGGACGCCAATTATAAAGCGATAATCCTGTGAAGCGTGATAATAGTGTAACGAAAAACAAAATATTTTTAATCCCTCTGGCTTGAAGTGCCTATGAGCTGCTCAGTATATTTTCCGGGAGGGAGTGAGTACTATGTTTTTTTAGCTTGAACACTCACCTTTAGGGCGCCAGGCTGGGAGGGCACCAAGAGAAAAAGATACAAAATACAATGGTTCCCTGAAGGAGTAGAAAAGTTTAAAAATGGTTACCTGAAAGGGAGAAAGAAATGAACAAGTGCTTTCAAAATGTGCTCAATTTAATCACTTACAGAGATCTGATATTTATGGGAGTATGGTCGAAGGGCTTCTGAATTGGCCTGGTTGCTGACTATCAGCGGTAATCGGCTATTTGGTCGGCCTGGTGTGGATTAGCCGTTCAATTGTGTAACGGAAATTCCTCATGACACTTTTAGGAAATTAATTAAACAATTATTAGCATAACATCATCATAAACCATTCTAGGTAACCCCATTAAATTCAGCATGTCTACAAAAATTATCACATACACCAAATAGTTGAAATAACAAAACAATCGATGGCACACTTCGATAATTGATGTCAATCGCCCACCATCAGTCGACAGTTCAAAATGTAGCATAGTAATGATTAGATGTAGTTAGCATAGTGTAACCAAATAATAAGTAGAAATAAACAGATAGTCTTTACAACTAGTATATTTGGTCGAGGCCGCTGCCTGCAACAGTATAATATCACATGGCGATCTTGAACTGTAAATAATGACCAATCTTCACATGGCTATCCTGCCCTCGAACATAATCTTCTGACAGAATAATTCAGCCGACAGAAACTACATGATTTTCAATAATGGGTACCACTCAGTCAAAAAGCCAAACTCAAGGAACGTCTGACAATGGGGAAGTCAATTCCAATGTCTATTATATAATAATATATAAATGAACATAATTTCCCGCTAGACGTAAGAGTATTGTTATACGTAATAGCTGCAGTAGCCCTGGTAATGTTGCTAATAAAACTTAAAAATATACACAGGAGAAATATACAAAGGGACATATCAAGAAGTATGGCTATTCTAGATAGGCAAGACCAACAGCCCTATATGTTGTAAGGTACAGAACATTATAACATATTGTTACGTATGTTAAGGGGTTCTGGGGGCTAAGTTATTCTAAGGCCTTGTTAGGTTGTCAGAATACACTTTATTATCTGCTGGTTACATGAGTTGTCTATTCAGATGGTATAATACAACTAACTACAAATGAACAATAATTATTAGTTGAGAGATACGGTCCTATCCATTCTTTGCATACGGCACACCGATGATAAAGTACTTAAAGGTGTCGTCGATGAGTGCGACGGAGACCCTGAACGCCAGTGGTAACTGTGTTCAATTGTGACACTCCCCCACGTTGATAAGACATCGCCCTCGATGTCCCAATTGACAACGACATCATCTCGATATGCGAAGCCTTCGGGTTCCACATCTCCAACTCTAAAAAAAACACAGCAGTACAAATTCACAATAAAAAATCTTACATAAAATCTTATTTAAATTCAACTTTACTGTCTCAACTATCCTAAAGACTTAAACATCCTAGAGTCTTAACCATCCTAGAGGTTTGAACTATCTAAGAGTATCTAAGACTATCTAAGAGATGTCCTAGCGACTTAAGTATCCTAGAGACTTAACAATCTAACAGGTTTAAACTATCTAAGAGTCTTAACTATCCTAGAGACTTAACTATTAAAGAGATTTAAACAATCTAAGAGGCCTCCTAACTTAATCAGTTATTAAATACAAACTTATTTCGAACTATCCTTCAATACTTGGACTTATGTTTAAAGATTATTAATTAGACTATGTCTCTATTTATCTAGAATCTAACCCTTATTTATTTAGAACCTACGCTTATTTATTTAGAACATGTTCTACTTTATATAGATGTGAGTAAAGGCTACCGGTTTCTTTTTATTTTTACTACATGTAGTGGGTTCATCCCCTTCTTTACAACTATTATCTATAATTTCTTTTTTATTACATCTTCAACTCTTCCATTTACTGTTTCTAAATTTGTTATGTTCTCAGTGTTTTCTGTGAATTTTCTGGACTGTTTTACCACAAACTGATACGTTAACCATCCGCAGAAAGTTAAAAATACCAAGATTATTAAAGTACTATATTAGGAGATTCTTGTAAAATATACTACGGAAACTATACTTATTTCTGCTGTAACAATTTGGGTCCTATCACCAGTGTAACAGTTTTGCCCTAACCTGTTGTATAATGGGGAAAGAAATATAGTATATAGAACCTGAGAGAAAAGGGAAATGCTGCCACCACCCGAAGAAAATTTGTGTTGGAGAGAAAGACTCCGGGAACCCTTCTCTGTAAATGTTAGCTGAAAATAAATAATATAAAAGGAACTTTACTGCCCCTTATCTGCCTTGACTCTCAGTCCTTGGTAGCTTCTGGTTTTCGTCACCTGGCCTCCTCTAAGTCCCCAGGCTTCTCAAATGCTGGTGGTTGTATGGGAAGAAGGAAGGAGTTAAAAGTAAACAGCGAAAAAAAATGACACATATATTGAATTAAAACAAAATGAAATGAAAGAACAATTAGAAACAATAAAGCAATCCCGAAATGTAACACAAAAAAAAATACAAAACAAGTAACCTCAATTTTTAGTGGTTAAACAATACTTAAGAACAAATGTAACTCCCCAATTTATGTTTTTTAATTAATTAACCCCAAGAAAATATGAAAATAACTTTAAGGGACACAATATTAATTATACCCACTAATCCTGGGAATGACAGGTACAATTAGACCCTATTTAAGCCCTATCGGTGCCTACTACAATAGGTCTTCCCTTATATCAGCAAGCGTTGGTGAGCCAGTCTATCCAACGCATCCCCAATAAACATATAATATATACTCTCTTCGAGGTGTCATTCCTCTTGAAAATCCTAGATGTCGGTCTTACATCTCGCGTCTTCAAATATAATATATATCTATATATAAATAAAAAAAACAAACTAAACCAAAACCAAATTTAAACAAGATATCATAAGACAAGAAACCTAAACTTTTGCCGCTCGTTCCTTTTGCCGACTCAGGGCGTCAGATGAAATCTTTACCAGGTTACAATCTAGCTGTGCGTACCCCGACGCTACTTAGTCCCTATCACGAGGTCTCTTCCCTGCCGTTTGCTGGTCTAAGAAACCTCTACCCTGGTTTCAGAATCTGAACCTACAACTCTACGGACAAACTCACAGGTTTTGGCACTAACACTCCTCGGTTAGTAAAATAAAAAGGTACTCACCGGATGCGATTTATCCGTTAATCCCAAAAGGTTTACCCGTGAATTAAAAGAAATTATACCTCACTGGATTTTTAGCTAGCTAATCACTGTTAAAAACACACTCGCGACTTTCGCGTTTCCCGTCCCTCGACGATAAATTTTACAATGACTCTATAATTTAGTTCCTAAAACCCTATTTGGACAGGTGAAACGTTCCTCTCTTAGGAGTCTGGTTTCCACCTTTTTTATGACGACTCCTTTTCTTGAGTTCCGGCCCCGAACTAGTTTGGAAATTCTCTGGACTAGTTCCTCGTGAACTTTAGCCCCTCCCATATGGGTACTATCTTCACGAATAACTTAACAACAAAACCCCCTACCGCGTGAGTTTTTCATTGTGCGATTGGCTGAATCTTCCGCCATTAACCGACGTGTTCTACGCACGTGCCTTTCTTTGGCATGTTAGAAAAAAAATATTCTAGAACAACTTTTAAATAAGGACAGCAAAAATCAGCAATTTTTCTCTAACTGCGTAAAATCGGCCATCTTTGGTTTTTGTTTAAAATGTTGCAACACAATTTGTGTCTACCTGGTTTTTAGCACGTACAAGAGTTCAGCTTTCTGCTAACCATGAATCGACAAAAAAAAACAAAACGGAACGATATGTATAAACTATTCATTGTTTAAATAAAAGTATTATAACATGGAAAATGGGTTAAATTTCGCAATATATGCAAGTGGTATACAAAGGTGAAATTTCATAATTCTAGGGACATGTTTAATTTTCTGCAGTACGAGCGAAATTTTTCTATACGACGTTTTTTTAGTTTACTTACTTGAACAAATATTAAATAACATATCCGATAAAAGAATAAAGAATTGAAAAAAAAATGCATTATGAATTCCTGTAAACATCCTCGGGATGTTACATCATTCCCCCCTTCGAAAAATTTAAGGCTCAGTAGCCTTGAATTTTCCTGAAAAATTCCAAAACTTTTCGATCTCCACTCGTAAAGCAAAATTTTCATTACAATTTCTGTTGTCGCATTTATACTTAAGTCTATTGACAAAGTTGCACTTTTCCGTTACAAAATTTAATTGAACGCACTTCACAAACACACTCGATGCTTTTGTAGACGCTGCATTTTCTCCCTATCTCCACTACTAAACGCCGCTAAATCATATCAGCTGAGATGAGGTAGGTCAAAATTAGTTCAGTAGGTAACATGCGAAAAATTGATTTAACGCAAACCAAAGTTGGAGACAACCTGGTTGATGTCCAAATTACGCACTACTTTTGAGAGTCTTTACAAATTATACGTTTTACGCCACAAGTAAAAGTTTGTTATGGTTTTTGAAAGTTCTTTCGCTCGTCCGCGGAAATGTCTAAAATATCAGTGCTATGAGGGGCGGACGGTTTCACGAAACTGACGTTAGTGAACGAATCGGTCGACCTGGTTTGAATCAAACGGTATTAATTTTGCTTTCTGTTACTGCATATATTTGGGCTGGCTAATTGGCTGTCCGGGTTGAACAGTGAAGTTCGTTTGGCTCTGGAACTCATACTATTTTGGATCATTTTGGCATCTCTGATATCTGGAACTTATAATTCGGTATCTGCTTCTCCCTTGGCTAGTTATCTTTTGTGGAACTTATTCCCTGGTAAATTTGGCTGTCTGTCGTCCGGCTTTACTCGCACCAATATTTTATCATCTTTATCTTTATATCGCTATGTCGCCTGTGTTCATCAACGCACCTGCCTTTTCTCAGGCAAACCGATTCCTAGGACATTTCCTATGTCCGGGAACCAAAAACTCTTCATGGCTTCTGCCATCTTTTATTACAACTCTTCATTGCTTCATCATTGAAACCTGTGTAGCCCTACCTGGACTGGGTAGCCACACTAAACAAAATTCTCCTGGACTTTTCCCAAAAGTCCTGACTTCCACTCTCGTATCCAACCAATTAATTTTCATCTGGATTCTCTCGATCCATTTCGACTCCGTGTGTAGATACACTTTAACCTGTGTGTATCCACACCAATATTACATCTGGACGATTTTTTTTTCTACAGCCTGTCGTCTTATTTACCAAAATTAAATAAAACCCTTTTTTTCTCCTAGATAACCTTGATCTGTTTTAACTTGCACACGTTTGACTGAATAGTACTGATATTTCTCAAGCCACTTCTGGTTCCAAAAGCTTCATCTTCTGCCCATAATTACGATGTCCATTTCCACGATTGACTGGATTCTGAAGCGATGACATTCGCGAAATTTTACCTTACCGTTTTATTCCGAACTTGAAATCGAACCATTAAGTCCTTTCGCGACCTTATAACGCATTACTTTGTATTTCGAAATGCACGATTGTCCTTGCACGCACTGACGTGAATCTGTCCATGGGCACTACGCGTACCTCTATTACCGTACTATTAACTCCAGGTTACCAACTTTTTGAACATCCCCTGAACTTGATATGTATCGTAGTATTTTAGCTAAGCGCTAGTAGGAGATCTGCATCAGGATCTCTGCCTCTCCACAGACCATGACAATGGAAACTGATGACTTCTTTCTTGAAGCCATACAAAAGACCATTTTTTAAGTCTTTAAATTACATCATATTACAATACAATTATTAATTTCAATAACCAAAAGCAAAAAAATTAAACCCATAAATATTTCCAACAACAATACAAAAAAAAATCTCAAGATTCTATCAAAAGTACAAAATCAAAATAAAAATCAAAACTAACAATGTTACTAAACATTACATACACACACGTTCCCAATAATATTTTCAAAAATCATCAAATTAAAATAAACTTATTTATATAAATACCAAAATCAAAATTCAAAATAATTATCCCAAATCAATTACAATATATAAATAACCCAACTTTAAATAAACATATTTATCAACATTTCAAAATGTCTGAACGTGATTTGTTAAGTTTCGTTTATATCCCAAATAAAATAAGTAAAACATCTATCTCTAACATTTTTATAATATATCAAACTTAAATCCCAACTAAATTCTTCCAAATAATTGCCCTGGCTCAAAGCAAACATTTGTGAATACCCTTCATCCAATATCTGAAGAATATTGGGTCTGTGAGTCCATCATTGACTCCTATAGTTCGTGACACCAAAATCAAAGAAAAGAAAATCTATATAAAAAAAGACAATTTGTCTCAGCTCACACTGGTGAGCATGTCTCCATCTTACTTTATTTAAAAAAAAACAAAAGACTGACTCAATTATTGATCCATCTTCCAAAACAAACAAAATCAAATATCTCTAAAGCTTACTCATTTGTTGCTATAAAGAGCTGAATACAACCTTTATCTTTGCTACTCATTAAAGACCCTTCCAACTATCTATATTTTTACTTGTATATCCACAGTACAGCCCCTGTGATTAATCCTTTATCTAGTGAAAACAATTAGTAGGTACTTCAAAATTTCGTACTCTTTATGATCATGCCTCGTACTACTAAAATCCATTGTAATAATTATTCGCACTTCGTTCAAATATAATACTGCTTATGCTGAGGCCGTAGTCTGTACACTAAAAAATTGTTGACTGAGTACATTCTTCAGTGAACATTACTCCGAGCGTTTACCTTTTATTTATATAGTTTACACTATTTTTTTACATATCCGGTATTCAATTAATTATTTTCATTCATGGCAATAATTTCTTCTCTTAAAAAAAATTCTCTTCATCTACTTTACTTTCTTTCAAAATACTCTAAGTCGTCTGAATACTTATCTCATTACATTTAATAAAATATTTCATAATTTTACCAGAATTAACATTGCATTTATGCTACAATGCATAGGATACCATATTATCTTTTTATTTCTGCGGCGATTATATAACGTTAGTTAGCATTTCGCTTGAGTTATCTATGTTTCTCGGACTCTAATCTCGAAACTAAAATTTTGCATTTATTTTCAAAAATAAAATTTGTTTACAGTTTATGTCATATAGGAAAATCTTACGGTTGGAGACCAAAAATTATCTACGTACTACAACAAAAAATTTGTAATCTCACATTTGGACAAAATAGATCTTTGTATTATAAAATAGAAAATTCTACATAAGATTTAGCCTTCAACGACTTCTCTAGGACATATGAATGGTTATGATAACCTTTTATGGGGGAGAAAAAAAAGTCTGTTTGGTATAGACTTCCAGGGGAGGGGGAATCAGGATATTTACATCCCTCATCCGGGCATGTATTAATTTTGCTTGGATTTTACAGCTAGCCAATACATAAAAGCTGCGAAAAATATTCTCAACCGTTTTTCGCACGGCGATTTCAGGGGAGGGGGAATCAGGATTTTTACATCCCTCATCCGGGCTTGTATTAATTTTGCAAGGGTTTTACTGCTGACCAATACAAAAAAGTCGCGAAAAATATTCTTAACCGTTTTTCGCACGGTGATGCCATTACCTTAATAATGAAAACGCAAGGGGGGTTTTCTGGTTCTACTGATTGCGTCCTTCGTCTAGGGTCCTCGGTGCTACTCAGGCATTTCTTCAACTCCTCTTTATCAACATCGATCCATCCGGGGAGAATTACTCGCGGCGTAGGTTGCTCCTCCTCATCTTCAGTCGGATCTCCATCAGTCTCCGGTTCCGAAATCATCGTTTCGACTTCCTCATCGTCGGTCGATTCCACCTTATTATAACCACCTGTCTGGCGTGGTTTAAAATCCTTTAGCCGATTTATATGCACCACTTGGTCATCTCGACCTCCTACTTTTCGAATTCTATACGTCACTGGGCCGATTTCTTCCATTATCCTGTAAGGTCCTACCCAATTCTTGGTCAGTTTTTTCGATTTACCTACAATAGTTCCCATATCCTTTAAATAAACCAAATCTCCTAATTCATAATGTCGCTCTCGTGTCTTTTTATTGTATTGTTTTATCTATTTTCTTGAACGTCCCGGTATACTCTAGATAATCTGGCCATCATTTCAGATGCGTAATTGTCATCGTAATCATATCGTATTCGTTGCGGACGTATTATTTCATCGACGGGCAAAGTCATGTCTCTACCGTGAAGTAAGAAAAAAGGCGAATATTTTGTGGAGGAATGGATGTGACTACGATAAGCAGCTAATACGTATGGAATAAACGTATCCCAATCTTTCTGATTGTCGTTTATATAATGTGACAAAATATCTTTTAAAACTCTATGCATTCGTTCTATTTGCCCGTTCGTGGAAGGTGCATAACTAGACGTCTGAATTTTTTCAATTTTTAAAAGTTTACATATCTCTTTAAATAATGTGGACGTAAAGTTTGTGCCTTTATCTGTTAATAATCTCTTAGGCGTACCGTGACGACATATGATGTGTTCTACAAAGGCTCTTGCTACCGTGTCCGCTCTTTGATTTGGTAAAGGTATTGCTTCCGCATATTTTGTAAAATGGTCCTGAAACGTTAACAAGTATTTGTTACTTTGCATTGTGGTCAGTAAAGGTCCAACGATATCCATCGAGGTTAATTCCCATGGTTCACTCACAAACGTGAAATGTTGCAGTGGTACTTTCTTAAAATGTGGTGACGTTTTTCGCTGATTACATGATTCACATGTATCACAATATTTTTCAATCTCTGTTTTCATCCCGGGCCAATAAAATCGTGTTTGTATAAGTTGATAAGTTTTTTGTCTTCCTGCGTGTCCGCTCATTATGTTATCGTGAAAATCCCTGAGTACTTTATTAACGTAGGTTTTCGGTATCACTAGCTGGTCTTCATCTCTTTTATATAGAACACCATCTTTGTCCATAAAATAATTAAGCTCGTCGTCGTCTCTATTTCCTGTCTTAACTTCGCTTAAATGGTTTAAGATCCCTTTGCAAAATGTATCTTTATTTTGTTCTCTCACTATCGCATCTCGTTCCCAATTAGGTTCTATAAGTTCTTCTTCAATCATGGCAATTTGACGAATTGTTGATTTAGATGTATCAAAAATACTAATTTTAATTTGTGCGGTTGAAAATATGAAATTAACCATGTCTTTCGTTTCATGCCACAATTCCTCCGTTAAATCATCCTTTATTAAAATTATATTTTGTTCATTATTTTCGTAAGCCATCTTATATAGCTCTTGTAAGCCTGTCCACATAGATTCTAAATTTATTTGCTCATCAGTTCGTTCTCCCAGTATTAAATAAAATATTGTCCTCTGTCTGTCGGTAATTTTAACGGTTTGTCCAGCATCTGCGTTTTCTAAAGCAGTCCCGCGTAAGTGCTCCTTGGTAACGAATTTTACTATAGACAAGTCATCGGGTAATTCAGTTACTATTTCCATATCTTTTATTTGTGGTAATGCGTATTTCCTGCGATAATCTATGAAATCCAGATAAGACATATCTACATAGTTATCCTCGGTATTATACATGCGACTTAATGCATCAGCGTTTCCATGTTTTCGACCAGGCCGGTGAATTACTTCGAAATCGTATTCTGCAAGCGAGAGGGCCCATCGCGTCAATCTGGAGCTCGGATCTTTCATTGTCAATAACCATTTTAACGCTCGGTGATCTGTGATTAAAGTAAATTTGGAGTTGGTAAGAAAACACGAAAATTGTCGTACTCCAAAAATAACAGCAAGTAACTCTTTTTCCGTGGTAGAATAGTTTTTCTCTGCTTGATTCATTTGTCGGCTTGCAAACGCCACCGGTCTCTCGTGCCCATCCCTGATTTGTCTTAATATGGCGCCAACGCCCGTATTGGACGCGTCAGTGGCTAAAATGAACGGCTGACTAAAATCTGGGAATATTAAAAGCGTGTCATTTGTTAAAGCGCCCTTTAATTTTTCTATTGACTCTAAAACTTCGGCAGTGATTTGAAACTTCACGTCTTTCTTCGTTAAATTTGTCAATGGTGTAGTTAATTCCGTTATCCTCGGTATAAATCTTCTATACCATCCAACTAGTCCTAAAAATGATCGTACTCCTTTAACATTTTTCGGTATTGGAAATTCTTTGATACTTCTAATTTTCTCTGGGTCTGGTAAAATTCCTTCTTGTGTTAAAATATGTCCCAAATATTTTACTTTTTCTACGATAAAATTACACTTTTTCGGTTTTAATTTAATATTAGCATCTCTTAGTCTTTCGAACACATTTCTAATTCGTTTTATATGCTCTCTGGGACCGTCAGAATTATATATCACTATGTCATCCAAGTAAACCATAACCGAATCTCCGGTCAAACCTGATAAGGTAACATTCATAAATCTCTGAAATGTAGATGGTGCATTAACTAACCCGAAGGGCATCTTTAAGTATTCATAATGTCCATGATAAGTGCTAAATCCTGTAAGCGGTATATCCTTTTCTTCCATGGGAATTTGATGATAAGCTTCTGCTACATCGATCACCGAAAATAAAGCTTTATTTCCCGCCTGATAACCTTGAAGTAAATCAGAAATATTTGGTAGTGGATAATATTCTTTTTTCGTAACACTATTTAATCCTCGATAATCAATACACATTCTAATCTTTTCTTCTCCATCGGGCAATGTCTTGGATACAAGAACAACAGGGGCGGACCAAGGGCTCGCTGAAGGGCGAATAACTTGTGTTTCTAGCAGTCTATCGATTTCATCCTGCAATATCTGTCTTTGCTTATAAGGAATTCGAAACGGAGCTTTACAAATTGGTTGTGCTCCAGGTTCTAACGTGATACAATGTTTAACTCGAGACGCGCTTGGTAAAACTTCCCTTTCGCCCATAAATAAATCAGAATATTCTTCCAACAAATTTTGAAGTTGTACTTTAGTATCAGTCTTCAAATGCCCAAGATCAAATTCTTTCAACCATTCTTTATTTGCTAAATTTACTCTTCCTATCGTGGCTGATTTTGATGAATCTTTCATTTCTGTTGCCATCAATGCAATACCCAAGTCCTGTCCTTTTTGAATTCTCACTTCCTGGTCTGACAGATTTAATAAACGTATAGGTATTTTATTTTCATTCGGTACAATTGCACATGCTATGTACGCGGAACCGTGCGCTAATTCGATAGGCTCGCAGACCAGTGCATTGCCGGTTAATTTCTTCTTTAAACGACCGTGACAAACTAATTCCGTTCTCGGAGGTATTGAAATAAATTCTGGCGCTACAATTTTTGTGGCCAGTACGTCATCGCTAGTCATCTCATCAAAGGAACAATCTAATTCATTTTTCTCAGTTATGTTTCGTGGTGTACAGGGCGTTTCGTTAATTTGGGCCCCAATTTCCATATAATTATTGTCTGAAGCATCCTCTTCAGTTTGACCATTATTTTTCTGAAATTTTCTAACGTACATTAACCATTTACTCCAATTCTCCTGTACATTTAATTGTAATAACATTTCATCATCCATTGCACACATGTCAATCGTTTTACCCCATAAGTGAAATGTCGGTTTTTCTCTGTAGTCTAGTATTACTCCATGGGTTGCAAAAAAATCTCTTCCTAATAAAACTTGCGTACTGCCTAAGAGTCTATCGTCACAAACTACCATTTCAACCATTTCATGAGGACCAGTAGAAGTGGCACCAACCAAGACTTCCGCGGTTCCATAAGTTTTCACTTTGTGACCAGTTATACTTGAAAGTGATAAATCCCTTGTGCCATGCGGCTTAATGTCTTCTTCCTTGACCAACCTATTTTGTATCAAGGTTACCGCCGCTCCGGTGTCTACTAAGCATATCTGCCGCTGACTATTTATTACTAACATTAAAACATGTGGAACTTTATTCAAATTTTCCGTCCTAACTTCAGGAATTTTTTCTTCATATTTATTTATGAAATTTTCTCTTTGGCGCGTTTTTTCCTCGACTACAATTTCTTTTGATTTCTGAACTTTTTCCAGTCTTTGATTCTCTACGATTTGAGCCTTTACATTTAACTTTTCTAAAACTTGCTTAGTAATTTCTTCAATCAAATTTTTATTAATATTTTGAGCATTAATCTCATTTCCCCTATTCTGTGTTTCGCTAGAGCCTTCTAACCGGGGAACATTCGAAGGCGAAATTAGTTTAAAGAACTTGACGCGCCCTTTTTCGCATTCGAGTTCAGGAACTCATTCCTTTTCTTAGAAATAGCTCCTTTCGACGTCCCATTTTCAGGGTATCTGCCCTTATTTGTTCCCGTATAATCCAGATCTCTATTATCATTAATATTTCTATTTTCATTTCTATTTCTATTTTCCGACTGTCTATAGTTGCCGTTTTGTCCTGACCCTCCCGGTCTGTTAAATTTATATGAGTCTATAGTTTTTTCTTCATTTTTATATTGCGCCCGTTTTTTGTAACAATCTCTAGCCCAGTGTCCTAACTTATTACAAAAATAACATGGCCGTTCTTCTTTAATTTCCTTCTTCGGCAGTTCCATTCTCGGCTTCCAATGACATTCTTTGGCCAAATGCCCTTCCTTTCCACAATTATAACATTTTCTCCTCTCTGAAATAACTGAAACCTTTGTATTATTACCTTTGCCTTGGAGCATACGAGTAGTGGTTTCCTGTAACCGGACTAACTCTTCCGCTTTATCTAAAGTGAGTTTATCTTCTCTTAGAAGAACGACTCCCATATCCTTGAGAAGATCCTTTCTCAACCCCATTTTAAATTGATTCAATAATAAGGCTTGATTCTTTTTCCTTAATCCCGCCTCTTACTCTGGAGTTGCTCCTTGCAAATCCTCTTGTAAGACGCGTCCACCCAGCGTCTTTAAACGTGTACAAAATGATGAAACGTCTTCATCGTGTCTCTGATAACATCTACTCAAATTTAGCTGGTTTTCCCCAGGCAATCGTACTTGTGTGAACCTTGCAATCAGCTTCTTTTTTAAATCGGCATAGGATAACGTATCTAGGGCAGAATCTGACTTAAAAAAATTATAGGCATCTCCAACAAACTTAAATTTTAATAGTCGTAATGTCTCGGCCTCTGACCATCCGTCTAATTTCGAACGTTGCTCCAATTTTTCTAAATATTTTGGGACATCTTTGCCCGAAAAATTATCTAGTGACGCGGCTATCATCCCCAACGAAAATACCATCGGCCATCGTAGGAATCCCTGTTCGGATGCTACCGGTACGGTAGGAAAAGTAAATTTCCCCGGGCCCGTTGGACTGGTCGGGTTCGATGATTCCTTACTTGGGCCCCGGCCGATGCATTTGGTTTTACTACCCCTGGACCGGGCATTATAGTAACACGGATTTATATATATTTAAAATTAAAAAAAAATTAAGTGACTCTAATGTAAAAAATGTATATAGGGTTTCGCGGTCTCTAAGGATTCTAATGTTACAAAAATTTTATAGGGTTTCGCGGTATCTATATCTTGGAAACCTTCCCAAGTTCAATATGATATATCAAATAAAATGTAGTAATCAATATCAATCAAATAATAAAATATATATAAATATTTCATGTAAACTCAGTTTAACTAAAAGCAATGAAAAATAATAAATGTCTTTCAATACATCAAATAAAACCTTTCCACTCAGAAGCAAAGTAATAGCACGAAAACTAATAAAATTATTTCAATTATATCAAATAAATATTTCTCAATAGTGGTAACTTAAAGAAAATATTTCAGAAAATAATCAACTATTTCAATATATCAATGGTAAATCAAATGCAATTGAAAATATATATCAATTGGTAAAACTCTACAAGTCAATAACTCAAAAAAACGATCAAAAGTTACTTTGTATATGATATCATTAAATCACAAATCATAAACAATCATAAATAGAATCTGAAAACCGACAGTGCATAATTTATATTTTCACATTAAATTCAACCTTTCTTGCTAGACTTTTCAACCCTGTTATTGTTCAAAAGTTAGTGCCAACCCTGTGTTTGTTTTCCTCTCTAAAGTCCCTAACATCACCACCTAACTTCCTAAAATATAACCAGATCCCACCGCTGCCACCAGTGTAACAATTTGGGTCCTATCACCAGTGTAACAGTTTTGCCCTAACCTGTTGTATAATGGGGAAAGAAATATAGTATATAGAACCTGAGAGAAAAGGGGAATGCTGCCACCACCCGAAGAAAATTTGTGTTGGAGAGAAAGACTCCGGGAACCCTTCTCTGTAAATGTTAGCTGAAAATAAATAATATAAAAGGAACTTTACTGCCCCTTATCTGCCTTGACTCTCAGTCCTTGGTAGCTTCTGGTTTTCGTCACCTGGCCTCCTCTAAGAGGGTAAGTCCCCAGGCTTCTCAAATGCTGGTGGTTGTATGGGAAGAAGGAAGGAGTTAAAAGTAAACAGCGAAAAAAATTGACACATATATTGAATTAAAACAAAATAAAATGAAAGAACAATTAGAAACAATAAAGCAATCCCGATATGTAACACAAAAAAAATACAAAACAAGTAATCTCAATTTTTAGTGGTTAAACAATACTTAAGAACAAATGTAACTCCCCAATTTATGTTTTTTAATTAATTAACCCCAAGAAAATATGAAAATAACTTTAAGGGACACAATATTAATTATACCCACTAATCCTGGGAATGACAGGTACAATTAGACCCTATTTAAGCCCTATCGGTGCCTACTACAATAGGTCTTCCCTTATATCAGCAAGCGTTGGTGAGCCAGTCTATCCAACGCATCCCCAATAAACATATAATATATATCTATATATAAATAAAAAAAACAAACTAAACCAAAACCAAATTTAAACAAGATATCATAAGACAAGAAACCTAAACTTTTGCCGCTCGTTCCTTTTGCCGACTCAGGGCGTCAGATGAAATCTTTACCAGGTTACAATCTAGCTGTGCGTACCCCGACGCTACTTAGTCCCTATCACGAGGTCTCTTCCCTGCCGTTTGCTGGTCTAAGAAACCTCTACCCTGGTTTCAGAATCTGAACCTACAACTCTACGGACAAACTCACAGGTTTTGGCACTAACACTCCTCGGTTAGTAAAATAAAAAGGTACTTACCGGATGCGATTTATCCGTTAATCCCAAAAGGTTTACCTGTGAATTAAAAGAAATTATACCTCACTGGATTTTTAGCTAGCTAATCACTGTTAAAAACACACTCGCGACTTTCGCGTTTCCCGTCCCTCGACGATAAATTTTATAATGACTCTATAATTTAGTTCCTAAAACCCTATTTGGACAGGTGAAACGTTCCTCTCTTAGGAGTCTGGTTTCCACCTTTTTTATGTCCCCTATAAATCCGTCGCGCCACGTACGACTCCTTTTCTTGAGTTCCGGCCCCGAACTAGTTTGGAAATTCTCTGGACTAGTTCCTCGTGAACTTTAGCCCCTCCCATATGGGTACTATCTTCACGAATAACTTAACAACAAAACCCTCTACCGCGTGAGTTTTTCATTGTGCGATTGGCTGAATCTTCCGCCATTAAGCGACGTGTTCTACGCACGTGCCTTTCTTTGGCATGTTAGAAAAAAAATATTCTAGAACAACTTTTAAATAAGGACAGCAAAAATCAGCAATTTTTCTCTAACTGCGTAAAATCGGCCATCTTTGGTTTTTGTTTAAAATGTTGCAACACAATTTGTGTCTACCTGGTTTTTAGCACGTACAAGAGTTCAGCTTTCTGCTAACCATGAATCGACAAAAAACAAAACGGAACGATATGTATAAACTATTAATTGTTTAAATAAAAGTATTATAACACGGAAAATGGGTTAAATTTCGCAATATATGCAAGTGGTATACAAAGGTGAAATTTCATAATTCTAGCGACATGTTTAATTTTCTGCAATACGAGCGAAATTTTTCTATACGACGTTTTTTTAGTTTACTTACTTGAACAAATATTAAATAACATATCCGATAAAAGAATAAAGAATTGAAAAAAAATGCATTATGAATTCCTGTAAACATCCTCGGGATGTTACACTGCATTTCATTTATTTCAAGAAGATAATAATAATTATGCATAAAATCATTCTCCGTTATTTTTATTGCAAGTTGTAGTTAGGTTGTTCATTTGCAGTTTAAAAATACTGTTATTAAACAAAAGGGGAAATACTAAGTATTTTATTTCAATTTGGATGTTTATGAAATACTTTTGGCGTATAGAAACAATAAAATAAATTGTAAACTTTATAGTTCATCGAACGTACAAAGTTCGATTATTTTGTCTGTTCATTGGGTTTTCTCTCCTCTAAAATTTTTTCCTGCAACAGATAAGTATTTAGAAATTGTATATGTAGAGCAAAGTGTAGTAAGGCAATTTCGTAAAATTGCCCGGATTACTGGCTGTCCGTACAGAGATTCTTCCTCACAGTTATTCTGAGAGAAAGAGATGTCTACAAAATGATCAACCAGTATTCCTGTATATAAGTAATGTATTGTATATTGTGTAATACTTATCTGTGTTTGGAGACGTTTCAACTCCAAGTCTGGAGTCGTTGTCAATCGTTTAGTGTTGTTTTCGAGGATTTTTCTACAAAATTTTCGCTTTGATCTTGAATTTCTTGTTTGTCAAAATTTGACACTGACAATTTGTCGTTTGGCGATCACTTGACGATGAGGTTACCGTTTTTTTTTGTTCTGTTAGCAATAAATTCCTCCAGTCCAAATGAAGGTCGGCTGAAGGTGCTCCGATTTCAGTGTTGTTTATCATAATACAGCTGGCTTCTTTAAATTTTCTCTTTTTTAAATTTTCTTCTTTCAGCAAAATCTTTGTTTTATCCCAGTCTATCCTATGGCTGCCGGTGCTAGTTAATACATGATTGGCCAAATTTGATTTGTCCACATGTCTTCTGGAAATGTTATATTGATGTTCTTTTTTCCTTACTTCTAAAGGTCTTGAAGTTTCACCGGTATAAGAATGGCCACAGTCACACAAAACACTGTACACACAATTTTTAGAACTCTGGGTTGCGTTAAACGGTTTGGTATGTGTGAGGAGAGAGCGCAAGGTATTATTTGTTTTAAAAACAGTTTTAACGCTGTATTTATTTCCTAACCGCTTAATTTTTTCCGATACACCTGGGATATATGGGATTATATTCATAATTTGGTTGTCTGTTTGTGTTTGGTTGGTATTATTGTGATGGTTATTGGTGCTGGTTTCTTGTTGCGATTTTCTGTCTAGCTGATTTAGAGGAGAGAAAACCCAATGAACAGACAAAATAATTCAAGACCTCCTCAACAATCTTTTCGAAATTACGTACAAAGTTCGATGTTGAAAATTGTCGTTTTGCATGCTTGCTTATTTACCACTGTCCACCTATGAAGAAGTTTCTCAGACTTACCGGCTTTCCTTATCGGCACATAAACTAAAACTTTACTATTAATTTCATAATTTACTGATCTCCTTTTTGTATCGTATCTATCTTTTGTTTCAACTGTTTGGTTTCGATTTATTTTCTAACATTTTCCCGAATATTTTGTATGCGAGATAAAATTTCTTTTGCTTCCTCGTTGATGTTGTTAACGACTAAGTTTGATGTGAACATTTTTCGCAGTCACTAATAATTTGTCCCGGACAACCGTATTTGCAAATTACATAAAATATCTGACCTATTTTTTTCCGGTACAACTAATAGTTTCGATGACCCTGTCGGTGAAAAATGCTTTTTAAACAAAACTTCATTTTCTAGTACGTAACTACGTGATTGTTTAATTGATTTTGAATTACCTACGTCAGGATTTTTTATGGCAAGAATGAGATCACGAAGTTGACTGTCCCGTAGTTGCAATTCAGCGATATCTGGTAAAATTCCCTACTTCATAATTACGGATAGAAAATACATCTGGAAATTCTTTTACCAAATTATCCAAAACTTCCATATCTAACATTCAACTGATCATTTATTGGAATTCATCTGCATACAAAAGATCGTGATGCCTAACAACATCTGCACTTTTCCTTAAATTTATCTTAGCAACATTCGAGATGCTAGAAACCTGAAAGTCATCCTAATTAAATGCAGGGAATGGGTTACTATCTGTCTGTACTAATTCCATACAATCTGCGGAAGCTTTGACCTTACCTAAACAAGAACCCTTAAAAATTACACAGTCAACCTGAGTATTATTTGTGACATATATGAAATCATTTTTTACAATTATTTTCGCTACCATCAAACTCCTATTTCTGAAGTAATTTTCACTAGGCTCGCGAACCAAAATTTATCACAGCTTATGTCACTTACTAAAATTATTTTAGTAGTACTTAAAGGAGGTAATTTCCTGTGCTGAACGAACATTATCATCTTCTATATTTATTTTATGAGTCAGTACATTTTATTAGTTGAGAGATACGGTCCCCTCCATTCGTCGCATACGGCACACCGATGATAAAGTACGTAAAGGTGTCGTCGATGAGTGCGGCGAAGTCCCTGAACGCCAGTGGTAACTGTGTTCAATTGTGACAATATTATAAATGTAACTCATATGAAAATATTTAATTGCTTGTGACACCATAATATTGAACTATTTTATATTATTTGTGTATCTATGATTATTATATCTTAATTTAAGAATTTTAGGAGATTTATTTTAGCATATATATGTAAGAAATATCGAACGCTTATAATAAGGAAATTATCGACGTGCTGAGTAAGTACATTATATCATGAATGAACTTAATCTCTAAAGATGTTAATAATCTGTGATATAGCTAGGTCATTAAATTATCTATTTACTATATTTTCACTGACCCATAGTCGTCATTGGCTTTGTAAGGTATTTGAAAACTTCCTTGTATTGTTTGCAAATTAGAATATCGAGGTGCTTACGAATTATATTTTTTACGAAATCTTTAACAAAGTTACTCGTACAATACGTAGTGTGTCGGAATGTCAATTGACCCTCGACAATTATATGAGCAATTAGGTGTAATTAAACTAGAAATAACCGCGCAGGCCAAATGTGCCCTAATGAGCTAAGATTCCAACAGGTGCTAGCACTCGAAAAGATATCACGGACAACTTAGTTATATTATTTAATAATTATAGAAGTTTAATCGATAAACACTGGAGTTCGTTACAAGATCCAGATAGATTAGAAGTTAGAGGTAATTTTCTCTTCGTTGGGGATACAGTCCTTAGAGCCTTCCAGAATTTAGAAGTAAACTATAAAATACCGATCTCTTGTACCGAGAAAATCGACATTAGTATCGTTGAAGACGAAATTTTGCTCACGGAGCCTGTATTCACAATGTCTTCTACGGAATTTTTCATTCTTATGAGTAAAATATTACACACAGAATTCAACGCCGATACGGAAAAACTACAGTCATTTTTAGATGCACTCGAACTACTACAATTACATGTAGGGGAACATGAGCAGACAGCAGTTGCTTATATCAAAACTAGATTAACCGGTAAAGCACGAGATTTAATCTCCACCGAAAACATGATAAACTCCACATATAATACCCTGAAAAATAACTCAAAATTTGAGAACTCTAGAGCAATAGGTAATAAACTCTCAAATTTCAACCAAAATGCCAGAACCAACGCGTAGTTGGCAAACGAATTAGAGGTAATTTGCAACAAACTAAAAAGAGCTTACATCATGGAAGGAGTACCATCTATTCCATAGATACACTAACCAGAAGTGTAATCCAAAACCCGAACTCTAACAGAATTAAACTGATCATAGAGGCTGGAACATTCAAAAGTACGAAGGAAATCATCGATAAATTAACGAATATCACACCGCAACCTACAGCAGAAAGCGATTTATTGTACTTTAACAGGAACAATTTGAGTAAAAATAATCGTAATTACAACTACAAACCACCTAACAAGCAAAACTCATCTGGTAATCTAGGAAAATACTATCATAAAACAAACTACGGAAGACAGACGAGAGACTACCGGAACTACAACGGTAATAATACGCAAACAACTCCCGACACCTTTTACCGAAACAGACAATTTCACAACAGACAAGTCCAAGGAACGTAAGATATCTAGAATCTGAGCACGACCAAGGAGACGAACTTTCCCCCAATCAGGGATTGGGGACAACTGTTCCAAAATTTTCAATAAAGACTTATCATTTTCAAATTTCATTGAACTTCCACTGGAAACTTACGAACACTGCGAACCATTTTCTTTTATTATAGACACAGGCACAGATATATCCATTTTTAAAGAATCATATCTTTCCACCAATTTCCATATAAACAGCTACAATTCTTGCAATACTAAAGGAATTTCTGAAAGTGTCCACAAAACCCAAGGTACTTCAAAACTCACACTCCTTTTCGACGGACATCCAGTAAAACACGACTTTCAAATAGTATCGTCAGATTTCCCCATACCCACTCATGCCATTTTAGGTAGAGACTTTCTTATCAAATTCGAAAGCATGATAAATTATCACGATTGGTCACTAATGCTGAGAATAAATCGGCACAAAATTTCATTTCCTATTTCAAGCGGCACTGAAGAGAACGAAATCATTATCCCACGTAGATGTGAAGTATATAGACAAATTAATACCTTAAAAACCCTTAACCAAGATGCTGTCGTAACAAACTGCGAAATCCAACCCGGAGTTCACATCGCACGAACATTAGTTTCACCAAATGATCCACAAATCAGAATTAGAATACAACGACAGATACCGTTAGACTTAAGAACTTTAAACCGGAAACTACTAACTTAGTTTAATTCAATATATTTACATTAAATAACTCAAAAATTAACCGACCTAATAGTCTGACTAAACAGCTGATAACGAGCGAAATACCAGAAATAGCCAAGGACGATCTTGAAAAATTATGTAGCGAATTTTCAGATATTTTTGCCCTCGAAACAGACCCTATAAACACGAATAACTTTTATGAGCAGAAGCTCAAATTAACTTACAATATCCCTGTATATACTAAAAATTATAGACATCCACACTGTTTAAAAAGTAAAATTAACGAACAAGTAAATAAATTACTCTCTTCGAGGTGTCAATCCATTGTACCCAAGACAATATATATAATAAATATTGTTTCTGGTTAGGGAACCTTCATCAGTTGCGCTTCCCACAATTGAATGTCCTCTCGAACACTTCTTTATGTATTTATACATTTCGTTAAATTTGAAGACGCGAGATGTAAGAAAGACATCTAGGATTTTCGAGAGAATTAGCACTCAGAGGTTCCGAATCTGGAGCCGTTCCCTGTAATTGCAGTTCTCCCTTAACTCCTAGGACAGAATGTCACGATAAAATTTTCAGGTTACTTCACATGTCAGATATATTGAATACTCTCTTCGAGGTGTCATTCCTTTGTACGCAAGACAATATATATATAATATATATTGTTTCTGGTTAGGGAACCTTCATCAGTTGCGCTTCCCACAATTGAATGTCCTCTCGAACACTTCTTTATGTATTTGATACATTTCGTTAAATTTGAAGACGCGATAGGTAAGACCGACATCTAGGATTTTCGAGAGAATTAGCACACAGAGGTTCCGAATCTGGAGCAGTTCCGTGTAATTGTTGTTCTCCCTTAACTTCTAGGACAGAATGTCACGATAAAATTTTCAGGTTACTTCACCTGTCAGAGATATTGAATACTCTCTTCGAGGTGTCATTCCTCAATATAGACAAAACAGATCACGGCCCTTTAGTCTATCTTTACAGCAGGAAAAACCCTTCGTCAAAATTAACGCGCATGCGGTTAGACTTAGAAGAATTTCAAATTGAAATACCGTACGTTAAAGATAAAAACAATTCCGTCGCGGACGCTTTATCGGGAATAAACTCAGACGAACTAAAAAGACTTAATACAAACGTAGAACTGATACTCGCTATTACAAGATCAAAAGCTAAATTACTAGATACCCCCTTAGCCGAAGATATAAGCGAAAAAGACACCATACCCCGCAAAGTATACGAAGCCTTAGGTAAAGTTCACTTGATGGAATTGCCAATATTATCATTTAAACTTTTCCCAAATTCATTGCAAATGTTTATAAAACATAAAGGTAAATTGAGCTCAAATTTTTCTCTGCACCTAACCAATGGTAGATTTCCCCTAGAAGAAATCCTATCTAAGCTAAATAAAATGGCTGGTAGTGTTGGAAAATTACAATTAAAATTGTACCTCGAGGATGTAATATTTAAAGTGTACACTGTGAATGAATTCAAAGAAATTGGACAAGGAATAATGAAGAATGTGAATATAATTGTATATCACAAACCAGTACTAATTACCAACAGAAACGATAAGGCAAGTATAATGGAAAAATTCCACACAGATCCAACGTATGGTGGCCATTGCGGACAAAAGCGTTTACTCAAAAAATTAAAATTAACATATTTTTGGAAAAATATGTCAAGAGACGTAGCAAAATTCGTCAAAAATTGTCACAAATGCCAGATCAATAAAGCCAAAATTAAGCACACAGAACTTATGCAAATAACTCCAACCCCGCAAAAAGCTTTCGAAATAATGTCTATAGATACTATAGCTCCATTCCCCCGCACAGAGCTAGGAAACGCATATGCAGTCATTTTGCAATGCGACTTAACGAAATACATCGTGATGACTCCAATCTTCGACAAATCAGCAGCTACAGTAGCCAAACTGATTGTCGAAAATTTTATCCTGATTTATGGATCAATGCAAGAAATTAGAACAGATCTTGGTACGGCATACATTAACGAATTATTACGCAATATCTTACAATTGTTAAACATTAAACATAACACTTCTACCCCATACCATCAATCAATAACTTGTGAACGGAATCACAGAGTTATTAACGAATTTATCCGTATGTATATTAATAACGAGCAAAACGATTGGAACACATGAATTAAATACTATACTTTTTGTTATAATATCACCCCAAGCGTATAACACGATTATACACCCTTTGAATTAGATTTCGCCAAAAAGGCTATCCTTCCCGACAAATTAAGTCAATCATCCCTACAACCACTATATAATATCGATAGTTACGACCAAGAAATAAGATTTAGACTCCAGATAGCACTGAAAAGAACTCGAGAAGCTCTCGTAGCAGCAAAACGGCATCGTAAATTAGCATACGACGCTAAAGCAAAGGACTTACAATTCCAAAAAGGTGAACAAGTTCTCATAACATATGAGAATAGGTCAAAATTCGATCCATGGTATAAAGGTACATTATACGGAACCGGACATCGGAAACTCCAATTGCTTAATTTCAAATAATACAAAGGAAATTGAGATACATAAAAACAGAGTTTTCAAATACTCATAAATATAGGCTTAAGATTGCAGTGAACAGTGACATTACAAACTGCGTGTAAGTGAGAAACTATAGTGGACTTGACTTTATGGACATATAGTGCATTTCCTTAGAATAGGTAACCCCATTAAATTCAGCATGTCTACAAAAATTATCACGTATACCAATTAGTTGAAATGGCAAAACAATCGACTGATGGCACACATCGATAATTGATGTCAATCGCGAACCATCAGTCGACAGTTCAAAATGTAGCATAGTAATGATTAGATGTAGTTAGCATAGTGTAACCAAATAATCAGTAGAAATAAACAGATAGTCTTTACAACTAGTATTATTGGTCGAGGCCGCTGCCCGCAACAGTATTATATCACATGGAGATTTTGAACCGTAAATAATCTTCACAATTGGAGCCAATAGTAGACCCACTCGGCACAATGGTTCCCACTCTCTGATGTAAATGGGATTATGGACAGATGACTTTGTGTTGGTCTGGTTACTGGGTCGTAAGGGTACTTGGATGGTTGGCTGTCTTAGTGTGGACTAGCCCTCCCGATGGAATCAATGGTAGACCCACTGAACGTCTTGAGGCTGCCCTTCGCTGGACTTGGAAACAGCTTCCAGAGCCGGTGCCAGTCGAATATGAAATGATTTAAAAGCAATCAGTGGTCTGTCCTCATATATTTCACCAGAGTTTAACCGAATTACCAGCTTATCTGATGTTGGTGTCAGTTACCCTATTTCCTTAACTCCTCAATTTATGAGTGAGGTAATCTCTGTGTCATTACAGTTTCAAAAATAAATTTAACTAACTTGAACGGTATGTACAGGGAAATCACAGTTATTTTCAGTTAAGCATTTACAAAAAAAAAAAAACCAAACTAATTAAATATCTTACAAACTTGATAATTTAAGGAACATGAAAAGAAATTACACACTATTTAACTTTAACTGATCAGCTAAATATGAATACAATCAGGGATCTCAGATGAATTAGTGGTTCTTTTAAATTAACTTCAAAATAGAGAAATCAAATACATAATAACAAATAAGGGTGTACTGTGAACACCGTGTTCTGGTAATGTCTGGTTCAACCAAATTCAACAAACGAAAAAAAAATTAAATATATACTATGTATACTTTATTTAACTGTAGGTAAATAAGACATAAGTGCCAACTTTAAAATAATTATCTGACCTTGTCTTACCCTTCAAGACGAACCTTCCAATGGAAGCAATAAAAAACGTGTTTTTAAATTTCCAATTCAAAATGGTGGATACAAAAACTTATAGAAAAACAGCAAAGCAGCAGGTAAGTGATTTAGTTACGAAACAACTTGTGCCATTTACACATATACTCAGGTATATGTTGCACCCTTTAAATGACTTGGCTTTTCTCCTTTCCAGCAACACACTGTAGAGATGTCCTCTATTAATGATCAGGAGGAAAACAGCTCTATTGTACGGTAATTTTATCCTTATAATGGCTTTATCACTTCCACAGGAATGCTCCCATCTTTTATGGGTTCTTCTAAAAGTTAAAAATAAAGGCAGTATAATTCTTATACACGAAGTTAAAAGTTGGGCTAGTTAAGACATTAAGCAATAAGCAGGCCAAGGAAGGAACAAAAAAAATGGCCACGTGGCATATAGTTATGAGAATTTTCAATAAAACTATCCCTTTTTGGGAAGTATAGAAGGTCACTAGGGTAGCGCAGGCACACCTGGACGTATGTTAACTAGCAACACAGCAATAATTAAAATTACTATTAGGCATTGAACTTTACTTATAAAAAAACGAAAAGAGAAAAAAATTATTATTTTACCTAGAATATAGATAGCAGTTAAGTTAAATTACTATAAATTTCGGCTGAAATTATCCAAACGTTAAAATTACCATAAAGCTATATATTGGATAATTTCCTACCGTTATTGTTTCATTTAAAAAAAAAAAAATACTGACCACGGCAGCAGCACACAACCTTTCTTTTCGGAAGTCAAAATGCAAGACAGCTCAGAGCCCGGTCAAATTTCACAATCTCTAGTAAAGGAACAGAGTGGGGATAATTCCACTTGCTTTTAATTATCTAAAGAAGCTTATTTACTGATGATTTTTTAAGGATGAAAATTATTAAATATTTAAATAAATTTAATACAAATTAATCGATGACCAAGACCGGTGTACATCAATTCTACCCGAAAACAATATAAAAATAGTTGCTGTTTTAACCAAAGAAAAATTCAAAGACGATTCCTATTGTCAAGCTGTTTGCCGGCGGTACGTAGTTCGGCAGGGTTGTACTCGAAATATTTCCCACTGAAATAGCTTCATATTTATAAGATATTTTAGCAATTAAAAGCATGCTTGCGTAAGCAGTAGAAATATAAATATTTACTTATATGTTGACCCATTTACCTGAAGACAGCAGTTTATACTGATAAAACATAGTTTAGAAAACGATATAATTAGGAAGGCAATTTGAAAAATATGGAAGATAAATTTACATGTGACAATTATTAGAAAAATAGCAATGTAACATGGAGAACGGCAATTCACCCGCTACAAGTTAGCGATTTCTCGAAATGAAAAATCCGCCTCTCGTAAATCAATTATTCATTTAGCTGGTGATATATTAGGCGTACACGTACTCTAGGCATTTTAACATTATGAAAGCATCGATTTTGAATCCCGTCAAACAGTTTTTTGGTCAATTAAAAAAATGCAAAAAACTTGTCCATCTGAGAGTTGCGATTTATTTGTCAGTGAGTATAAGTTAGATTAAGTTACTATGAATTATTAAGATGAATTAGTAGTAGTTAATCCAGATAAGTGTGATCGAATAACACGACTCATATGGTATTGTTACAAAATTTACCTAAGCCGGCTCTGTCTTCATTCCGAGAAGTCATCAATTGCTGGACTTAAAAACAAAAACTGGAACTTTATAATGCTGACAAAAAAAAGTTAATCTCGAAATCGCTCGGCAGCTGAAAAGTTGACACTCGATTGTGCGAGAGAATTCGATGCTGATTTTAAAAGGAGCGGGCCATGATCCCAGGAGTTAGTTAGACGGCGAAGAGCTTATGTTGTGTTATTATTGTGATATTCGAATCAGCTGTTGTGTATATTTGATGTAAATAAAAGTTCTAGAAAGTGGTAGTGAATATTATTTTTTAAATATTAAT
Source organism: Octodonta nipae (assembly GCA_034190945.1). Classification (NCBI taxonomy): domain Eukaryota; kingdom Metazoa; phylum Arthropoda; class Insecta; order Coleoptera; family Chrysomelidae; genus Octodonta; species Octodonta nipae. The sequence continues at coordinate 79,303,018 of CM067218.1, forward strand.
TAATTCTACCCACGGAGTTTGCAACAATTTGGTGATCAGAAGTAAAGGATTAAGTGAAGTTAAAATCGTAATTTGATTTATGGAAACCTGAAGCATGGAAAAAACGGACGAAACTACCAAAAAAATACTCAAACAGGTTACGGAGGGACTAGACGAAAAATAGCTGGAAGATCCTGGAAAAATGTGACAAGAAGGAGAAACAACATCAAGGAGAAATTCAACAAAGGTTAATGAAATCATTTGACGAAAAACGTAACATAGAATTATAAAATCTTGTTTTTACGATGAAAAGTGAACAACAAAATCTTGTTTCTACGATGAAAAGCGAACAAAAAAATCTTGTCACTACCATGGAAAAAAAAAGAACAAAATTTAATTGAGGGAAATTTGAAGAAAAACAAGAACAAACTGAATTAAAACACGGCCAAACTGAAGAAAAGAGACAACTGCAATTTGAGCAATAAATGCAAATAGTAGCACAAGTTAATGAAACAGTTAATGAAAGAATGCAAATAGTTGAGTCAGACATAAAAGAGATAAATAATGACATTAAGACCACAATGAATACAGTGGATACTCTTGAAACCAAAGTAGATGACCTCGATCCATCCCGCCAAGTAAAATTTGATGACAGTTCCATTAAAAACACAAAGTAAGTGAAGATAAAATCAGTGCAATCCAAACAAGGTAGAAACAGAAATTTAAAAAAATGCAACAGGACTTACAGCGAGGAAAATACCAGAACACCATGAGTACCAAAGGTTCCGTTAGCAAACCACCCACATTTGATGGCAGTTCATCTTGGCCCATGTATAAACGGCAATTTGAAGCCGTGACTACAGCTAATGGATGGGCTAACCAAGAAAAATCTACCTCTCTAGTAATTTCGTTAAGAGGTCCGGCCTTAGAACTCCTTCAAAGCATTCCAGTCGATGAACAAGATAATTTCAATAAGATCATTGCAGTCCTCAACAAAAGATACGACAATCAATCCCTGAGCCAAATATACCAGGTGCAATTAAGTGGCAAAACGCAAAAATCCGGAGAGAGCCTTCAAGAGTTCGAAACAGAAATTAGACGGTTAGTACACTTGTCCAACCCAGACTTGCCTGAGGAAACGAAAAACCAATTGGCCACACAGAGTTTCATAAACGGTATTAGGGATGTGGAAGTACAAAGAACTCTAAACGTAATGAAGCTTTACTTCGGGCCTTGAAAGTAGACACATTCATGAACATGTCCAAACACAGAATCCTTCAGCCAGGAAGAACCAGAAATATGCCTCCAGGCAGTGTTGTCCGGAATCCATAAACTTCTAGAACAATCACAAAGAACTGACCACAGATGAGCATGCTACCGGTGCGGGCGGACAGGATACTTTTAAAGTGACTGTAGAGTGAGGCTACTTGAACGATAACTAACCAGAAGTAGTCAAAACAACGACCTTATCAACCTGGGAAACTCCAATCAGTCAGCATAAGGGGGCGAATGCTGACTAACCCTCCACCAGCCCCCAGGACACTATCCATCCGGTGATTTTGCCGAGATAGCAGCAGACTAGTCATCAGGGGCACCATCAATGGCCGAGCAATTACCAATGAGCACATTCCCCTATTCCTGTTGGCATATCGCTCAGCCGTACATAATAGTACAGGCCTGACACCAGCCAGGGTCCTATTCGGAAAAGAACTGCGATTAACCTGCGATTTGGCTTTTGGCATCCCCGAAGAACCTTCACAAGACATCAACGATTATGTCGACCAGCTCCTACAGAACATGCTGACAATACACGAATTAGCTCGAACGCAGATGTGACCTCAACGCCAATTCAGTCGGGTTCCAGGAGAGGGACAAAGTGTGGCTGTAAAACCCCCAACGGAGCAGGGGTGAATCTCCAAAGCATACACCCGCCTGGGATGGTCCATAACGAGGTGGTCAAGAGGATCAATGATATTGTCTACTGTATCCGTCGAAACCCCAGGGCTAAGTTGGAGGTGGTTCATTTAGATCGACCCGCTCCCTGCCATGGAGAGGATGTTTCTGACCGGGACGATCAGAATTAAAGGGGGGGCAGTTTACGAAATTTACCTAAGCCGGCGCTGACTTCATTCCGATAAGTCGTAAACTGCTGGGCTTAAACACAAGAACTGGAACTTTCTAATGCTGACAAAATAAGTTAATCTCGAAATCGGTCGGCAGCTGAAAAGTTGACACTCGATTGTGCGAGAGAATTCGATGCTGATTTTAAGAGGAGCGGCCCATCATCGCAGGAGTTAATTAGGCGGCGAAGAGCTTTTGATGTATTATTATTGTGATATTCGAATTAGCTCTTGTGTATATTTGATGTAAATAAAAGTTCTAGAAAGTGGTAGTGAATATTAGTTTTTAAATTTTAATTAATTGAACCCACGGAGTTTACAACAGTATCAATAAATGGAAATCGAATTTATTTTACTGGTTGATCCTGAGATACCTTGCTTATATTTTACCAACATACATCATTTGATTAGTGTGTTTATCATCGTTTTAATTCTTCTAAATATTACGAAATACCATTTGGATGAAAGCATTTCCAAATTCACTTACCTCAACAAATATGATTAATGATGTTTTTAAGATTACCTAATAATTGGAAAATAAACAATAGTAATGGTTTAGTTTGTTCATCTTTTGAAACCATAACAAGAAAAAGGTACTATAAAATTAATTGCAAATAGTGGGTGTTATTAGTTTGTAAACTGCTGTGTTTGTGATATATCGGTAAGAATATGTGGGTTTTTATAATCATGTTCCAAATATACATAATAGCATGGATATATATATATATATATATATATATATATATATATATATACCTATTTTTTCTATAATCAAATAATTCATTTGTATTATAGACATAGCGGGTATTAGAGGAATTATTTATGAAGATCGATACCATCATATTATTTATAGGGACATGAGTACCTATAAAAAATTTACAACATTATATAAATATGAAAGAAATAGAATATTTTTTTCAAATTTTATTGTTAATAATGTTCAAAATGCTATCTTTAAATCTTTTCTTAAATTAAAGTCATACTACCCTTACTTTCGTAAAGATTTAAGATTATATCAGAGAATATAATTACCAACAAAATAGTATCTATAATAACATCGCACAAAACAATAGAATCATTTTTTGAAAAATATATACATTTTTAACAGAGTTTTCAATGCATTAATTATCTGCAAAGAATATTTAAAAAATTGATGAAACACATTAAATGTTCCTCTGTCATTGAAGGTTGACAAATTGTATAACAGATGGTTTTCTGACTTAATATTTCAAAATAATTATTGCACTACTTTTATGTTTTTTTGGGCAATAACACCACAATCGAAATAAAACTACCTGAATTGAAAGAAAACCAAACGTTTCAAAGTCTATTCTGACTTCGTTGTCAATGGCTTTATATTTATTGATGTAAATTGCAAAATAAAAATTTAATTTATGACATTTAAATTGACATTAGAAAATTTGTTGTTTTTAGATATACAGGTAGCACGAATAATTCTAAAGATCATGTATTATAGTTAAACAGTTTTCAAATTAGAAGAATTTGAAAGAGCTGTCTTTAGAATGTATAAGTGGCGTTCCTAGGTACGACTTTGTTATAAGATAGCTCATTCGCCAAAAATGCGATCAAAGAATTCTATTGTTTCAGTGGTCCCATTAACGTCATAAGGGAAATCCTAGGAAAAACCTTATGAACTATCCCGATACTGGGTTGTTCAAAAGGAGGTTACCATTAATAATTTCTTGCTTAATTGTCGGTAACCAGATACGATTAAATTCTACAGTAGTAGAAGCGATACAATCGTCGTCATTCAAAAGAATTAAGGCAGACACTTTTAATTTGAAAAATCGAAAATTTGTGAACATGCTTGGGACCTAGGCCATAAAATACAATTTGACATTTCAACTATACTTCACAAAGAACAACATAACGCAAAACGAAAAATAAAAGAGTCTGCCTTAATTCTTTTGAATGAAGAATATTGTATCGCTTCTACTTCTGTAGAATTTAATCGTACCTGGTTACCGACAATTAAGGAAGAAATATTAATGGTAACCTCATTTTGAACAACCCAGTATCGGGATAGTTCATAAGGTTTTTCCTAGGTTTTCCTTTATGACGTTATTGGGATCAATGAAACAATAGAATTTTTTGATCGCTTTTTTGGCGAATGCGCTATTTTATAACAAAGTCGTACCTAGGAACGCCACTTATAAATTCTAAAGACAACTCTTTCAAATTCTTCTAATTTGAAAGCTGTTTAACTATAATACAGGATCTTTAGAATTTTCTGTGCTACCTGTGTATTTAAAAACAACAAATTTTCTAATGCCAATTTAAATGTCATATATCAATTTACATCAATAAATATAAAGCCATTGACAACGAAGTCAGAATAGACTTTGAAACGTTTGGTTTTCCTTCAATATACGTAGTTTTATTTCGATTGTGGTGTTCTTGCCCAAAAAAACATAAAAGTAATCAAGAATTTGCCACAAACAACGTTTACAAGACAATTATTGCACATTTCGAGGATTTTCATTCATGGAGCTGTATGACATTGTTTTAGTAATTTATCAAGCTCAGTAGCACTTAAATGTAAGCGGAACTCTTTAGCAGCAACGGAATAAATAATAAATCAGTGCATTATAATTTTTAAATATTTGTGCTGCTATATTTACATTTCTAAAACCTATATTTTAAAAGACAGGTATTCAGTATTTACATAAAATAATAGTTCAGTAGAACAATTTGTTGTATTACAGTTGACCTGAATGTTTATTGAAAGAAATCTTACATTCTGAAGTAAGCTACATAAAACGTGTGATCAGAAATTGGTCGTAGTAATAAAACAAATTCTAAAATTCATTTGGCATACTTTCTATTCATCTTTATGACATGTGGATTTCCCCGGAAAGTGCTTTTTCACAATATGTAACTGTCTATCCTCGAAGCTTCCTTGGGATTCCATCGTCTAAAATCATTGATCTCACAACGTTTGGATTTGCGATCGCTATCGGGTAAATGATGGGAAATTCCTATTATCCCTTGTATTTATACCCTTAACCAGTTATGCTCATTGGATCGCTTAATCCCCTGTCTCGTCTAATCAGCGTCGCCGTACTTGGCGGTTGGTTGTCGGTGATGCGTAGCGGCAGTGACTCAAGAAGAGGTATCTAAACGTTTGGACAAAATGCTTTGAATCCTTGACGTGCGACGTTATTTTGCCCTCCAAAGGTTGAATAATTGGTAGGAGGAATTTTGATAATTCTGCTGTTGGTGAGTTACGTGAGCTTGTAATCGGTCTGGGACGTACTCCAGCCTTGTGAGTCTTGGATAGTCCATAACGATGTGGTGGATTGCTGTGATGTGGCGTCAATTTTTTGCTTGCCTCGGATGGAATGCATTCAGAATGATCTCTAAAAGAGTTGTAACTTTGTTACATTTCCCCTTAAAAACGTTTGAAGACCTCTTCTTGAGCCACTGCCGCTACGCGTCACCGACATCCAATCGCCAGGTACGGCCACGCGGATTGGACGAGAAAAGTGAAAACGGAGCTAACAAACTGTGGCTTAGCTTAGCTAATCATGTATGGACCGAACACCATAACATCAACGGAGACCAGGGAAGGGTAAGTCACAAGGAAGAACACTGGTATAAAAGAAAATTCATAAAGACGGTATACATAATGTCTAATTACAATATAATCAGCAAGCCCAGCGTCTAAATTAAAAACGTTTAGACACCTCTACTTGAGTCACTGCTACTATGCATCCCTGACAACCAGTCGCCAGGTATGGTGACGCTGATTGGACAAGGCAGGGGATTAAGCGACTCAATGAGCATGACCGGTTAAGGGTATAAATACGAGGGATAATCTGAATTTCCCATCATTCACCTGATGACGATAGCAGATGCAATACTATTGAAACGTCGTGAGATCAATCATTATAAGGTGACCGAAGTCCAAGAAAACTTCGAGGAACGAGTTACATTGTCCCCCAGCTTCAGACTAACATGCAAATGTCTTTCTGTGTGGTAGAATTATTAACTCTTAACAATATTTTGAAAAAATTTACTGAAATATAATTTTATAAGTAATATGTTTACATTTTCATACATTTCGACAAACTTTTATTACAGACTACGAAGTATTTCTCTAATATAATGGGAATAAAAGTAATATCTCGATTAGATTCCATTATTTGGCAAAAAGTTGCATATGAAAGTTATTGAGCTTCAAGACGATCTTCAAATGATCTGTTAAGTAGTAAAAGAATTTCTTAACAACTGCAATGCGAGCATTCATGGGAAAATATCCCATTTTTCAAGTACCTAATTGTTGTTCGAAAAAATCTACATTTATGTTTATTAGGATTTCTAAATACCCAAACGCGGCATGGGCCGGTTCCTGCCAAAAGTAGGACAGGGTAATTATGCGACCATAAACACCCTTGGCAGTTATCCCTTCTTATTAGTATTCCCTAATTTCTTAGTGGATTTCCAACACGCAAAGAAACGCCTATTTTTCTATATTTTGGGAAAAATCTATCTTATTGAATTTGAGATCGAAACCAAGCGTCGGACGAGCAACTATTACCTCTACTTTGATTCCGGCCTTGTGCGACTCCAACAAGTATTAAATTGTCGCGTTAATTCACATCTTGCCTTTGTTGTTTTGTATTAATAATCTCTTTTTGTAATGTAACTTAACTCTCAACTTGTCTACAATAGTCTCAATAACGCAGAACTTAACGACACACGAAGTTCATACACGTACGTGTATTGCGGACGCAACAAATGGTCCTTCGAGCCGGATTTGGTGCTTTTATTTAATACAAAACAATAAGGCATTCGCGGAACTTAACAACATACAAAGTTCGTGTCGCGGATTTGTCGTATCGGAAGTGTAAATCGTGAGAGTGTCTTATCGCATTACTCTAAAAGTGAACTGTATCCGGTGTCTAAGAATTCAGCCGAATCTCGCGATTGTTAGAAAAGTCAGTCAGAAACATTCGAATATCCGAACTGTATCTGTGCCCGTATGTTGCAGTGCAATAAGCTGACCAATTTCAACGGAAATTGGAACCTGTCGACTGGGTAACGTAGCAAGTTACCAGATATCCAGAGATCTACACGTTGCTTAAAGGTAAGCTCGTTATTTTTTTGATCACCAATCTTCCTTTGTCTCTTGTATTTACCTTCCCTATTTACCATGAATGACACTGCTGCTTTGATCAAAACTTTGCACCACAGACGCGGGAATATAAATGCTGCTATCACAAACTTTATGAAAATTCTTGAAACATGGATTGCGGATCCATGCTCCAGGAATATACACATACTCCAAACCCAACTCGATCGTCTGGAACTGAAAATTTCATCGTTTAAAGAGATCCAAGACCAATTGGAAGAATTGAATGAGAATGAGATCAGTGAACGGGACGAGATCGAGAACAAGACCTGCAACGCAATAGGCCAAGGCAAGGGAACTATTGCATGAAGCCAACTCAAAAACCACGAAAGAAGAGACGCCACCGACAAGCGCGAGCCCAAGTTCCAATCGTGATTCCACACCGTGCGCAGCAGCATTGCCACAAATTTCATATTTCACAGCCAAAATTCAGCGGCAAAACGGAAGATTGGGCAGGATTTTACGACATTTTTGCAGTCTAATCCATGAATATGAGGACATTCCAAAAATCCGGAAATTTCATTATCTGAAATCATTGTCCAGGGATGGTCCTTCAGAACTAAGCAAGTTTCTTGATGTTGTCCACTTGCACCTACAGCTTTACAAAATTTAGGTGCTCCCGTTCAACATTGGGACATTCCTATAATTGAACTTATTTTATCCAAAATTAATCAAAACACAGCATGGCATTGGGAATTGACATTTACTGACAATTCCATGCCACCATACAAGCATCTCATTGACTTTTTAAAGAAACGTTCTAATTGTTCTGATTTCAACTATAGATTAGAGTCAAATAGAGTACATAAACGAACATCCGCATCTGAATAGTTTCAACAGAACGGAAAAACCAGCGTCAGTATCTGCAACAAAACACTCTTCTTCATGTCTAATTTGCTCTAAATCGCATCCAATTTATCGCTGTGAACAGTTTATTGCCTATATAGTCGATGACAGACGAAAATTTGCTCTGAAGAAATCTTTATTTTTTAACTACCTGGGTGCAAACCACAGACAGCAAATTTGTCGCTCAAAGTTGACATGCCGAGAATGTAACAATAGACACCATTCGCTGCTACATCATGATAGAAGTCATAGTAGTCAATCCAGTAATGAGAATGCCGAACAAGGCAGTCCCAACCAACCATCGACTTCAGCGGGAATAGCATCAACAGGAAAGACTACCACTTCTCCATCTTGTGCCATCTCGCTTGTAGTGAACGCAACCATGGGGACGTAAATGGTAACTGCTGTAGTAAATGCGCTAGATGTCAACAAAAAATTAGTTGAATGTCGCACATTACTTGATACTTGTGCAAGTTCAAACTTCATGACAGAAAACATGGCAAATCGGCTCGGATTGCAGAAAAAAGAATGTACTGTCCCAATCGGTGTTCTAGATGGGTTAACGACCATCTCCAAAGCCACAGTAACAGCTACAATAAAATCCAGAATTACAAATTATCCAAGAGATATTACTTTTCTTGTACTACCCACCATCTCAAACTGTGTCCCTCAAGAATCCATACAAAGAAACCTACTTAAAAACATAGCACTAGCAGATCCAAACTTCCACAAGGCGAGTCTTTACTCTCAGTGGGTCAAATCAATTTGTCACCGTTCGGAGGACCGGATCTATTCTTACAAAAAACTGTGTTAGGTTAGGTTATTGGCGGAAGTGCTCCTTCCACACAACCAATACGCACTCATACGTGTCACGTCACAACCGACCTTCAGTTTGATTTGACCAAGTTTTGGGACATTGAGGAAGTTCCACAAACGCCATATTGCTTTTCGACTAATTCGGCCATTGAACAACACTTCGTACAAAATGTAACTCGACTCGGTGATAGAAGATATTCGGTGTCCATGCCATTTAACGATAAAAAGTTGGCATTAGGCGAATCGTTCACGACAGCTCGTAACCGACTGAAGGGACTACGACATCAGTTGCTAAAAAACCCGGAATTGAATATAGAATATCAGGCTGTGCTACAAGAATATCTCGTTTTAGGTCACATATCTCCAGTGTAGCCTCAAGAGTCAACAGAAGTTTGACCACAAGGTTGAGGGTAGTTTTCGATGGATCAGCCAAAAGCAATACAGGTATTTCTCTAAATGATGCTTTAATTGTTGGTCCTACAATACAGTCGGAAATTTTACAGTTATTGTTAACATTCCGAAAACATGCAATCGTGTTAACGGGAGAGAAAATGTACAGGCAATTTCTCGTAAAACCGGAAGACAGGATTTATCAAAGAATCCTATGGTATAATTCTAAAGGAGAAGAACAGGTGTACCAGCTGAACACGATCACGTTTGGCGTTGCTTCAGCTCTATTTTTGGCTATCAGATGTCTACATCAGTTGGCAGAAGATGAATGTTCGAATTTTCCTCAAGCAGCAGAAGTCATCAAACACGACTTATATGTGGATGACGCTCTCACAGGAGCAGTTTCAATAGAAGAAGTGATAACTATACGAAATGAGATGACAAACCTTCTAGAAAAAAGTGGATTAAGAATTCGACAATGGGCCTCCAACTGCTCAAAGGTGTTAGAGGATCTCAATCCGGAAAATATTAATCAGCACCTACTGTTGCAAGATTCAAAAACTTTAGGTCTCAAGTGGAACTCTCACGACGATATGATAGTTTATTCAATCTTGCCCCAAACTACATTTCAATGCATCACGAAACGTACAATCTTGTCAGATATAGCAAGGTTGTTTGATCCTCTCGGTCTCTTGGCACCAGTCATAATCACCGCGTAAATCATCATGCAAAGGTTGTGGGCTCTGAAACTCGATTGGGATGAGTCAGTACCATCAAGTTTGTACAGTGAGTGGACACATTATCGTAGACAATTAACTTTATTGGATAATATTAAATTTGATCGGAAAATCCTAGTCATATCGAATTTCACGGATTCTGCGATGCGAGCACACATGCATACGGAGCATGTATTTATGTTCGATCAATCCATGACGAAGGCAACATTAAGACATCATTGCTATGTGCTAAATCACGAGTAGCTCCGTTAAAGGTAACTACAATCCCACGACTAGAACTTTGCGGAGCATTGCTGTGATCAAGATTAATCACATATACTAAAGAAGCGCTCAATATCAGCTTGAGTCAGGTTGTATGCTGGACAGATTCGATTATTGTTTTATATTGGATTCAAAACTCGTCACACAATTTAAAAACGTTTGCTGCTAATCGAGTCTCCGAGATACAAGGAAATCGTTATATTAATAAATAGAGACATATCCGCTCATTGGAGAATCCGGCAGACGTAGTATCACGGGGTTTATCACCAGAAGAATTTCCTAAGCACAAATTATGGACACAAGGGCCTCCATGGCTAGGTAGTCATGAAACTAGTTGGCCTCAACTTGCAATGCTTCCAATTACGGAATCAATACCGGAAATTCGAGTTACACAATGTTTTACAGTTCCACAACTTCAGAAGATCTTTTTACCAAATACTCTTCGATATTTAAACTTCAAACAATTGTCGCATATTGCTTGAGGTTTAAGGTAAACAACCGAAACCGAGAATTACATGCATTTTTAACAAGCCAGGAACAGCAGAAAGAGGTTCTCAATTTCACCAGTCAAAAGGGTATTCAATGGCACTTTATACCAGCAAAGTCTCCAAACTTTGGCGGACTTTGGGAAGCAGCAGTGAAATCATTTAAGCATCATCTCTATCACATCATCGGTAATAAGTTACTTGCTTATGAAGAACTTAATTCGCTAATCATAGAAATCATAGATCATAGAAGCGATATTAAACTCTCGACCGTTAACCCCTATCTCCTCGGATCCCAATGACCTATCAGTTTTAACTCCCTGACATTTCCTGATTGGTGATTCTTTAACGAGTGTACATTCACCTGATTTATTAGGCTTGATTCACATTATAGTGCCGGTCACAGTCCGTTCACGGTCTGATCTCGGTCTGGTAAAATATTATCAAATGAGAAACAATGTTTTCATTCACACTTACGTGCCAGTCAAGGTCCAGTCCATTCCCGCTCCACTACCGATCAGTAGATTCAAACATAGTGCCGGTCACGATCCGTTCTCCGTCCGTTTCAGGTCTGGTAAAATATTCGCAAATGAGAAACAATGTTTGTATTCACACTTCCATGCCAGTCAAGGTCCGGTCGAGTCCCGCTCCGGTAAAAACATCTTTGAAAGATATTTTGAACGAACCTAGATCGAACACTGGGTCGGAACTGAGATTTTTTGAGGAAAATGTGCACAATGAAAACTGAAATAATAAACTGTTACTAAGAGCAAATTTAGCAAATTTTCTGTTACAGAAAACTACTGTTATGTGTATGAAAAGAAATATATTTATGTCTTTGATTACTGAACTTTATGAAAGGATATCTTCTATACTATTATAAAATTGTCAGTCTGTTTGTGTGTTTGTTTGTTTGTTCGGGCATCACCTAAGAACTACGGAATTGATTTTACTGAATCTTGTTTTGTTCCAAAGCCTATATATAGTTTGACTTAAAATCTGGTATACATTTTATCTCCCTACGTTGACGGAAACGGTATATATATATATATATATATATATATATATGTACCACCGCACCTACCAAATATTAGATACTGGCGCACTAGCTTAGCCTTTTATTCTACATTTGGAATATACCGATGTAACCTGTTTCAATTAAAAAACAAATCAACTGATATACCTAGCCTAACTCTACAGGGTGTTCCGCAATTACATGGGTTTAAAAAGTCTTTTAAAAAGCTGAATATATACAATGTGGGAAGTGGAAATAGTTATAGGGGGTGGTTCAAAAGAGTTGAACTGAGTGGGCCATAAATAGAAAAAAGGACGAAGAAAAATTATATTTATACAGGGTGGATAACAAAATGTTATATTGTTTGGCTCATAAATAGTTGCATATAAAATATGGTTGAAATAAGGGTAAAAAAATTATAATTATAAAAAAATTATAATTATAAAAATCTTAGAAAAATGTGTTATGTAAGTAATTAGGATATTTGATGATTGATTTGATTTGATTTGATTGATATTTTATATTTACGTTCTCGAATTATTATATTATAGTTATTAAACGGGTTGAAAACATGTTAGAAGCAGTTGTTTATAAAGTGTTGTTGAAATTTAAGATGAAGTGGAATTATAGTTTATAGGGTGCTTAACAAAATTATTTATCCACAAATAGTTTATATAGGATGGTTGAAATATGTGGCGGAGCATAATTACAGTTATACAGGTTGGTTAAAAAATATTACAAAGAAATGTTATGATCTATAAGCTGTTTCATATACAGGATAGTTGTACAGGGTGGAGTAGAGTTCTAAGTATACAGATATTTTTATCAGGTGGTCTATAAATTACTCCAAAAAAATACCAATTATTATTAATCCATACCTTTATCCAGAGTTGTTCCATAGTGTAATTACTTTGATTTAACGTTACAATTTCATGTTTCAGATTAGATTTTAAGTAAATAACTAACCCCCCACCTCTTGTACCTCGATCTTTTCGTATGATTTTATAACCATTTACATTGACCAAATCATCTGATATTTGAGGATGTAGCCATGTTTCAGAAACACCCATTAAGTCAAATTTGTCTTGTAAAAGACAATTTTTATAATCTAAAAATTTATTTGTTAAAGATCTTACATTATAAAAAGCGACTGAAAATTTTTTCATTAAGTGGGTTATATGGATAGTCAATTCCCTTAATATTTTCCCAATAACACTTTATACGTTTGATATAAATCTTTATCTCCAGCTGAATGATTAAATGCTCTATTCTCATTATATTTATTATTATAGCGCACATAATTAATGCATTTGACATTCAATTTACACGTACATTCCTTACTTGAATGATTCCCTGCACAATATCTACATGAAGTCTTTTCATTACATTTTTCACTAGTATGACCAAAGTTTCAGCATTTGAAACATATTTTTAGATTACATACATCATAAACAGAACATCTATTAGTTCTGACATAAATTTTCTTATTATACATTATTTTTGCATATGTCTGAGAATTAACTTCAATTATAACAGACCTATAATTTGTATTAGCATTTTTCTTATTTGTGAACAATTTTCAGATAATCATTAACATCTGTTAGTTCATCACGTTCTACTATATCTTGATTGAAAATTTCAAGATCTTTATTACCTAGAGCATTATCTATATCTATAATGTTTAGTGTTGGATTCCAGTTTTTTTCTATTTGTACAGTAGCCTCTGACATATCTAATCGATTCAAAAGATCACTAGTTAACTTGACATCACCAGCTTTGTTACATTTTATAATAACTTTATCTTTAGATTTTATTATTTTCTCAATTTGAATATTTTTATTGTTCGCTAACAGTTGTTTCGTTTTGTTATGTATGTTGTCAACATTCTTCGATTCAGGACATTGTACTATGACTGCAGGAATATTTACGTCTTCATTCATCTTAACACCATGTTTAATTACGTCAGAGTATGTCATAGCATCCAACGCATTGCCATGCACATTTGCTTTTTCATTTAATTGTTCAATATGTTTTTGCAGTAAATTGTTTTTATCTTTTATTTCAAAAATTAAATCATCCTTATCCTTTAGTTTTTCTTTTAAGCAAATATCAGAAGATTTACTTTCTACCGAGATGCCCTCATTACCGCTAGTTAAATCAGGCTCATTACTTACTTTATTCTTAAGTTCATAAATAATTTTGTCCAGGTTTTTATTTTTTTCGGCAAGATTTTCATTCTCAGATAAAACTTTTCTTAATAAAAACTTTAATTTACCTATACTTGTTTCATTGCCAACATTATTAGTTGAAATTTGGTCGGGTGCTACACAACAAATAACAGTATTATTATCAACTATTGTGTTATTTTTAAAGTCTCTTTTAAGACAGCTTAAATGTATAACTTGCCCACAGAAGAGGCAGAAAACCGAGCTGCATGATTTCCTACTACAACATCCAAAATTATATGAATTTAACTTTTTAATCTTGTCACTGTCCCCCTCCATTTCTACTTTATTTCAATAACTAATTTTATTATAATTTAGAATTAAATTAGTAATTAAAAATCTGAGCCACATCTAATAAAAAAATTACGTTAACCTAGAAACAAATATGTTTAAGTTTCCACGGTATAAAGTACATTTATAATAAATATATACAAAAAAAAACCCTAAAATCACCTTAAAAAAACGCAGTGTCCTGTTCTGATGAAGGCAAATATTCACTTCCATATTGTTGTCATTAAACAAAATAACTGTCGAACATCGGAATTAGCCTGGGTCCACGATAGTTTGGATTCTTAAGCAGTTGGTACCGAAATAGTCCTTCAACTGCGCGCTCCAGTGTTCCTCACGCAATCGAGAAGAATAGTTTACTTTTGTTTTATGGGTAATTGTTCCTGTTATAGGCTGCAGCTGTAGATGTTGGCTTTAACAGGGTAAATGTTCTCTCAAAAAAAGTATGGTATTTATACACTCGATCTTTCGGATGCTGTGTATTTACCTTACTGTATTGGCACATAAATGGTTAACAATGTGCATCATTTCATTAGTTAAACAATTTATGTATGTGTATGTGTGCCTTATTATTGTAGTAATGTTCTTATTTCTTTTTTGCTACCCAATACTTTTTGTTGCAAAGGAATGAATACAAAAAAAATTCAACATTTATGGCCAGTGCAAAAAGTAGTTTTCCTTTTTAGGATGAGGAAAAAAATTGCTTACTCAATGGACAGCCCAATATGGGTTGTAAAATTTTGATATTGACACTGCACTATTGAAAATTTATGTTAGATATATCACTTGAGACCTAGTTGTAGTGACAATATTAAAAAAAACTAACTCTTCAAAGTACACATAGTTTTCACGCACAATGGTTACACTATATTTGAGTTTTTCTGATAAGTAGTTATCAAATTATTGAAAACGTTGTATTTCTGTTAGATTATTTGATAACACGGCTGAAAATAAACGTCCGATCTCCTCTGCTGTACGACTACGAAAAATATGCTTGGGATGTATATAGAAAATTTTAAAATTCGCAATTAAAACTTCTAGTACCTGCAATTCCCGCACTATTACGTTGGAATTAAAATATTCAATGGAATTTTTTCATAAACTGCATGTTGCACGACGCAGAATATGAGACCACCTATACTTCTATAAGATTACACTTTAAAAAACTATACATATCGATAAGGGGTTTTAGAAAAATCGACCAATATGTTAGGGATATTGGTTAGCTAGATGTTTTCTCCAGTAACATGTATTTTTTCAAAACTTAAAAAAATCGAGCAAAATACAGCAGTCAATGGAATTTTTTCATAAGAATATTGGATTTTTCGGCGATTTTCTGCAAAACTGCATGTTGCACGACGCAGAATATGAGACCACCTATACTTCTATAAGATTACACTTTAAAAAACTATACATATCGATAAGGAGTTTTAGAAAAATCGACCAATATGTTAGCGATATTGGTTAGCTAGATGTTTTCTCGAGTAACATGTATTTTTTCGAAAAAACTAAAAAAAATCGAGCAAAATACAGCAGTTAATTTTTGTTGTATATTACAGTCAATACATTAAAAACAACCTTCTTCATTTTATATGCCGGAGCAATGCGGAGCATTATAAATTTTTCATAATAATTAAACTATCCCAAGTATTAATAATTAAATTCTATTTCCATTTTTTCTCTTGTCTATTCAACGAAATCTCTACTGATTACATGAAAAATACACTTCGTTTTGATAGTTACATAACTGTTGATGGCACTTTAACAAAAGTATCGTTGTGACTATTATTTGGAGCAAATAAAAAAAGTAATTTACTATGGTTAGGGATGTACTAAAGACAACCTAACAAATAAAGAAATCCTATTAGTACATTTATTTTTTGACTTTTGGCCAGCTTTATTTAGAAAAAATATTGTACTATCTAGCTATAAGGGTTTTCTTATTTATCTGAATCAATTCGCACTTCTTTTAGTTTTGTTTGAAATATTTTACAATTAGATGTCTTTTAGATTGAGTTAAAAAGTTTTAGAGTTTCTTTTTGTATGTGGGCAGTCTGTGGTGTATTTTTGTTTCGTATCATTCGGGAGCATATTGAAGAATCTTGATGATAAATATTGATGGCTGCCCTGGTAGTCTAGGAGATAGAGCCGGATTTTTCTCGTCATCGAGAAAATGGACAAAATGTAACGTATTAAGTTCAATTCCTGACGTGCATCACGTTTCTGAGCTGGCGACAACCGAGGATAGCAAGTGGTGAGTGTGGAATTTTTTTTGGTTATACTCGTAATCGAGAAAATTCCCGATGGGGTCTCCCTAGAAGGTTAGCATCAGGGTGGCGGACAGGGGTAAAATTGTTAGAATTAGGGGTGAAACCTCGTCATCGAGAAAAGGACGCCATTTGCACCAGTTTTTTGTTTGCACATAAGAAATCTTAATGAAAAAAGGCATCCAGGTAGATGCTAAAAAAGAACCTTAAAATGGGGCTTACCCGGTTAACGCTCTTTATCGAGAAAATGGAGGCCATTACCCTGACACTCCAGCTACAGTTACATAATACAGTGTGCACGTAATGTATGAAACATACCAATCAAGATCTATCCAGGAAAAAAGAAGAAAAAAGCCCTCGGGCACGTCAACCTTAATTTAAGAATGCTCAAATTGGGACATAAATAGATTTATAATTTATATAAATAAATACGAATTTATCGACGTCGACAAATTCGTATCTGGAATCAGTTTTTGAAAATTTTATAACCAATATGACGGACAAGTTCAAAGTCAAATTTAGTTTTTAATTTGGAATAGCATGTTGGAATCAGTCATTCTTCGAATCAGCTTTAAGACATTCGATTACAGTAAATTGATTGTGCATCAATTGGTTGATTTGTTCAAAAAACGGTTCTTTCATCTTGGATCCGCCATCTTGGATTATGAATTTTCAAAAACTGATTTCAGATTCGAAATAAACGACGTCGAAAACTTCCGTAGCATTAACTGGTTGATTTTATAAAAAAAATTGATCTGGGAATGACCTTGCAGGTCAAGTTCAATGTCATGGTGAAAGTCATATTCGGGTATCAAATTTTCTGCTTTTTCTGAATCCATAATAAAAAATGTGGCTTTGCGTTTAAATAAAAATGTGTATGAAGTCACGCAGGCTACATTAATGAATTAATTTCAAGCTTATATGCTACATGCGAACAACATTAGAAATATCGTATCCATGAATGCAAAGTTGACAAACCAAACTGTAGATGATCTTCAGAGACTTCCTTTTTAAGAATTGCATCGATATTGTTAAAGTCTTTTTAAGTTGCTTTGCATAAATAACATCGTTGACCTGACTTATTATGGGTGATAGCGTTACAAACTTTACCGTCTATCAGGGTGAAAGCCAGTCTGTCACGAGTGGCTTCAGAACTCTCGTGAAAAAATTGGATCCTGATTGGTCTACAAAAACGAGAACATGACTGCCTCGGATTTTTCCATACAACAGCTTTGCGTTTGTTTCTTGGTCGTCAGGTGCAAGCTGCAGTGGAACAATTGATGTAAAAAAATATTAGCATCGGACTTGCTTCCAACATTTTGGTGAACTTTTGTTTGTACGTACTTTGGACGGAAGTGCCATCGCAGCCCCACTTACAAATTAAAATCAAGTTGCAAACATTTTCAGTCAACAAACTTTTGACAACTTCCATCTGTGTTAATAGTATTCTATCAGCTGTGTGATGCAGCAAAACTTGCAATTTTACCTCAGCACTACATTCATATACAGAAATATCTGACTTAGGCGGATAAAATTTGAGCTTTTCTTTATATGGCAAATTATACAGCGGAAATAAATCACAGACCTGCTCTTTGCTTCTATTACGAAGCTTCTGATATTGCCACTTCGATAATTTTAGTTCGACTATGACCGACAAAGCAGCATGGGCAGATAAAGTCGTTTCTCGAATTGTATCTATGGACTCCTTAGACTTTTTCGCTCGAGATGGGCTCCCCTGTCCCACATCACGAACAATGTTGGCAGCATCTGATTTCCTGGATGATCGAAGGCTCATTTGAGTGGCATACGATAATTCGTCCATACTATATCCTGTGCGTAATTCTTTAGTCTTCCTTCGTTTTGTCCTGTAACTAGACTCTAAAAATTCTGAAGAAGGCCGACCCAAATTTGCGGATTTTTCTGAAGATTTTTCTGAATCTTCGAAAGAAACAAACACGCTCAATCACTTAGAATGTTGTTGCAGAAATCTGTCTTCATGTCTTGATGCTTGCTGCCACTTTTTATTGAAGAGACGCAACAACTTGCGGAGGGCAGTTTTTGCATTGTCTGATAAAGCGAAGGGGCGTTGCAATTTTGTGGACATGAAATTTTCGATCACTGCATACGTTTCAGCCATTTCTCCACTTTCACGATCGAGAAAATTTCCTCATTTGTTAAGCCACATCCTCCACGTTCATCAGCGACAAATTCTAAAATTAGAAAATATAATATCCATATACATGGATAATTCCATATTCAACCTCGTTACTATTATTTGTTAATAGTGATACAACAAGTGAATTCTGACCTCCGGATTGTACGTTCGTCGTTGTAACCTCCAAATTTTAGCAACGCAACTTGTTATCAGGTCTTCTTCTTCTACTTCTTGTGAAATCGAAAATGTGTTACACAGCATCTTTTTTTATAAATTTTCATAATAGTAATTTGTATTTTACAGAACTCAACGATCTAATTAAATGTAAAATTATTTAATCGTTTAATAAGGTTTTGGGTTATTTTGTCTGTTCATTGGGGTTTTCTCTCCTAAAAATTTTTTCCTGCAACATACAAGTATTTAAAATTGTATTTGGAGAACAAATTGAAGTAAGGCAATTTCGTAAAATTGCCCGGATTACTAGCTGTCTGTACAGAAATTCTTCCTCACAATTATTCTGAGAGAAAGAGATGTCTTAAAATTATCAACCAGTATTCCTGTATATAAATAGTGTATGGTATGATATAGTGTTATACTTATCTGTTTGGAAACGTTTCAACTCCGACTCTGGAGTCGTTCTCAATCGTTTTGTTGAGTCTGTTAAGGTATTTTCAAAAAATTTCCGCATTGATATAGATTTTGTTGTTTGTCAAGAAAATTTTGACAGTGACATTTGCACTTGATACTGAGGGTACCAATCTTTTGCTCTTCTTGCAGTAGATTTCTCCAGCTCAAATGAAGGTCGATTGAAGAGGCCCCTATTTCCGTATTGTTTATCATCATACAGCTGGCTTCTTTAAGTTTTCTCTTTTTTAAATTTTCCTCTTTCAACAAGATCTTTGTTTTATCTCAATCTATCCTATGGCTTCCGGTGCTGGTTAATACATGGTTGGCCAAATTTGACTTGCCCACATGTCTTCTCGAAATGTTATATTAGTGTTCTTTTTTCCTTACTTCTAAAGGTCATGAAGTTTCACCGGTATAACTATGGCCACAGTCACAAACATTACTGTACACACAATGTTTGGAACGTTGAGTTGCGTTAAATGGTTTGGTATGTGTAAGGATAGAGCGCAATGTATTATTTGTTTTGAAAACAGTTTTTATATCTTATTTATTTCCTAACCGCTTATTTTTTTCGGATACACCTGCGACGTATGGAATTATATTCATAATTTTGTTTTCTGTTTGTGGTTGGTTGGTATTAGTGGTCTGTTGGTTTGTTTGGGTCTTTATGGCAAATTGCGATATCATGGGTTATGCTATTTTATGAAAATATTCAACTTTGTGGATTTTGGGTGGGATATTAGATTGTAGATGGGTTAATTTTAGTTGTTAGGAATTTATTTATATAATTGGGTCTGTCTGAATATACCTAAGGGCGAAATCAAAGGAGGGCACATTGTGCAAACAAACATCCTAAACATCGCATAACATAAATTTAAATAGATGGATATGACTATCAATGTACAACAAACGGAACTACTAAATAAAACATAATGAGGAATGTGATGCAAAATAATATGTGCACTTTAGGGGGTAGTTTTGGGGGTGAGTACCCTTACTGTCCTTGAACGAATTTGTTTACAATCACAAAAAATTCTATATGTCATTTAGAATTATTCTCTAAACTTTTTTTTATTTCTACACATTTAATTATAAGTACATTTTACATATCAGATGTCGACCACAAATTATATAAAATTCTAAAATTGGAGCAGTATTTTGCTAATACCCATCATTGTTATAAAATGTATTCTAAATGTACGGAGTTCAGTTACTGTGTTAGTGTAGCGAACTTAGCATTATTAAGACCATTTTTGCAAAAAAAAAATCCACAGGATTTTGAGTGGTTTTCTTGAAGAAGGTACACTGTATAACCCCAAAAAAATTTCTTAACACATTTTTTCTTCTTAGTTAATTATACTAAGTGTTTAAAATAGCAAAAATACTAATTTTGGCAGTTTTTGTGACTACTCAGCAACACAATAAAAATTTCAAATATCAAAGGTAAGTGCGTTGTATGCTCATTTTCAGCAGTTTTTGTGACTTCTCAGCAACACAATAAAAATTTCAAGTATCAAAGGTAAGTGTGTTGTATGCGCATTTTTAGAAACTTACTAGAAGAGATGCTGATCGATAGGATTGGTTTATTAATAAATCAGTTATTCGCGAAAAATGTGAAAAAGGCGCATTTTTCAATCACTCCTAACTCTTATCTAAAAAAATTTAGAACGATCAAACTTGGCAAAAAAGGAGTTATCGAAAAATCGACTAAAATATTAGGGATATTGGTAGATTTCCAATAACGCATCTGCTCATTCACAAATTTTATCACTTTACCAATAGAATTCTTTTCCAAAATTTGAAGTTTCACCAATCCGGATATATACTCTATTAAACAAGACCATATTCATTCAAAACGGTGCACCACAGGAGAAGAAATCACGTAACATACATATAAAATTTTAACTTCATGGCAATGAAGGTTTTCTCACAAATGTAATTTTTCGTCGAGTGCTCTTTATTTTTGGTGATATTTACAACGCTCCCATTCTGCATCAAATTTCTTTTTTATAACTCTGAATAGAACATGGTAATTATCAAATCTTTCGGTACAACTCATTATATATTAATATTATTTTGGGTTTGTTCTTTTGTCTGTAAATTTAATTTGAAATTCTGCATTTTGGTATTCCTCAACACATAAATAGTAGTAGAGGGGGATCCTGATATCCCCTCACGGTAGAATAATAATTATAACAAAATACAACTCTAGCAAATAAATAACACATTCAATGTTGTTAGGTACCTACCCAGGAAGTAAAAAATGTAAACATTAAAAGGTGCTCATTCTGTACAAATTAATTACCTACCAATCTAGTATATTTTGAAGCCGGTGCCAAGCAAATCTAAAATCCTTCATTGTGTACTTATCTACTAATTCATCAAACTTGATTGTTGCTTGGCACCGACTTCAAAAATATACTAGATTGGTAGGTAATTAATTTGTACAGAGTGAGCACCTTTTAATGCTTACATTTCTTACTTCCTGGGTAGGTACCTAACAACATTGAATGTGTTATTTATTTACTAGAGTTGTATTTTTTTATAATTATTTTTAGCTTTTAAGTTATAGGTAGAAGTCGGTTATATATATATTTTTAAATGTTTTATTTTCAACTTTTTAGTATTTTTGAACTCAGGTAGTTTTCATTCTTTATTTTTTATTTTGTATGTATAACCTTAATAGACAGAACCGGGGAACATCGAAAGCCTCAACATTACACAATGATACTTTCTCATTTAAATTGACAGGTAAATCTTTACGAACAAAATGTACTAGTACGCGTTGACTTAATAAGCCCAAAATACATTTATGCCTTTTTTCAACTTTTTTTGACAACCCCTGTATAGATAATTCCACTCCAACCTATGTACCAACCATCCTGTACATACGACTGCCCACCGACAAGCATACATTTGTTAGCTGCCTTCTATAGGACGGAGTAGAATCCATCCCCTATTTACGGAGTCAAATCCGTCCTATATTTCAACCATAGTATATAACTCCTTGTGGGCTAGCCCATAAATTAGTTAATTTTTTACATTTTATATTATCGTCCGTTGTAAAATTAATTCCTCTCCACACTTTATGCAACTTCTTATGGGCTATAAAAGAAATAATGTTTTAATCACACTGTATCAATATAATTCAACTGCAGCATATATTTCAACCATCCTGTATATGATTTGCTTATGTCCATATCATATAACAGTTTTTTAATCACCCTATATAATTTTAATTTCACATTTTTTCCAACATTTTTATACCACCAAACGGCCAGTCTGCCCTATATTCCAACCATCCTGTATATACGGCTGGCTACGGACCACTATCATTCTAGTCCGTCCTATATTTCAATCTTCATATAAATGCAACTCCTTCTATCACTTTACTTTATGATTTTGTTTGCTATAACTAAACACCCTGTCTATAAACGTACCAATAGCAGTTTAAAGTTTGACATGTGTTGTCACTGAATTTTCTATTAGGCCGGGAGAATGTGACAACCAAAAGCACCGTCTTCGTAAAATGGAAAAATTTGCATTTAAATAGGTATTTGCCTGGTATACAAACAAAACGAGCTTGGTGCTAATTGATTTAAGAAGCCGAAAATACTATGCTTTACTACCTATATGCTTGAGATGTACATAGAAAATTTTCAAATTAGCAATTAAAACTTCCAGTGCCTAAAATTACCGCACTATTACGTTGGAATTAAAATATTTATGAGGAAATGTCCGTTATGTCATTTCGATGAAATTTTCTGCAAAACTGGAAGTTGCACGTCGCAGGAAAGTATATGAGATCACCTAAGGATCTTCCTTAATAGATTAAACGTTAAAAAACTATACACATCCATAAGGAGTTATCGAAAAATCGACTAAAATATTAGGGATATTGGTAGATTTCCAAGCACGCATCTGCTCAATCACAAATTTTATCACTTTACCAATAGAATTCTTTTCCAAAATTTGAAGTTTCACCAATCCGGATATATACTCTATTAAACAAGACCATATTCATTCAAAACGGTGCACCACAGGAGAAGAAATCAGGTAACATACATATAAAAAAAGCGAAAAAATACGCGACGAATTGATAACCTCCTCCTTTTTGGAAGTCGGTAAAAAATAGCATGTCATCGAATTGACATGAGGTTTAAAATGCTTTTTCCAAGTAAATTACATTAGATAGGATGGTAAATCAAATATAAACGGTAATTTTGCTATTCTGCTTAGAATGCAGCTTCGAGCTAGATTATATTGTTATATTGTATATATTGCTATATTGCAGTAGATGGGCACTGGGGAACCAGCTGGGTAGGCGCGTATGCTTGGCTTTGTCGTCAATACCTATTTTAACCAGTAAAAGCGTTGAAGCCTCAGAAAGCTTATTGAACGTGACCGTCGATTAACCGTGAAAGAATTTCCTCAGAACTGGGTGTCAGCTATGGAAGTATTCAATCAATTATATTTCATCAACTTGGTTTCAGAAAAATTACTGCTCGATGGGTTTCGACGTTGTTGACTATAAACTAAAGATCGTTGAAAGACTTGTAAATAGATTTCAGCGAGAAGGGAAGGCCTTTTTGAAGCAAAAAAAAGAATAAAATTCAAATTTTTCCTCTCATCTGGAAAAGTCCTTGCCAAGATTTTTATTTGACTCTATGGAATGGACCAGGCACCTTTCTTATGGAAAAATGGACTTCCGTCAAATTGTTTGAAATTTTGGTATGTTGTAGAAGTTGACGTTGTGACAAAAAGAGTCCATGGGCTCAAACAAATTCTATGACTAGTTTTCGAGATACAGAGTGTTAAACATCGAAAATGCCGCATTTTTAATTTCAGATTTCCACTGATAGACGTGCTTTATTTCTGTTTATTGGAGAAATTGTGATTTGTACATTATTGGACATAAATATTTCATAAAACAATTGCCATAAGTTTTGGTGTGTATTTAAAAAATACGTAATAGGTGATTTTTGAAAAAAAAAAAATATATATTAAAACGTTGAAAACATGTTATTGCACAATTCATATCTCGTTAAAGTAATAATTTCTTGGATTTGCTTCATATAATATACAGTGTGAGCCATAAATATAGCTAGAGAAGGCATATATTATTTTTTCCTATTAATGACTCACTCCGTACGAACCATTCGTGCTGCAATTTTGATAAAACATCAAACCGATATATTATCCGTCTCTTTATACTTAACGGGATGTTAAACTGATTGCAAAACTATACATATTGAAAAATGTATTCTTTTATACTAACCCGTAGTTTTAAATTATCTGCGTCAACTTTGTATGTTATTACATTTCTACGTTAACAAATGTTCAGTGTTTTATTGAGCAGAATATTGTTACGAAATTTACCCAAAGCCGACCCTGTGTCATTTCAGCACGACAACAAACGCTTTAAGATAAAAAAAATACGATTCTCGAAAAGACTCGGCAGCGGAAGGAGCGATGATGATTTCTACTGGAGAATTCTACGCTGGTGATATAAAAGCACGCCACGATCGCCGCGACGACTAGCGTATATGATAATGTATTGTGAATCAGCTGTTTTAAATGTAAATAAAGTTCTAGAAAAGTGAAAGTAAATATTAGTTGTTATAATTTTAAATTGAACCCACGAAGTATATTGCAATTTGGTTATCAGAAGTAAAGGATTAAGTGCAGTGAAAATTGATTTATGGAAACTCGTAGTATGGAAAAGATAGAAGAAAAAATTGCACAGATTCTAGAAAAACGTGACAAGAAGGAGAAACAACATCAAGAAGAAATTCAACAAAGGTTAGTGAAATCTTTTGATGATAAACTTAAAGTTGAGTTAGGAAATCTTGTCACTAATATCGATGAAAAACGTAAAATAGAATTAGAAAATCTTGTTTCTACAATGAAAAGCGAACAACAAAATCTTGTCACTGCCATGGAAGAAAAACAACAAAATCTTGTCACTGCCATGGAAGAAAAACAACAAAATCTTGTGACTGCCATGGAAGGATTATTCTCGAAATTTGTAGAAAAACAAGATCAAACTGAAGAAAAACGACAAAATGAATTTAAAATATTTGAACAAAAACAAGATCAAATTGAATTAAATCGACCCGAAACTGAACAGAATTGCAGTTGTCTCAATTCGAACAATTAATGCAAATAGTAGGACAAGTTAATGAAACAGTTAATGAAAGAATGCAAATAGTTGAGTCAGATATAAAAGAGATAAATGATGACATTAAGACCATAAAAAATACCGTGGATACTCTTGAAACAAAAGTAGATGATCTCGATTCCATCCAAAGCCAGGTAAAATTTTAAATCAGTTCAATTCAAGACACAGTTCAAGATCAAATCAGTCCATCAAGCAAACAGTACACAGTGAAGTACAAGATAAAATCAGTGCCATCCAAAATAAATTAGAAACAGAAATTAAAAAAATACAACAGGACTTACAGCGAGGAAAATACCAGAACACCGTGAGTACCAAAGGTTCCTTTAGTAAACCACCCACATTCGACGGCAGTTCATCTTGGCCCATGTATAAACGGCAATTTGAAGCCGTGGCTACAGCTAATGGATGGGAGAATCATGAAATATCCACGTCTCTGGTAATTTCCTTACGAGGTCCGGCTCTAGAACTCCTCCAGAGCATTCCAGTCGATGAACAAGGCAATTTCGACAAGATCATCGCCATTCTAATAAAACGTTACGACAATCAATCCTTGAGCCAGGTATACCAAGTCCAACTGAGTGGAAAAACCCAAAAATCCGATGAAAGCCTCCAAGAATTCGAAGCAGAAATTAGACGGTTAGTTCACTTGTCCTACCCAGACCTGCCAGAGGGAACGAAAGACCAGTTGGCCACACAGAGTTTCATAAACGGCATCAGAGATGTGGAAGTACAACGAAATCTAAGACTAAGTGGCGTCAAGAAAAGTAATGAAGCTCTACTTCGGGCTTTGGAAGTAGAGGCCGTCATGAACATGTCCAAGCCGAGGGTCCGAGCAGTATCCTTCAACCAGGAAGAGTCAGAGTCACCAATTCAAGCGACAGGACACTTCCAACGTGACTGCCGAGTGAGGCTACCGGAAAGATCACCAACCAGGGGTAGCCAACAAACCGACCTTACCAACCAGGGAAACTCCAACCTCCAACAAGTCAGCATAAGGGGGCAAATGCTGACTCACCATCCACCAGCCCCAGGACAGTATCCATCCGGGGATTTTGCCGAGATAGCGGCAGCCTAGTCATCAGAGGCACCATCAACGGGCGAGCAGTTACCTTCACCGTCGATACCGGCGCTGCTGTGTCCATTGCCAAGTCCAGGGTTTTAAGAGCATCAGCTCAGAACAGTCACCGGCGAGTCCATGTCAATACAGGGTGAGGCAGATGTCGTGCTACAGATAGGGGACAACATGATCCGGCATAGGGTCCTTGTAGCGAATATTGAGGACGATTTTATACTGGGAATGGACCTAATTAGCCAGCATGGATTTATGTTCGACCCGAGATATGATGTTCTTCGGTTCCTAAATGAGGAATTTGTATTGACACGGCCCGTCAACAGTTCAGTCACCTCCATAAAAATTGTGGCAAAGTCTTCAGCTAGAATTCCCGGTCGAACGGAACAGATTATTCATGGGCAGCTAGACAGCAATCCTGGGAGCTGCGTTGGAATGGTGGAGCCCGTACACTCAGCTCATGACTACTTGGTTGGACGGGCTATAGTTAAAACCGGACGAGATATACCAATCAGAGTTCTGAATTTGTCCAACAACGAC
Organism: Octodonta nipae; assembly: GCA_034190945.1. Classification (NCBI taxonomy): domain Eukaryota; kingdom Metazoa; phylum Arthropoda; class Insecta; order Coleoptera; family Chrysomelidae; genus Octodonta; species Octodonta nipae. Next base: position 79,330,174 of record CM067218.1, read on the forward strand.
ATTAGAATTGCCAATGGTCAAGAGATAGCTTGTTTCGAGCCAGTAGAGACCATCATCAATTCCGAAGAAGAGTACCAGGCGTCGGTGAATGAGCCAGGGCCCGATAAAGAGTTCCTACAACAGTTTGCTGACCATTTGACACACTTGACACCAGAGAACCAGAAGAAAGCCAAGCAATTTATCACAAAACACTGGCAAATTTTTAACAGTAAAAATGGAACCACCGGTCGCACCAACATCATCCAGCATCGAATAGATACCGGAAAGGCTCAACCCATCAGAATACCACCTAGACGACTACCATTGGGGCAACAACAGGCAGTCGAGGAAAACATCGAATCCATGTTACAAAATGGAGTTATTGAGCCATCATTCAGTCCATGGTCGTGCTAGTTAAAATGAAAGATGGAATCACCCGATTTTGCGTGGATTACAAAAAGCTGAATGATGTCACGAAGAAAGACAGCTATCCACTACCCCGAATCGATGACACTTTGACCACACTAGCAGGCTCCCGTTGGTTCTCCACACTAGACCTAAAAAGTGGTCTGCACGCAAACGACAGAGAGAAGACAGCGTTCTCCACCAGTAAAGGGCTGTTTCAGTTCACGGTCATGCCCTTTGGGTTATGTAATGCACCCGCTACATTTGAGAGGCTAATGGAGTATGTACTGATCGGGTTAACATGGAGGACGTGCTTAGTGTACCTCGACGACATTCTAGTCATGGGCCAGACATTCGACGACCATCTGAAGAACCTGGGCGAAGTATTCTCCAGAATTAATAACGCCAACCTGAGACTCAATCCGAAGAAGTGTTCCTTGTTTCAAAAAGAAGTAGAGTTTTTTGGGCCACGTAGTGTCCGAGTCAGGAATCCGCACCAACGAAGACAAGATAGAAGCCATCCGTGATTGGCCAGTTCCAAGAGACAAACAAGAACTCCGAAGCTTCTTGGGCTTCTGTTCATACTACCGGCGTTTTGTTGAGGGATTTGCCACCATCGCCGCCCCTCTACATCGGCATACCACTGATAAAGAGACCTTCCATTGGAATCAGGATTGCGAAACATCATTCAGGCGACTGAAGGCAGCACTATGTTCCAGCCCAATCCTAGCCTTTCCTACACAGTCCGGCAAGTTCATCTTAGACACCGACGCCAGCAACACAGGTTCGGGGGCCGTCCTATCCCAGGTGCAAGATGGTGAAGAGAGGGTGATCGAGTACTACAGCCGTGGATTCTCGAAGACAGAATGAAATTATTGCGTCACCAGAAAAGAACTTCTTGCAATAATAAGGGCTGTGGACCATTTCCACAAATACCTGTATGGTCGCCATTTCTTAATCCGAACAGATCATGCCGCACTCAAATGGCTGCTGGACATGAAGACTATCCAGAAGACCCTGTAGAGCGGAATGCAAGCATTGTCTGAAGACGAAACAGCGAGAGGGTATCTCCATCAGGCAGATCCGAGTGCAGGCCAATGAAGACTGGACAACGGAACAGTGCATCCAGGACCAAATGGCTGATCCAGACATCGAACCAATCTTGTCACACAAAATGAGAGGGGCACTCAGGCCACGATGGGACGAGGTAGCTAGATACTCCGGCGTGATGAAATCGTTATGGGCTCAGTGGGACTCTCTAAGAGTAGACAATGGAATGCTCAAGCGAGTTTGGGAAAGCGCTGATGGACGAGAAACCAAGTCCCAACTGGTAGTTCCGAAGAAAAAGGTACCAGCCATCCTGACCGAAGTACATAATGGAATTACCGGAGGCCACATGGGCATGAATAAAACCCTAGACAAAGTTCGCCAGCGGTACTACTGGGTGAATTACTTCGAAGACGTCAGAGCTTGGTGCCACAAATGTGCCACATGTGCCGCCAGTAAGGGCCCGAAGACCCGAACCAAGGGCAGAATGCAGCAGTACAATGTGGGCGTCCCATTTGAGAGAATTGCCATCGATGTCGCCGGTCCGTTTCCCGAGTCTGAGAGGGGGAACAAATACATTCTGGTCGCAATGGATTACTTCAGCAAATGGCCTGAGGCATATGCGATACCCAACCAAGAGGCAACCACGGTAGCGACGGTGCTAGTAGAACAATTATTCAGCAGGTTTGGCGTCCCGATGGAATTACATTCAGACCAGGGGCGTAACTTCGAATCGAATGTATTCCAGAAGGTCTGCACGATGTTGGGGATCAGGAAAACGAGAACAACACCATTACACCCACAGTAAGACGGAATGGTGGAAAGATTCAACAGGACCTTGGAACAACACCTATCCAAGGTCGTCAGCAATAACCAGCGTGATTGGGATGAGCGTATTCCCCTATTCCTGTTGTCATATCGCTCTGCTGTACATAATAGTACAGGCCTGACCCCAGCCAGGGTCTTATTCGGAAAGGAGCTGCGATTACCATGCGACTTGGCATTTGGCTCCCCCGAAGAACCTCCCCAAGACATCGACGGTTATGCCGACCAGCTCCGACATAACATGCTGGCAATACACGAATTAGCCCGAACGCAGATGTTGGCCACCAGTGACCGGATGAAGACGCGATACGACCTCAAGGCCAATTCAGTCGGGTTCCAGGAGAGGGACAAAGTCTGGTTGTACAACCCCCAACGGGGCAAGGGTAAATCCTCAAAGCTTACACCCGCCTGGGATGGTCCATAAGAGGTGGTCAAGAGGCTTAATGACGTCGTCTACCGAATCCGTCGAAACCCCAAGGCTAAATTGAAGGTGGTTCATTTAGATAGACTCGCTCCCTACCATGGAGGGGATGTTTCTGATCGGGACAATCAGAATTAAAGGGGGGGCAGTGTTACGAAATTTACCCAAAGCCGACCCTGTGTCATTTCAGCACGACAACAAACGCTTTAAGATAAAAAAATACGATTCTCGAAAAGACTCGGCAGCGGAAGGAGCGATGATGATTTCTACTGGAGAATTCTACGCTGGTGATATAAAAGCACGCCACGATCGCCGAGAGTTATACCGCGACGACTAGCGTATATGAGAATGTATTGTGAATCAGCTGTTTTAAATGTAAATAAAGTTCTAGAAAAGTGAAAGTAAATATTAGTTGTTATAATTTTAAATTGAACCCACGAAGTATATTGCAATATTATTAAAATTGAATGACTAGTTTTCGAGATATATTGTGTTAAACTTCGGAAATGTCACCTTTATCGTATCAGATTTCTCATAATAGTGTGTTTTATTTCTGTTTATTGCAGAAAACATGGTCTGCACATTGTTTGACATAAATATTGCACAACAAATTACTATTAATTATTTTTTTATTACAGGGTGTTTCCCATATACATAACATGTTTTTTTAGAAAACTCATTTTTAGGGTTCCGTATATACAATATCACTCCGGATTTCTGCCTGTGTCACATCACAGCAATTTTCTCCTAAAGTACCGGACGGAAGAGGTTGAAATTTGGCACCAATGTATAGTTTGGTGACCCGATAAGGAGTACATATCGTAAAAGAAAAAATTTTGATTTTAGGGGTACTTCTGGAGGGAAAAACTAAAAAAATCGACCGTTCCCCCCCTGATCTCCGAAACTACTGAGCCTAAAATTTTGAAAAAAATAGGAAATATAGAACGTTCCCGAACATTACAGGAAAAATAAGGAGAAACCATTAATAATTTTGGGGGGCAAATTATAGAATTAAATAAAAATTTTAAAATAAAAAAAACTCAAACGTATCTTGTAATATATCAAATGAAAGGTCTCATTCTGATGAACAAAAATATATTTAAAAAAGATATTAACGAAAATATACCAAAATTTACCCCCCCCTCCCCCCTATCTCAGAAACTAAAAAACGTAAAGTTTTGAAAAAAAAATAGATTGATAGGTTCTGACCTGAAGTTTACTGGAAAAATAAGGAGAAACCTCTACTTTTTATTTTGGGGGGCAAATTACAGAATTAAATGGAAAATATTAAAATTGTTTCTAACCCATCATTTTATATATCAAATGATAGGGCTCATTACGACGAAAATAAATATATTTTTTTCATATTTTTAAAATAAATTAATTAACAGATATTAACAAAAATGTAAAACAAAATACCTATTCCCCCCCCTTATCTCCGAAACCATAAGCTGGAAAATTTTGAAAAACTGGAAGTATAGCCCCTCACCTGAACTTTACTGGAAAAATAAGGAGAAACCATTAATATTCATTTTGGGGGGCAAATTATAGAATTAAATGGAAAATAAAACATTATAATTGTTTCTAACGGGTCATGTAATATATCAAATCAAAGGGCTCATCACGAATACAAATATATTTTTTTAATTTTTTTAAAATGAATATTTTAAAATATATTAAAAAAATATTTAAAAAAAATTACCCATTCTCCACGTTATTCCCCAAACTCTAAGAAAAAAATATGAAAAAATCACTAATTCTATTATTTGGCCCCCAAATAATAGAATTAAACGGAAAATAAATTATTAGAAAACCCCCATAGTAATTTTAGGGACAAATTATACAATTAAATGGAAAATAAAGATTCAATTTTCAAACGCATCATGTAATATATCAGATAAAAGGCTCATTATGTGAATTACAAATATATCATATTTTTAAATCATTTGTATAATAGATATTAACAAAAATATTAAACATCGACTTAATTCCCACTTTAGAAACTACACTAAAATTTTGAAAAATAGATTTTATTTTTATTTTTAAATAATTTGAATACCAGATTTAATAATTTATAGTTTAAACTTTGACCTATTTTGCCCTTTTTCTTCCAATCTACAGAGCTTCAAAACTCAGACAGTAGATTATTATAACAGGCATCTCTGAAAGTTTATTATTAAAATAAAACTCTAATGTTACTTCTTGGGGGCCAAATTAGAAAATTAAAAACATATGTATTCTAATAAAAATCAAGCGATAAAATTTAAAACGCTTTCTTTAAAAGATATAAGGGTAAATATAAGAAAATGCACTCATTCCCTGCTTGTCTGAAACTGGAATATTTGAATCTTGAAGGTGATACGGAACCCTAAGTATGCGAGTCCAATTCGCACTTGACCAAATTATTTATTATAATTATACATGAGTAGATCTAATTGCCCAGTTAATATAATGTTAAAAAATTACATTTTGGACGTGTTCATACATTATACAGTGTGAGTTGTAAATATTGCTAAAGTGGGCATCTGTTATTTTTTCCATGAATTAGTAACCCTGGATAAAGCATGCGTTCTGGAATTTTTATATTAAATTATATAAATCTACGACTCATCACACTAAATTCTACAGAAAATTGCTAAATTTAGTTATTGTAGTTTATACAGGGTTACTCATTTATGGTAAAAAATGGTATATGCCCACTATAGCGATATTTACGACTTACACTGTATGACTGTATAATATATGAAAACGTCCAAGAACTCATTTGTTATTAATTGTGCGATATGTATTCATTGTTGGAATAAAAAAATGAGTTTTCTGAAAAAACATGTTACAAGTATTGGAAACACTGTAATCCAAGATAATTAATGGTAATTGTTTTATTCAATATTTTTGTCAAATAATGCTAAAATTATCTTTCCTGCAATATACGGAAATAATCTTATGAGAAATCTGATAAGAAAAAGGAGACATTTCCTATGTTTAACACCCTATATCTCGGAAACTAGTCCTACAATTTTTACAATATTTTGCTCAGTTAAACACTGAACATTTGTTTAAAATGTTATTACATACAAAGTTGACGGAGAGGGCAGTATAAACATCTACCATCTTTCAATATGTATAGTTTTTGCAATGAGTTTAACATCCTGCTGAGTATCAAGAGACGGATCATATATCTGTTTATTGTCTTATTAAAATTGCAGTACTAATGGTTCTTACAGGGTGAATCATTAATAGAAAAAAACAATATATGCCTTCTCTAGCTATATTTATGGCTCCCATTATATATTATAAGAAGCATATCCGAGAAATTATTATTTTAATGAGATATTAATTGTGCAAAAACATCAACTTATGTTTTCGACGTTGTAATAAAAAAATGTTTTTTTCCAAAAGCACAGGTTAAGTATTTTTTAAATACCCTGTAATCCACCAAAATGTATGGCAGTCGTGTTGTGAAATATTTATGTCCAATAAAATGTAATGTATCATGCGAAATCTGATATTAAAAATGCGGCATTTTCGATTTTTAACATCCTGTATCTCGAAAACTAGTCATAAAATCTGTTCGAGCTCATGGACTGTTTTTGTCAGAACATCAACTTCTACAACATACCAAAATTCCAAACAATTTGACGGAAGTTCATTTTTCCATAAAAAAGGTGCCTGATCGATTTTCTACACGCCCAACCTACAGTGAATGTAGATTACTACTGCCAGTTGTTAGGGTTGGCAAAAGTCGCGTATTTGAAACAAGGAATACACTGCAAGAGATGGGCTGAGAAGCTTTCGACCACCCTCCATATAGCCCTAACTTGCTTCTGAAATTTAGCTCAAAATGGGAGCATTGTAAATTTCATGTAAAATCAAAAGCCCTGAAAAAAAAGCACATTTGCAAGAAAACCTTCTGAGCTATAAATGTGAGATTCTTACCAGTTATTTACCTCGTAAAAAAGAAAGATTCTGTCGAGTCTCAAAATTTCAACGTATCTTATACAATAACTATGGGCGATTGAAAATTTGCTTATTTTTTACAGTTTTTTCCAAATAACTCAATAACTAATTATCCAATGGGCTATATGAATCCATTATTTAGTCGCTATTGAAATTACGTATAAAACAAACTTACTTTCGAGACTAGAACTTTTCATTCAGTTGCTGAAAAGTTACAAGATTTGCTAAAATTGCTATTTGTGCTTTAAACACTCCGTATAATTAATTAAGGAATACAAATTTGTTAGCAACAGTTTTTATGCGTTATGCTATGTACATTCTTCAAGAAAAGCCAATCAAACACCTGTGTAACTTTTTTTGCAATTGAAAATACTAACTTCCCTATAGTGTATGTAACTGCCATAACATCATTCAAATATTTTATGTGACATTTCTTTATACTGTTCTTTCTCCATATATCTCAAAAATATTTCAGCCTTTTAAATTAAATTAAATTATTTTTTTATTTCTATGAATTTACTTTTGATTTTTATCTAAACCTGCCTGATTCCTTAAATTATCTGTATTTAAAAAATTTCGTTTCAGTTTCTTTCATATTTTTGTAATTGTTGGGCTGCTTGAAAATATTTTGAATTTGAGTTTTGTGTTCTCGGTTTAAACATACCGATAATCTCGAACTAGCAAGCCTTTCTATTTTTAAATTGATTGTTTGTTTACCAAACAATGCATTTCATTTTGCATTTTTTGACAATAAAACAAAACAAAGAATATTAAACTTTTTTTCCTTTATAATTTGTAAATTATTGACTATATAGCAATGCTTCTAGAAGAAGATTTGTAAAAAAAGTGAAAAACGTAAAAAAATAATTTTTGTAAAGCATGATCATAGCAATACCCACAGGGAAAATCTGGAATAACCACTTACATTAATAATATTTGAAAAATCCATAACTTAGGCAGTTTTCAAGCTGATGCACAGATTATTCAGAAAATAATAGCATACGACCTGTTCGTTAAACACGGTACTTGTGCACTTTGTCAGATGAATGAGTTTTGCATAATCGCTTTATAAACAATTTAAGTTCATTGTATGAAATGAAGTTTGCAAAAATGCAAAGAACATAAATTTAAACCATATTGTCAATAGTAACAAATTAGAAATAATATGGCTAATTACGACATAATTCTGATTTTAATTGACAGACTACAAATTTATAATCCAAAATTGCAAACCTGCGACTCCCAAGAAATGATAAGAACTTGAGAAAAAAATAGTAATTATTATGCAATATAAATTTCTGTGGATCTCATATAGAACAAGTTAGCGGAAAATTTGTATGTCTAGAAAGTATCAGAAATGCATTTTCGGATAATTTTAATCTATCTCTTCCTCATAATTATATTTATAGTATTAATTTATTCACTAAATATATAAAAACATAACTGAATTAAATTGACCGTTTTTAAACATTTAACGATTTCTCACGATTTTTGTTATTCCTAATTTTTTAATTGAAATTTCTAATATAAATGTAAATGCTTGAAATAGATAAATTACTTTAAAATATACTGTATACATATGATATAACTAATGAAAGATCATTTTAGAGTGGTAGAGTGATCAGGTATATCATTCCAGTGAAGGAATCCAAAGATTTATTGATATAATAATGATATAATGTTCGAAGAACTGTTCCTATGATAAAATATAAATTGCCACACTTAATGAAAAAAATAATTAGTTGATTATCATATGTTTTAATTAGGCCGAATTGGTCGCAAAATTTTAATAAATTATGAATTACATAAAATGTGTAGTTTTTCTACAGTTTATATCCTAAAAAATAAATAAATTTATATCAGTAATATCAATACCTGAGATAAAAACCTTATTATTTCTGCAAATTTAAATAGTATGTTTTGAAACTTTAATATTTACACATCACATGTAAAGTCGCTACTTGCGTTGGTAGAAAGTGTAGCAAATTACGTATCTTGTATATCTACTACTATACATAAATATATTTCAATATATATAAAATTTAAAATTACAAAAATTCTTTTCCCTCTAATGTAAAACCGTTTCAATAACTTCCCCTCATCTCATATATAAAGCAATCTTACAGAAATCTTACAGAAATATCATCTGATAGACCTGGAGGTCAGGCAGCCTCTTAAACTATACGGACGTGACAACTTAACATATATATATGTTATATCACACTTCTCAATATTAACTTTTTAAAAAAGATTTTTATTAATAACAAACAAAATAATAACTTTTAAATACAAATGAAAAATAACGATATAAAGTGACAGAGTTACTGAGTAATAGTGAATACAACATTAGAGCAGTTTTACAATTTATAACTTATAATATGCCGAATAAGCAAAGTCGACGCTGCGATTCTCACGGATGTTGGCGGCGCCGTAATATGACACCACACGTGTCGCTGAGTCAGCTGGGAGTGTTGAACTATCGTTGCGATATAAGTTCGTACTAAGTTCATGGTATAAACTTATATAACAACTCCCATCCATATAAAAAAGTTGATGGTACAGCATCAACTTTTACGTCAAGTTCTGGAGTTCTGTATCGTCGGTTGGATTCAGGAGGCTGTGTAGCTTTCCTTTGGGCTTAGGGTTTGGTGGTGCTGTCGGTGGCGTGTGCTGGACAGCGGAGCTTGGTGTAGTGGTATCCTTGAACCTCTTCTGGATTGACTTCATTATGAGCAGGATAATCACAATTACTACTAAGGTGGTCGTTGTGATTGTGAGCCAGGACGTATGCTTTTCTAAGGGTGGTTGTTCCATCAGCTTTTCCAGTTCCTTAGAATATTGGGTGAGCTTATGGTTGGCAACATCTAGGTCTTGTACATCTAATTCTTGTAGCTGTAGGGGTGTCAGGTTTGGCATCTCATTGGCGGCTGGCATGCCGTTGCAGCAGTTGAAAGGAATGTCCACTGGGTGGTTTCTGTATGTGATGTTTTGGACATTTTTAGAAGTTCTTGTAGCATGGACCCTTGTGTTGTCGATAAAGGCATTGCAGTCGGGTTGGATTTGCAACACTGAATTTGTCGATATGGTTTGTGTCACGACATCTTGCCCTTTGCATTTGATGGTGATGGCCAGTGGTCTTGAAATCGAGATCAACCAAAAGTTTACGTCAATCTCTTGGATATTATAGTCTGCTGCATATAATATCAAACTTTTGCAGGTGTCTGGAAGTGTGACTGGCTGTCTGAGAAGCTGACCTTCGCAGATGGCATCTTTGTCTATTGGATGTGATATAGCTTTGGAACAAATCTTATGATGTTTAGTTAAGGGCTTGCAGTCACCCAGGTCTTCGAAGGATGTGTATAATAACGAATCGTCATCTCTCGCGATAAATTTTGTCTTTATTGAAAGTATATGATGAAACCCTGTTCGATCATCCAAAATTGGGATCGGATAAAGGTGGTAAAGGGTGTAAATCTCAGGATCAACTAAAGGAATTTTGAGTACAAAAATGATTTTGGTGTTGATTTGAAAAGCTTCCAATTCTATCAAATCAATGTACTGAGCAACATTTGAACTGTAAATAGGAAGTGGTAAATTATTTTCATGTAGTGATTGAGAAATCTTTTGAAGGGAATCGACCAAATCTACTGGGGTTATGATCGAACTATGTAAAATTTTTAAGCGGGCGAAAGAGACTGCAGTTAAAACATCATCGAGAGTGTTTTCGATAAATATGTAACTCTCCATTAGGCTTTCACACAGATCCAAGATATTGATTTGAAATTCATGAAAATCAAGATCATTTGAAATGTATAAAATTGACTGCCTTATTTTTTCAATGTTATTCGAGAATAATTTCTCCTCGGATTGAAATTTTTGTAAAGTTTTGTTGAGGCTCGTAATGACTGAGGTTGTTACAGATATTTGTTTCTTTACTAAGTCCTGAATTTGGTGTTGGTCTTTAGTAATTTTAGTTATACAGTCATTTATGTATTCACCATCTGTTGCGTCTAAGTTTCCTGAAATAGCTTTCCAAACTGATCCCAGTCCGTTAATAAGTCCGCGTTTTCTTCTGTTAGTAGGGTAAGTTTGAGTGTCAGCGAAGATGTCTGTATATTTAGAGTTAACGGATTTAGAAATTTGTTTCAAGAGGCTAACATGTGTTTGTATTTTTGGTTTAAATGATTTCGTATTAGTTGTGTTTTCGTTGATTGTCTCTAAAATTCGGTTTAGTATGGCGTCGTTATTTGAAATAGCACCTCTGAAAGGGCTGAGGTCTTTGAAGACAAGAAGTGACCATTTGTCGTTTGAAATTTTAAGTGTGCCTTCTGTGTGGAGAAAACTCCTATTGTATTGTTAACGGGTGTAAGAGAGTATTGTTGGAGGTTCACGACTGAAAACAGTCCACAGAATCTGAAAAGAAGGGATTCATTCAAAATATGGTTTTAGTCTGTCAAAGTTAATTTTACTAATTTGGTTAGTCTGTAAGTTTATAACTGTGGCAGAGTTTTTTCTAATCGCGGTGATTTCAAAAGGTCCATTGAATTTGTTTTCAGATTTGCTTTTAATCTGAGACTCTTTCACGTAAACTTTGTCGCCTACTTTGTATTCTGGTTGGTTAGTCGAAACATGTTTGTCAAATCTAACTTTAGATTTTTGTTTTTGTTGGTCGGTTTTTGCGCGGGCAAGTCTATAATAGTAGTTCATTCTGTTGTTAAGGTCCCTAACATATTTGGAAATGAGTTTTTCCTGATCGTATATTGTTTCGGGGGGTCTACTAGAAGTGTGCCCAAAGATGTTGATTTTAGAAATAAAGTCGGTGCATTGTTTGAAGTGATTAATTTTGATACGGGAAAGAGCGTCTGCGTTCAAGTTTACCTTGCCGGGCTTGTATTCGATTTTATAGTTATACTCCTCTAGTTTGAGGCGCCATCTGGCTAGACGACTGCCAGGGTCTTTGATCGAAAAGAGCCAAGTAAGCGGACGGTGATCACACAGGAGTGTAAACTTTCTCCCAAAAAGATACGGTCTGTAGTGCTTGACCGCCCAAACAATGGCTAGCAGTTCCCGTTCGATAGTGGAATATCGAGTTTCTGCACCGCAGAGTGTACGGGAAGCATATGCTATAGGAAGATCTTTTCCTACGGGGCCTTGTGAGAGAACCGCTCCAATTGCAAAAGCACTAGCATCAGTAGTGAGCAGGAATGGTTCTTCGAAATTTGGGTAGATCAAGATAGGGTCAGATACAAGGGCTTGCTTCAGTTCGTTGAAGGAAGACTTGCAATCTGCGTCGAAGATGAATTTGACGTCTTTCTGCAGGAGTTTCGTTAGGGGCTTTGAGATCTTGGCGAAATTGGGGATAAAACGTCGGTAATAACCGGCGAGACCAAGAAAAGATTTAACATCTTTAGGAGTTTGGGGTTGAGGAAAATTCTGGATGCATTCAACCTTTGAAGGGTTTGGTTTTACTCCTTCTTGGGTGATCAGATGACCTAGGTAAGCAATTCCTTACGGAGAAACTCACACTTGTCAGGTTGAATTTTCAAGTTTGACTGTCTAAGACGCTTAAAGACTTCTGTCAAACGGGACATATGCTCATGGATGGTTGGTGAATAAACGATAATGTCATCCATGTAAACAAGGCAACGTTCATTCTGGATGCCCAGAAGAATGTTGTCCATGACCCTCTGAAAGGTAGAAGGTGCATTTTTCAGACCAAATGGCATACGAACGAATTCGTAATGGCCATTGTCAACAGAGAAACCGGTCTTGGGAATGTCTTCCTCAAGGATTTCCAACTGGTGGAACCCGGAAGCGAGATCCAGTGTCGAAAAGTATTGACACTTACCAAGTTGATCGAGGAGATCAGAAATGTTGGGCAGAGGATATTTATCGTCTACAGTTAGTTCGTTTAACTTCCTATAGTCGATAACAACTCGCCACTTTTGCTTGCCAGAAGCATCGAGTTTCTTGGGGACGACCCATACGGGGGATGACCAAGGAGAAGAAGAGTGCCTGATAATGCCTTGATCAAGCATTTTGGAAATTTGGGTTTTTACTTCCTCCTTATGGACTTGAGGATATCTGTACGATTTCGTGAAAACGGGCTTGGCATTATTGGTGTCAATAGAGTGTTTGACGGCGTTAGTAAACGTCAAAACATCGCCTTCGAGATAGAAAATATCTTCGAATTCTAAGCAGAGATTCGTGATAAGTTCTCGCTCTTCGTCGTTAAGATGTTCTGTCCGAATTTGTTCCCTGATAGTAAAGTTTCTGTCTAAATTTGTAGATTCACAGTAATCGTGTGTATTCAGATTTAAGAGAGGGTGTGTATTGTCAAGGGTTCTAAATGAAGATTGGAAAAGTTAACAGTTTTTGGCATTGCGTTCGCGTTTATTATCGAAGTCAGAAATTCTCCCTTTGAATTAACGCGTACAACTGCGTTGGGAAGTCGTACTTTGTCAATTACTTGTGTCGGTAAAATTGCGTCAGTATTTCTAAGTTCACATTTTAGTTTGAAAATTTGTTCGGTACGTGCCTGGATTGTTATGTGATTGTTATACGTATGAGGTTGTGCGTTAGTACTGGGGGTGTCTGTTGGTTGTTTATTTGATTGGTCGTGATCGGGTACTTTATGTAGGGGAATAGTTTTAAAGTTAGTAATTAATTGTTTGGATTTTAAGTCGACAATACATTCATAATGTTCAAGAAAATCAAGACCTAATATCCCATCGAACTCAATATCTAGATCGTAGATAAAGACCTTGTGTGGATCGCCTAGAGCGAAAGGAATGAGGGTGGATTGTGAGATCGGGATTTTCTCATGAGTAATGCCTTGAATTGTTACTCTTTCGGGAGATCGTTGTGAGAAGTTTTTGACAGTGTTTTCTTTGAAAATGGAGATACCAGCTCCGGTATCAATTAGTAGTTTAAATTTTCCAGAAGCGTCGTTGATATAATAGAGGTTCTTGGAATTTACTGTCAGAAGGGGACTTAAAGAAATGTTTGTTCTGGGAAGTTCAGATCGGGATTGAAGTCTTCCAAATTCAAGTTCTGTATTTGAGTTTGGACTTCTGAGAGGGTAGTTGTCGAATCGGGGGGCTGATCTAGGCTCGGAAGCGCTAGAAAATCCTGGTATTCGTGAGGACTGAAAGGTTCGACAGGGGTATCATCTACTATTTGGTCGAACTCAGGGCTTTCATAGTTTTGGTCGTTATAATCGAAATTCTGCTGGTTATTATCAGTATAATAATCATAGTCATTTGCAGAATATTCGGGATAGTTGACATTATGATGGTTGTTAAAATGGTGGGTTCTTTCGGAACGATAATTTGGGTTTGTCTGTATTACAGACGGTCGAAAGTTGTTAGGCTTGAAAGGAGGTCTTTGAAAATTATTTGGTCGGAATTGTTGACCTTGATGATTGTTATTATTATTGATTGGATTTGGCCTCGAAGATTGATTCGGCCCAACGAAATTTGGTCTGTTATTTTGATTGAAAGGCTGAGGGTTATTTTGATATCTCAGGCGACAATCCGCAGCAATGTGACCTAATCGCCCACAATTTAAGCATTTAGGAGGTGGAGTTGGTTTTCTAGCCTGAAAAGATGGCTTAGGTGGAACAGATTTATGTACCTTTTGTTCCTCAAAATAGGATAGTTGAAGTTCTCTTCTTATCCGTGAATGTGCCTCAAGAAGATCCTTCGGATTACTGGCACGGATAATTTGGCCTAATCGAGGTTCTAAACCGGTAAGTAATGTGTTTAAAACCATGGTGTCAACGAGAGTGGTTTGAGCGTCTTTCTGCTCGGTGCTTAGACTAGGAGCTTTTTGGATACATGAGTGCACTTTCGCACTCAATACTTGAAGCCTATTATAGAATGTTAAGGGAGACTCATTGGATAATTGTTTTAACCGTTGGAGATCGTGAATTAATGAAGAGAGATCACGAGAATCTCCGAAGTGTAGCGTGAGAAGCTGTTTAATCTCAAGGTACGACGCAGGGTTTCTAGAGTTTATTAACTGCGCCGCTTTGCCTCTTAATTTATTTTTAATGTAGATCACTAATAGGTATTTTTGATCCGCGGTAGACATGTTGTAAGCACAATTACAAGCATGTATGAAGGTGGCCAAGGAGATTTGGTCTCCCTCAAATTCGGGAATGATTGAAAATATTTCCGATAACCGGTATTTTTCGGTTTCATCGGAAACAACGTTGTTTGTTGCTTGTGCCATTGTGATTTGTTAGATTTAAAAATGTAAACAAGTTGACAGAAAAAAAATAAAACAAACGAGGGATTGTATAAAAAGTAAAAAAAAAATATTAATAGAGTGTATGTAAATGGGGAATAAACGATATTTTGGATAATAGAACAGTAAAGAATGGAGTAATAAAATAAATATTTAAACGTAAATCAGAATATATCAAATAAATGTTTCAATTCAAATAATGAAATAATAAATCAATTCAAAATAATATATCAAGATTACCAAATAAATAAAATAATCAATCAAATAAAAATCAAATTATCAAATATATCAATCAAATCAATTAAATAAATTGTTAAAACCTTAAACGTTAGACGATTCACTACTACTCACATCAACAGGAACATTGGAAGATCCGTGTTCTCCTTGTTATCGCAGTTGGGACTTCTTCCAGGTTCTTTGCTCCGTTGAGGGATAGGAATCCGCCGCTACCAGTTAGAATTAAGCTCGTGTTCTAGTAACGTTGACGGATCCTACTGACTGCGCCAATTTGTTATATCACACTTCTCAATATTAACTTTTTAAAAAAGATTTTTATTAATAACAAACAAAATAATAACTTTTAAATACAAATGAAAAATAACGATATAAAGTGACAGAGTTACTGAGTAATAGTGAATACAACATTAGAGCAGTTTTACAATTTATAACTTATAATATGCCGAATAAGCAAAGTCGACGCTGCGATTCTCACGGATGTTGGCGGCGCCGTAATATGACACCACACGTGTCGCTGAGTCAGCTGGGAGTGTTGAACTATCGTTGCGATATAAGTTCGTACTAAGTTCATGGTATAAACTTATATAACATATATATATTATATACTATTATGAAATTGTAGTTGTCTGTTTGTTTGTTAAACCATCACGTAAGAACCTCTAACTGATTTTGCTGAATCTTTTTCTGTTGCAAAGCTTATAGTTTGACTTAAAATCTGGTATACATTTTATCTTCCTACAGAAACGGTAGATATAGGGAAAAATCTACTACCATGTTCGGTAATATATAGATATACAATTAGTCAATTGGTTCGACCGCATGCACCAAATTTTAGATACTTGCACCAGCTTAGCTTTTATTCAAAATTCGGAATATGCCAATGTAACATATTTTGATTTTTAAAAAAATCAATTGATATATAGGATATGTAAAATTAAATGGAATTAAAAAATCTTGAAAATAAGGTACATTAGGTGGCCTGTAAATAGTTGCATATATACAATGTGGTTGTAATAAGGGGTAGTTATACAGGGTGGTTTAAAAAGATATACTGAGTGGACCATAAACAGTTGTGAATTATATTTATAAGGGCGGATAAGAAAATGATATATTGTTAGGGTCATATTAGTTGCATATACAATGTGGGTGAAACAAGGGTAAAATAGAATTAGATTTTTACAGAGTGGATAAAAAAATATCTTATGTAAGCAGTTAGAATATTTGAATTTTCTTGAGCTATTATTATAGTTATGAAATGGGTTGGAAAAATGTTAGAAGCAGTTGTTTATACAGGGTGGTGAAATATAAGATGGAGTAGAATTATAGTATATTGGGTAGTTAAAAATTTGTTTTATAACCACAATAAGTAGCATATTATAGGATGGTTGAAATATGTAGCAGAGTATAATTACTGCTGTATCTACAGTTGGGTTTAAGAAATATTAAAAATTTTATGATTAACAGCCTGTTTCATATACCAGATAGTTGAAATATAGGGTGGACTAGAATTCTAAGTATACAGGGTGGTGAAAAAATATTACATAGGGTGGCCCATAAGTAGTTGCATATACAAGGTTGTTGAAATATAGCGTGGAGTAGAACAATAATTATACAGTGTGAGTAAAAAAATAGAAAAATGTTGGAGTACCTGAATTATGGGTCAAAGTGAAGTTATCGTTTCACAGTGTGATTCGAACAAGGTTAGAAAAAGTTGCAAATGACGGATGGTTTAAATGAAGTATGGGGAGAAATTATACTTTATACTGTGGTTCAAAAAATATGAGGAAATATTGTGAAATATAGTAGCTCATAATCAGTTGCAAGATAGAATAATTGAAATATAGGGAGGATTAGAGTTAAGTGTTAATTGTTACATAGTGTGCCCAATAAGCAGTTGCAGTTTTGGTGAAATTTATTGGGAAGTGATGGATTTATATTTATACAGGGTGGTACAAAAATCTTATACTGGGTGGCCAATAAGTAGTTGTACATACAAGGTGGTTCAAATACAGGTTGAAGTAGAAGTATAGTTTAACAGTGTGGATAAAAAATTGTATGAACAATTTTCTAGAATAGAACATGAGCTGTGTTGCAATATCTGAAACATAGGGTGAAGTAAAATTATAGTTATATAGTGTGATTAAAGCAATGTTAAAAGAAGTTGCATGTAATAGGATGTTGACATATTAGGTGGAGACAAATTATTTTTTCCAGGGTGGTTAAAAAATGTCAGATTGTTTTTTGTTTGTTTTTTTTTTTCAAATTCAATTCAATTTATTAGCAAAAAAAATACAATTATAGTTGTTACAATAAGATTGTCACTAACATTATTACCAAGGTAACAGTAATAAGTAAAAATATCAAACATTAATGTTAGAATGGTAAATAAGAGAGAAAAAAAATGAACACCTAAGCATGAGCTTGTGTTGTGTCCAAGAGAACATTCAGGTATGTTTAAGTTAGTGCTAAATTCATTACAATTAATATATGCTACTTTACTAACCAAGACATTCATATATACTCGTACCTATATACATAAACATATACTCATATATACACACAGACAGATATACTTATACTAACCCATACATACCCTTAATTAATATATATTTATAATATTCCATTTTACTAGTCACTGATACATACCCTTAAATAATACATATTTATAATATTCTATTTTACTAGTCACTGAGAATAAAATAATTACAATAATACAAAACAACAAAATATAACTAAAATATAACTACATAAAGTATAACTAATCATGAATTAGAAATAGAGATATGTAAATACGGGTATTGTTCTTTAAATAAAGTAATTTATTTTTAGTGTTTTGATTATACCAGAAGGGCTAATAAGCTATCATAGTTCTGGGCTATGTATAATTTAATTTTTTTATTGAACTGTTTCTTGGTTAGTTTTTTGAAACTTAATGGAATCACATTGTATACTTTTATACCGTTATATAGTATGCATTTTTGACATACAGTTTTATTCATTCGCTCAGATTTGAGCAACTGTTTATCCTTTTGTCTGGTGTTATGTGGATGGTTTGTTTTAATGAGGTTATTCTCTGAATGTATCGTCTTTAGCAATTCATTAATGTAAAGACCTCGCACGTTCAATATTGTCTGTGTAATATAAATATGTTTGACACTTTGACGATTATTTAACCTAAAGATTATTCTAAGTATGTAATTTTGACATACTTCTATTTTTTTTAAGTGCGTGTTATATGCCGCACCCCAAACGCATATACCATACCTTATTATGGAATCGACTAGACTATTATACACTATAAGTAAAAGCTTTTTATTTAGTAAATTACGGAGAGTGTAGAATTTATAGGTAAGCTTTTTAACTCTTTTGACAAGGTGTTCGATATGTGTTTTCCACTTTAAGTTTTCATCAATCAACATACCTAAGTATTTTATTGATGATACTTGTTTAACGCTTTCCAGGGCTCCATTAATTGTTAGAGGTGATAGAGCCGCTCTTCCTACCTTTGTTGGTGTAAATCCTACATATTTAGTTTTAGATACGTTTAAATTCAGGCTGTTTACATCTAACCAATTTTTGACATCTGAGATTGCATTTTGCGCTTTATTCCAGGCTTCTTCCCATGTTGTCCCATTACATATTAGTACAGTATCATCGGCATAAGAGACTATACTACATCTTTCATAAGATAGCAAATTATTAACAAAAATTAAAAATAATGTAGGACCTAAGACTGTGCCTTGTGGGATTCCGGTTTTCACAAATCTTTTATTACTAATGTCATCTCCTATTCGTACTTGTTGCGATCTTTCTGACAAGTAATTATTAAAAAGTTGCAGTATGGGTCCCCGTATGCCAATCTCATTTAGTTTGCTTAATAAAATTTTATGTGATACCGTATCGAAGGCTTTTTGGAGATCAAGAAATACTGCAATTGTTTTTTATTTTCATTAAAATTCTTCAGTATACTTGTCGTTAGTTTTTGTAAAGGTTGCTCTATCCCTACACCTTTTTGAAATCCATATTGATTTGTGGATATTATTTTATTTTTGTCTAGGAAAGACCATATTCTTTTGTTCAGGCATTTTTCAAAGATTTTTCCAAAGTTGTTAATTAGGGAAATGGGTCGGTAATTTGTCATTAGATCTTTTCTATCTGAATTATATATAGGCACTACAAGACCTTCTTTAAATTGATATGGAATGCTTGATGTTTGAAAAATTAGGTTAATTATGTGAGTAAGCGGTTTAGAGATATTCAGTTTTGTTAATTTAATTATTTTTATACTCAATTTGTCAGGCCCTGGAGATGCAAAGTTTTTTAGCGTCGATATTATGTCTTCAATTTCTAAATAGTCGGTTGGAGTCAAAAACATCGCGTTGGTATATTGCTTAGTCTTCATTGTTTTTATTTCTATATTGTTTTTACTAATTTTGTTTGCTATTTTCTCCCCAATTTCTACAAAGAAGTCATTGAAATGATTTGCTATTTGTTTTGGGTTGCTAATTATTTTGTTATCGATACTGATTTTGTTAATGGTTAATGTTAATGTTAATGTAAATGGTTATTTAGCGTAGTCCATAAGCAGTAGCATAGACAAGATAGTTGAAATATAGAGGGGATCAGAATTATAGTTAAGTGTTTAAAAAATGTTATAGGTATATGGTGACCCCTAAGCAAGATGCATAATATAGCTTGGTTGAAATATTTTGTAGAATAAAATTATGGTTATACATGATGGTTTAAAAAATGATAGACTAATTGGCAGCAGGATATACAAGATGATTTAAATAAAGATGGAAGAAGAATTATAGCTATAAAATGCAGTTCACAAAAATATTGAATAAAATTGTTACATAGGGTGACCATATAAAGTTGCGTTTTGTGTAAAATATGTTGGGGATTGGTGGATTTATAGTGGTACAAAAAAGTAATATTGGGTGGCCTATAAGTACATGTATAAAGTAGACCATGAACAGTTGCATCCTGATATGTGGAATACCTGAAATATAGGGCGAAGCAAAATTATAGTTATATAGTGTCAATGTCAGAAAAAGGAGCATATAAAGCGTGGTTAAAATATAGGGCGGAGGAAAATAATTATTATATATCGTATAGGTTGGAGTAGAATTATAGTTTAAAAATGTTATATTGGTTGACAAATAAACAGCAGCTTATACAGGATAGTTGTACTATAGGGTGAAGCAGGGTTTCAGTCATACAAGGTGGTTCCAAAAAATGTTAAATAGAATTAATAGGGGTATAGGGTGGCCCATAGGTGCTTGCAGTTTCGGTGAAATATATTCGAGATTGGTAGATTTATAGTTATGTAAGGTGGTTCAACAAAGTTAGAAAATTGTTATATTGGATAGCCCACATATTTCATGTTTAATGTCAAGTTTTTTTTAAGAATTCTACATAACGGCTAGTATATATATACAGGGTGTAAACGGTTTGAGCGCAAAAATTTTGAAGAACAATACTTCAGGCAAAAACAAATCAAAAAGCTTTATAACATTTTCTAAAATAAACTATAGTTTTGCCAAAAAGAACACATAAAGTTAGATTTTATGTAGCCCTTGCTGCAGTGAATATACAATAATTTCGATTTCAAAATATCGGTAAATCTAAATATGTAAATACTCAATAGCTTATACATCTTTAATAGCCACATTAAAAATGAAAATTGATTATTTAAACTCGAAATATGCTTTTATAATTTAGTGTAAGTTTCTCCGAATAGATATGGCAACGTGGCATACAGACCAACTTATTTACTACATTTTTTACTTTAACGACGACTGAGAGTTACGATTGTTTTTTGCGATTTCGTTTCTTGTAAATAAGAATGGATAAACGGTAAAGTGATTTGAATGATATCTATTTGATGTAGACTTCGTGGTTTGCTTTCCATTTAATATATTTTTTAAATAAATAAAAACGGTTGTGATTAGTGTGTAAGTTCGAAAATTAAGAATAGTGCGACAGTATTTATTTGTGATAAATAATGGCCGATTATACAATTAGGGAAAGACATGACATGCTCTTAATTTATTGGGTAAGCAGACGTAATTGCAGAATAGCAAGAATGTTATACAGGGAAAGGTTTCCAAACAGACGCCTGCCCAATGCTAGGACATTCGTAGCTGTTTCGCAGAGGCTTCTGGAAACAGGTAGTGTAATACCACAAATAAACAATCGCGGACCACAGCGACATAATCGTATCTTAGCTGCTGAGGATCAAATACTAGACCTTATCGACATCAACCCATATCGTAGCACACGGAGTATTGGAAGTGAGCTGCAAATTTCTCACACTGTTGTTCATAGAACATTACGGGAACAATTGCTCTATCCATATCACATGCAGCGGGTACAAGGGCTTTCAATTGATGATTTTCAACCAAGACGCAATTTCTGTCGTTGGTTCCTCAGAAAACATCGACAATTTCCTAATTTTGTGAACAATATTTTAACAACAGATGAAGCAAGTTTTAATAGGAATGGTATAATAAATTTTCATAATATGCATTCCTGGTCTAAGGTAAATCCGCACGAAATACGCCAGTCAGTATTTTAACACCAATTCTCAGTTAACGTGTGGACTGGAATAGTTGGTGAATACTTGGTTGGGCCATTTATACTGCCTGCACGTTTGACAGGTGAGAATTACCTTTATTTTTTGAACAACACGCTACCAGATTTGTTAGATGAAGCGAACCTACAAACACGTTCCAATATGTGGTACATACATGACGGAGCACCTGCCCACGCAAGTCATCTAGTTGTCGACTTCTTAAATAGGACATTTCCCCGTCGTTGGATTGGTCGAAACGGACATATACGTTGGCCAGCAAGATCTCCTGATCTCAATCCTTTAGATTTCTACTTATGGGGACACATGAAAAGTAAGGTTTACACGACTCCAATTATTGACGAGAATGACCTTAGACAACGCATTTTTGACGCTGCTGACGAAATCCGAAATATTCCAGGAATTTTTTCTCGCATACGTGAAAATTGGATTAAACGGTGTCGTGCTTGTGTCGATAGTAATGATGGGCATTTTGACATTTGCTGTAAATAATCCGTTGTTTCAACTCAGTTCTATCATTATAATAATTTCGGTAAGTATGATTACATATTTACTTGTCTAATATAAATAATATTAATTAAATCAGTAATAATGACTCTTCGAATAATTTAACTGGTAAAAAACTACATATACAGATCTCTTGAGTTGAATATCATATTTACCCAACTTTGTATAATTGCATAAAAGAAACCGCCAAATACAAATTCTAATTGCAATAACTTGTATTAAAAACGTAAATATTTTCAACAAAATATTTCATACATTTTTATTTAATTCTAAGGTCAATATCATCAGTCAATACAAAAACACAGGTGTTTATTTTTTTGTCGGCGTAGTCATTCCTTTATTATTCGCGCTAAGAGTGAATCTGCTTCGAACGCGAGCGACGTTGCCGGATTGACAATAATTTACTTAATATGTTTTAGGGATTTTCTTGGTTATTAAGGCTTACTGACCATAGTGGTATAAGAGTTTTTTGTTTAATTTGGTGTATACTACCTCCTCCTAAAATATATGCACTCAAACTATTTACACCCTGTATATATATATATATATATATATATATATATATATATATATATATATATTTAATTTGAAATTCCCTTTCCTCTAATGGTAGAATACGAATAGTATGTCATCGAATTGACATGACGTTTAAAATACTTTTCCCGTTATATACGAGGTAATTTTGTTATTCTTCTTAGAATGCCGTTTCGAGTTGAGTTAGATGATTGTGGGTAGTAGATGTCTGGTTTATGAGGAGTGGGGAAACGAGCCGGGTTCGCGCGTATTCTTGGCTTTGTCATCAATACTTATTGTAAGATCTGTACCATAGATAAGAAGATAGATAAGCAACTCTGTGTTGAAAAATATGTCATAAAATAAGACATGTAGCGCCTCTCTTCGTTGCGACATGAACTAAAAAGAGGAATTATTAAATTTTATGCTACAGAACGCTGTAAAAATGCTCAAAAGGAACCTGCACACGACCCACGCTTACTGCTTCCCCATATTTCCAATAGAGGTCCGCATTACAAAAACAGACAAAATTTTCAATATTGAAACTTTTATTTACAACATAAATTCAATTCAATATTCAGTTATAAACATGCTTTACAATTATATGTGTGTATACACATGGTAATTATCAAAGAAATACCTTAAGAGGTTCCTAACCTAAAATGAAGAGCAGAATTACTGAAGAACTGAATGAAAGTTTTAAAAATTAAGAAAAGAATGCAGTTCTTTCACAGTTATTGCAAGAAGTTAAAGCTAAACTAAAGAATTCAATATAAATATTAGAATTAATGTACAAATAAACTTCCCTTGGGCTTTAACTTTTGATTTCTTACTTGAGTTAAAATAGAAGTTATAGTTGAACTATTAAAATTGTTTAAATACCGTAATTCAGATGTCTTGTTTTGTATGAGCAGTAAACACCACTTGACACTCATTTTGGTTGTGCTTCCTGCATTTACCTTTCCCTTCAACAGCTGTTTTCTTAAATGTATGTCAATTGGGATGACAACACTTGTTCCTAATTATTCTCTTTTTGCACAATGTAAAATATATCTAGACATTATGGAATATAGTATCCCGACTTGACAATACAATCTATGGCATCACAATCTCTCTAAGGCATGCATAGCGTGCCTTTAGGGGAAAATTCACTAAACCCCAGATATATTACATATCAAAAGGGTTTAGCTCTGTGGAAGCCCTTGTCAGGATATAAGGCTCGTGGTTGGCGTCGTGGCTGCAGTTCCCCATGAATTTTCGGACCGTCCGGGCTGTTCCTAACAGGACGGCTTTTTGCATCAGTAGGTAAAGATGTTCGTCCAGACCGAGGTATTTCAAATTGTTTAATAGATATTTTGGGACTACTCCTGTTGTTGACATAACATTTGTTACCGTTTGAGTGTTGTTCATGTCCCATTGTCTCTGTATTTGAAATTCTAAACCCCTATATTTGGCTATTTTTTCAGCCTGCTTAATATTTATATTATAGTTGTTAGGGATTGCTATGTCAATTAAGGTTGTTTTTCTAGAAACTTTATCTACCAAAAACTATATCTGGTCTATTGTAAGCAACAGTCCGATCGGTCAATATCGTCCGGTCCCAGTACACCTTGTAGTTGTTATTTTCGAAAATAGATTCTGGTTTGTATATATAGTAGGGTGTTCTTACCGACTGTGATAGCTCAAGTTTAAGTGCTAGTTTCTGGTGCAGTATTTTTGCCACAGCATCGTGTCGTTCTTTGTATTCAGTTGCAGCGAACGCTTGGCAACCTCCTGTGATATGCTGGATAGATTCAGATGTTTGGCAACCATATCTGCATCGGTCGTTGTTGATAGAAGGGTCTTTAACGATGTACTTTAGATAGTTCTTAGTTGGTATTACTTGATCTTGGATTATCAATATAAAGCCTTCCGTTTCAGGAAACATATGACCAGAGATCAACCAGTAGTTCGACGCTAAACTGTCGACATAATCTTGGTTGACGTCATTTATATGTCTTCCGTTGTCTGGTGGTATTCTTGAACTTGTTGTTCTGTTAGTCGCAGAGGTGTCGAGTCATCAACCTGACATATGACTCTGTGTAGATTCTTTGAGTTTCTGGAAATGATTACGCAAATTAGAAATTTGATGATCATGTAACTTGCATATATCTACCAATCCTCTTCCTCCTTCATACCGTGGCAACGTTGTACGTTCGACAGAGCTCTTTGGATGGTGATTTTGGGCTCTTGTTAGTAGAACTCGAACATTCCGTTGTAGTTGTTCAATGTCAGTCTTGCACCATTTAACTATTCCGAATGAGTAACTGAGTACTGAACACGCGTAGGTGTTAATAGCCTGAAACAGATTTTGACTGTTAAGCTTAGTTTTCAACAGTCGTCTTACCCTTCTATAAAACTCTGCTGTTAGGTCCTTTTTCATGGTAGAGTGATCAATTCGTTGAGCCTGCTTTATTCCAAGGTATTTGTAAGTATGACCTTCCTCCATGGATTCATTTCATAGGGCCCCTGCTGTATTTTGCCTTTGACTATATTAATAATTCGGCATTTGTCCAGGCCAAATTGCATATGGATATCACTAGAGAACCCTTCTACTATTTTAAGCATATCATGCAGCTGTTGTTTCGTAGCCGCCATCAACTTTAAATCGTCCATGTATAACAAACGGTTTGCTTGTACGTTGTTGTGTTTGAGACTGAACCCAAAGTTAGTCGAGTTCAGTTTGTGTGAGAGTGGGTTCATGGCAAGGCAGAACCACAGCGGGCTAAGAGAGTCTCCCGGGAATATACCCCTTCTGATTGGGATAGAGTCGGTTTGTATCGAACAGTCGGCTTCATTCAGAAAGATTTTGGTTTGCCAGGTAGTCATGACATATTCTAAAAAGTTAACAATACAATCATTTACTTTATAGAGTTTCGGCACCTGAATGAGCCAATCATGTGGAACTGAAGAAAAGGCCTTTTTGTAGTCCACATATGCCATGTAAAGATTTCGTCGTTTAGCGTGGGCTTGATTGCATACAACGGAATCAATTATTATCCCGTGTGGTGGCCGGGTTAAAATGGTATCCACCGCCTGTCGTATGAGGCGACTAAAGGGGCAGCTGTCTGCTGACCTACTTCATAGCTTTCCTTCCTTCCCCACAACTAGCACGGGATGTTCTGGTTTAAATCATTTCATCTGGAAGTGACAACCTCACGGGTCCGAGTTACCTGGGTCACCAGGGTCAATTGGTGACACCACCTATGAAAATGGAGCTACGTAGTAGACGCCTCGGAATATAGCCGCTGCCTGGGGATCGCCAGGGCATGTTTGGAGCCGACGCTGGACATGACAGCATGCGCGACGTTGATGGTAGGGTGCTGCTGATTCAGCCCAAGAACCCCAAGAACCAGAAGAACCACAACAACTCTCATCAATACAGTCACAGCAACAACGTGACCATCACCAACGGAGTCAAACGAGAACGAGAACTCCACCCGCAGAAGGTGTTGCACAGGATCAACAGCCAGCGCTCACTCAAGCGGGACTGAAAAGACAGCGCATGAAATGGACTAGCGCCATGAATGAATTTATAATGCGCACGTTTTACAGAATAACGAACCTTGGCCAGGACATGACTGGATATCGCCAAACACGAATATAATATTATTATTATTAAAATGCTTACCCTTGCATTGTTCAAAGCTCTTATGTGTTGCAAGTTCCATCACTTCCTCAACTCCAGATTGTACTCAATCCTGTTCAAATAGCCTTTTCTTTTGAAACTACACATCCACTGAATCATAGGAGGTGGGGCAGTAGAAAAACCTTGATATAGGATGTTCATATTATTTTCATCATAAATATTGGCATCTAGGATCATCAAATGATAAAATGGTCTCCTGGACTTCTCTCATAACCATTTAATAATCTGCCATGTGCATCTCAAAATGTGCCTCGCACACTGTCTTATGTCATATGCCTCTCAAAAGAATATTTTCATTATGGTTTCTCTGTAGCCATATATTCTGCAATTTTTTGTTTGTTGTAAAATAATGTCTGAAAAAAGGCAATTAAATACAATATATGCTTTGAGTATCATATTTCATTACCTCTTGAATATTTTATCATTACATCCTGGAACACAACAGGACCGAAGAGCCATTTGTCAAAACTTTGTTCTTATATGCCTGGTGCAATAGCGGTAATGATATTCTTTTAATAAGCCTGAAAAATATTAACCAGGATCCAGGATATGAGCCCCCATAGATCAACATCCCCCACCTATGCTTGATAATTCACAAACATGACAGATGGTGCTATGTCTCCATCTGAACAGCGGTGCATCAACCAAAAACCAGTAGATCATGAGGCAATGGTCAGATGGCGCACAGAAGATCACGGAACCACATTTCCCTATACGAGTTTCCACCCCCTGGTCAGTACAGAGTACAGCCATTCTTATAAAGTTTTTAACCAGTGAACGCGTTAAAATCTCAGAAATTTTAACTCATTTAGCACAGTTTGGGGATAGTACACTATCTCAGAACAGTATGTATGTTTGAGAAAATTTAAGGGTGGACGAGAACGATAATCATTATCGACACCCAAGAGAAAGTCTTACAGCTGGTAATACCAGTAGCGTTCGAGAGGTTTTTGAACATGACCGCCGATTAACCGGGGAAGAAATTTTCTCAGAATTGGGAGTCAGAAGTGTTCAATCAATTATTATTGGTTTCAGGAAAATAAGTGGTTCCGAGGTTGTTGACTGGAAATCAAAAGCAGGTGAGTTCGAAGATCGCTTAAAGGCTTCTGAATCGATTTTAGCGAGAAGGGAAGGCCTTTGTGAATCGCATCCTCTAAAATGGCCAGTAAGGAGTGGCGAAGAAAGAATAAAGGACAAAACTGGTCTCTCAGCTGAAAAAGTCCTTGCAACGATTTTTTTAATCAAATTTTACTCATTGATTTTCTACATGACCAACGTACAGTTGTTACGGTTGGCAAAAACGGCGTATTCGAAACAAAACTTAACGAATATACTGCAAAAAATGGTCTGGAAAACCCTCGCGTAGCCTCATTGAAGCCCACACTTCTCCTCTTGATTTGTTTGTAATGTTACTTAATAAATATATGAAAAAAATTACACTTTAATTGTCAGAGTTTTGAAAGTAATAAAGTCGATCTTGTATTACATTTAATTTATTTGCCGATTTTTAAAAAATGTTTGCTGGCCTACAAAAGATATATAAAATAAATAAAGACAAATAATTGTATAATTATATAAAATATAATAACAGTAAAAGTTCATCTGTTCATGAGCTTCGAACTTGGGTCAATAATATGATAGTCACCGTTTCTCGACTCTGTACTATCAGCAGACAGCTTGACAGTTGGCATGGCATTTATATTAGGGAAAGAATCGAAGCCTGTATAAATTTCAACAGTTATATAATTGTTTATGAATTATTGTCAATTCCTTATTACAATCATTAATTAATAAAAAAAACAAGTTATATATTTTCTAACGTGAAAATATTGTGAATTGAATGTAAGTTCGAAAGCAGTAGTAAATTGAGGGGAAGGCACTTCTCACCACCAAAAATTTTATTTAAACCCGAATAACAAAATGCAGGTTTTCAAGTTAAATTTAAATAAAATAAAACAAAACCCCAAAAAAAATTAATTTATGAGGGTTTCTACGGAAATATTTGATAATTAATGTTTTGACTTCAGATGGTTAAAAAATTAATTTAGCACAAAATGGGAGCATTGCAAACTACACATAAATTAAAAGTTCCCTCGTAAAAATGAAACTCTCTATGGAGTCTCAAAATTTCAACATTTTCTAAACAATAACTATAAACGATTGAAAAATGCCTAATTTTTACAGTTTTTTCCATATAACTCAAAAGCTAATTATTAATTATTAATTATTTTATTGGAATGTGTTCTTGTTTAGCGTTATTAAAATCCATATGTTTTTTGACTTACCTTTGTTTTTTAATTTCTCTCTGGTAATAATCGACTTTTGCAACTTTTAATAATGTGTTTAATCTGTTTCGGAAGAAAAAATTACTTCAATTTCTGAATCTCGTTTATCGACTTTACCAACCCAATTGTAACCAAGGCTATATATAGTTTTCCAGAATTATGATTTCGTTCAACGATATTTGAAGACTGCTCATGACCCCCTTTAATAAATAAATAGATTTGCGACCTAATTTATATTAATTTCGGTATATGTTTGCTGCTATTCTGACGTAGGTTTATTAATGTAGCATAGTGGTCTGTAATATAAAACTTAAGGAATATTGGTTGTAAATTTTTAATTTGAGTGGCTTAACAGAATGATTTCAAATCAGTTGAATAATAAACCACAGTGCGTTACAAAAGATACGCACCGATATGCAAAAGTTTTAACAAAAAAAAAAATAATAATAAGTAATAAGAAGGGAAAATTAATTCTCTTCGGAAAGATATTGGAAGACTGACCGAGTACCAACGAGGGGTCAGGAACAACAGAATAGAAAGACTTGTAAAGACGATCATGGACAATAACCGAATACATTCCCAGTGGGATGGAGAAAACATCACATCTCAGCAGTGTCTGGATAGTCTACGACAAAAGCTTACCGTATACACAAGTCGATTGAGAAGGTACAAAACCAGTAACCAACGGAAACTAGACAACGCACTATTCCGAAAATCAGAAAAAGGGTTTTATAGAAAACTCAACAACATCAGTAATAATGAAACCCCTAGTTATCCCAGTAAAACGGCGATCGAGCAGTTCTGGAAAACACAACTTTCCACAACAGTTTCCCATAACTCCAGAGCGAGCTGGATTAATGAGGAGGAGGCTGCATTTCAGAATTGTGATAAGATGCAACAACAACCATTTACAACGGAAGACACGTCCAACATAATGAAACACCTCCATAACTGGAAAGCACTAGGACCAGATGGTGTGCAGAATTCCTGGATAAAGAAACTTTACGCCACCCACAATAAATTAACAGTACTCATTAATGACATAATTATCCATCCACACAAGATGCCTAGTTTCCTTACCCATGGTGCTACATACCTCTTACCAAAGGATAACCTATGTACACAGGACCCAGCAAAGTACAGACCAATCACTTGCTTCCCAACCTTATACAAACTTATAACGTCGTGCATTAATCATCGTCTTTTCAGACATTGTGAGCTAAACAACATAATTACCGAACAACAAAAGGGATGCGCGAAAAACTCGATGGGGTGCAAAGAACAACTAATAATTGATTCCGTTGTCTACAATAAAGCCTACGCCAAATGACGAAATCTCTACATGGCATATGTGGACTACAAAAAGGCCTTTGATTCAGTTCCACATGATTGGCTCATTCATGTGCTGAAACTCTATAAAGTAAATAATTGTATTGTTAACTTTTTAGAACATATCATGACTACCTGGCAAACCAAAATCTTTCTGAATGAAGCCGACTGTTCGATACAAACCGACTCTATCCCAATCAGAAGGGGTATATTCCCGGGAGACTCTCTTAGCCCGCTGTGGTTCTGCATTGTCATGAACCCACTCTCACACAAACTCAACGCGACTAACTTTGGATTCAGTCTCAAACACAACAACGTACAAGCACTAAAGATAAACCATTTGTTATACATGGACGACTTAAAGTTGATGGCAGCTACGAAACAACAGCTGCATGATATGCTTAAAATAGTAGGAGGGTTCTCTAACGACATCTACATGCAATTTAGCCTAGACAAATGCTGAATTATCAATATAGTGAAAGGCAAAATACAGCAGGGACCCTATGAAATGAATCCATGGAGGAAGGTCATACTTACAAATCAACAGAGTTCTATAGAAGGGTAAGACGACTGTTGAAAACTAAGCTTAACAGTAAAAGTGTTTCAGGCTATTAACACCTACGCGTGCTCAGTACTCAGTTACTCATTCGGAATAGTTAAATGGTGCAAGACTGACATTGAACAACTACAACGAAAAGTTCGAGTTCTACTAACAAAAGCTCAAAAACACCATCCAAAGAGCTCCGTCGAACGCACAACATTGCCGCGGTATGAAGGAGGAAGAGGATTGGCAGATATAGGCAAGTTACGTGATCAACAAATTTCCAATTTGCGGAATCATTTCCAGAAACTAGCCGACTTTTCTGATCTACACAGAGTCATATGTCAAGTTGATGACTCAACACCTCTACGACTCACAGAACAACATGTTCAAGTATACCACCAGACAACTGATCAGAAACTGCTCAAATGGAAAGAGAAGCCGCTTCACGGAAGGCATATAAACGACGTCAACCAAGATTATGTCGACAGTTCAGCGTCGAACTACTGGTTGATCTCTGGTCATATGTTTCCTGAAACGGAAGGCTTTATATTGGCAATCCAAGATCAAGTAATTCCAACTAAGAACTATCTAGAGTACATCGTTAAAGACCCTTCTATCAACAACGACCGATGCAGATATGGTTGCCAAACATCTGAATCTATCCAGCATATCACAGGAGGTTGCCAAGAATTCGCTGCAACGGAATACAAAGAACGACACGATGCTGTGGCAAAAATACTGCACCAGGAACTAGCGCTGAATCTCGAGCTCTCACAGTCGGTAAGAACACCCTACTATATATACAAACCAGAATCTATTTTAGAAAATAACTACTACAAACTGTACTGGGACCGGACGATATTGACCGATCGGACTGTTGCTCACAATAGACCAGATATAGTTTTGGTAGATAAAGTCTCTAGAAAAACAACCTTAATTGACATAGCAATCCCTAACAATAATAATATAAATATTAAGCAGGCTGAAAAAATAGCCAAATACAGGGATTTAGAATTTCAAATACAGAGACAATGGGACATGAAGAACACTCGAACAGTATCAATTGTTTTGTCAACAACAGCAGTAGTCCCAAAACATCTATTAAACAATTTGAAATACCTCGGTCTGGACGAACATCTTTATCAACTGATGCAAAAAGCCGTCCTGTTGGGAATAGCCCGGACGGTTAGAAAATTCATGGGGAACTGCAGCCACGACGCCAACCACGGGCCTGATAACCTGGCAAGGGCTCTCACAGAGCTAAACCCTTTTGATATGTAGTATATCTGGGGTTTAGTGAATTTTCCCCTAAGGGCACACTATGTGTGCTTTAGAAGGAGTGTGAGGCCATACATTGTATGGTCAAGTCGGTTGAGTAATAATTAATTAATCCTTGAGAATAATAAATTATTCAATGTTGCATTCTGTGAAATTTGGGTTTCTACATGATATCTCCACCACTTATGGATCATCTGTTACATCAAAATTAAAAATTGGGTAAAATTTGATAACAAATTGACATCCCTGAGGAATAGACGGATTTTCCTGCTAAACTGAGAAAAAAAGATTACTACCGATGCATGTTTAGTATAACACAAATCTATCACACAACACATCGAATTTCAGAACGGACACCACGGACAGTTGCTAGATGATATCAAGAAAAGATTGAACTTAAAATTATTAAACATAGAAATCAAGTTATTAATGTGACCATCTCGAGATATGAATACTTAATTGAGTTTGATAGAAACGTTATATGATATTTTGCCTTCAGCAATTTTTAATGAATTTTCCAGAAGACAGGCAATTAATTGTAATAAAATGTTCCATAAAATTAAACTCACAAATTTAAAAAAAAACAATTTAATACATAATCAAACAGAAGTTATCAAAATAAAACACACATGTTTAAAAATCTGACTGGTATTCAATTTCCAAATGAAGTAACCTACATATTATCACTTGGACCCAAATTTTGATAGTTCCAAAAAACTCAGACATTTCCATTAGATACTGTTTGGCTGATATTGAGTTTGCATTACAACATGTGAAATATAATAAAACAAAAATATTTTCGCATCCAAAATAATAAATATTCTTACCAATTTCTTTAATAACAATAATAATAATTTTAGTTATGTTAATCGTTGTGAATGTGTATGTGAAACTAAATATGTTAGTTAAACATCAAGAAATGACATAGACTTGGCAAAGGTGGCTATACGCTAGTAAAGTATCTTTGACAATAGGCACTTGCGCCATCTCGTGTTTTTTTTGGAACTCTGGTTGTGTCAACACCGTAATTTATGCAATTTAACCGTAATTTAAATCGAAAGGAAAACATCAAACCGAAAGTGCGGTGTAGTTGATTGTGACATCAAGGAAAAATCCAAAATTACAATTCTACCGTTTTCCTGGATTTCCATATGAATCAGAGGGGAAGAAAAAATGGATTACAGCAGTTCTTCGTTAAGGGCAATTACATTCAATTTCAAAGTTTTTCATTACTAAATACATAAAATTAATCATAATTGTTGTTCTGTTAACCAAAGTAAGATTCAATAACTCTTGTAATCAGAAAAATTAATCATGTAAATATTCTTCTTTCCAAAATTAATTGGAATTTAAGGTTAACATAATTTTTAATTTTTTAATTAATATCTTCTTTTAATAGTAAAGCCAAAAAGCAACTTTTTAATTAGAAGAGGAATGAAAAGCCACGGCAATTAGGAACAAATTCAAGGATTTGCTGTGCTCATTTTGTTAGAGGAGAAAAGTCAAACAATGTAGATACATAACAAAATTTACAAACCAACTATATTTCCTGTAATATATCAATTTTTCTACTCTCTTAAATAAATAACACTTTTTGTTCTCATTGTTATTTCTATATGAGAGGTTCTTAATTATTAACTAATACAAAAGCTATATATATATATATATATATATATATATATATATATATATATATATCATCATCATTTCATTTCTTTGTGAATTAACATGAATATTTGCATTTATTGATGCTTAATTATCGTTGTTCCAACTTCAACATTTTTATCTTGATCCATTAAAACTTCATCCTCAGTGAAACCTACCAATTAATTATATATAGCCAATAAAGTTTATTTGTTTTTTTATATTCACTTACTATTGTTAACCTCAATTGGAGCTTCATTTACTCCTGAAGATGCATTTTTTTGTCTTAGGTAATCGTAATCTTTCAGCCCACAAACCAGCATGAAGATTTTACTTTTTTATATATATTACAGGAAATATTCCTGAATTGTAACTTTTGTTATGTGCATAATTTACTTTTTCTCTCCAACAATATCACCAATGCAAATCATTGAATTTGTTTCTGGTTGAAATGAATTGCCCCACTACTCTAATTCAAAAATTGACTGTTAAATAAAATCTGATTTTTGTTAATAGCAGAGCAATTATGATTAATTATATGCATTCAATAATAACTACAAAGGTGGAAATCAAATTTATTTACCGATGATGTCAAACTGCTGCAATCCATTATTTCTTGATCCCTAATTTATATTGAAATCCAGGAAAGTGGTATAATGATAATTTTGGGTTTTTTCTTGGTGTCTTTTCATAATCAACTACACCGCACTTTCGGTATGATGTTTTTCTTTCCATTTTATGGAATAAGTAATCTTTATTCTAATATACGATAAACACCATATCAAAACAGTTTACAAACTCATCCAACAACTCCGCCACATACTCCGTTCTCCAAAAGATCCCAGTGACCCTCTATCCTCATCTGGAGTTTATAGAATACCGTGTTCTTGTGGAACCGTGTACATCAGTACCACACAACGTAGTATTAACACGCGTGTTTCCCAGCATAAACGAAATTCTCTTTTGTTACAACCGGAAAAATCTGTTGTCGCCGAGCATGCTTTGCTACCAGAGGAACACATTATACAATACCAAATCACAGAAGTTTTGCCAAATATACAAACATCGAAACAACTTCAACAGGAAAGAAGAAGACCTAAAACTCAACAACATTTATATCCCGCAAAACACAGAAACCCTCTAAGCTCGTAGTACCCGCCCACCCAATTCTCCCCGACCAATCAGGGCAGATTATGCTTCCACCGCTTAGCGATGCAGATCAAACGTTCGGAAGACATTCCAGTATACCACGGCAAAATAGCCCGGAAACATATAGTGCATCCATTGACACCGGCCTACATTCTTTGAAAAAAATATCTGTTCTGACAGCATCAGACTTGTAGAACACTGTTCAAATAAGTCCGTGGGGCCCCGATGAGTTCACCTCTTTCTCCAGTACACCAGATTATAGAGCAAAATTGAACTCATCTTCGGACATGAAAGTCAACAGCATTTCGCTTATACTGTCACGTCAGTAACAGTTAATAGATAATTATTGCTAAGATTTTTAACAGAAAACTTGCAGAAGTAAACTATTTAAATAATAAAAACCCGCAAACCTAGGAATTTCTTTTGGTTTTTGCTTATATAATGTAAAGTAATGAGCGTTTATATATGATTGGATCATTTCATACCGTGTGAACTCAGAAAAACTGGTTAAAAGTAGATTTTTTTAAATTATAACTGTATGGTACGTAGGTACCTAATATTGGAATATTAATCATCAAAACTATAGACTATGATGTTAAGTTTACATGGGCTCACGATTGGTACTATTCAACAAGTAGTTTTTGGAGAATTGGAATTTAAATAATTGAGAGATATATTTTTCAAATGCCACCATATTAACGAGACTAGTCCGACCGGGATATACTAAAGATATTTTAAAATTTTCCCTATAATGCTGAGAAATTGGTTTAAAATAATAGTAAATATTGCATTGACAATAGCTGTCAAGGTACATGGACAGATCTAGAATTTTGTTGGGGTGGGTGCACTTGATGAAAATTTTACACAACTACTACTTGTCCATATTTGTCTATTTTTTTATTGGTTTATTAAGTTAATAGTTACCTGATATTAATTAAAACCAAAAACAACGTACACTGACAAAAACTATTGTGATTTATCGGTAAATTCTTGGCAAACAGTGGCATGACATTGAATTTTTATCGTGATTATGATGTGTGCTAAGTGTAGAAAGAACACTAATGGAGATGTTGCTGTCATTGCGTGCGATAGCTGTAACCGACTTGTGCATAGAGAGTGCTCTGACCATAATGCTTCTGAACTTAAAGTGATGGATTTGACAGGGAAGAGACTACTGCGTTTTTACTGTGAAGACTGTCAGGCCGATGTGAAACTAATTCCAAGTTTATTGGCCAAAATTGATAAACTTGAATCAGATTTAAACACTATCAAAAATGAGACTAATAGTATAAATTTACAATCTGAAGATAATATTATGAAAGAAATCCATGAACGACAAAAACGAGCATCTAACATTATGATATATAATTTACCGGAAAAGGGTAAAGATTTGGATGATGTGAAAATCATTACAGACATAGCTTCAAACAACTCGAGCACATCGAACACATCAATTGTTAAGGTGACTAGGGTGGATAAGCCAAATAACAATGGAGCTTGTCCACTTAAAATAGTTTTTGATAAAATTTCTGATGCAATCAATATTCTGAAAAATAAGAAAACAA
Source organism: Octodonta nipae (assembly GCA_034190945.1). Taxonomy (NCBI): domain Eukaryota; kingdom Metazoa; phylum Arthropoda; class Insecta; order Coleoptera; family Chrysomelidae; genus Octodonta; species Octodonta nipae. The sequence continues at coordinate 79,366,392 of CM067218.1, forward strand.
TGCGCGTTTGAAAATTTATATCGAGCCGGATATGATGTCAAGTTTGAAAGTTGTAATTAAGTATTCCAAAGGTATTCCATTCATCACAACTTTAAACTAGAACTGCCCAACTTCACAGATGACTTGTTATGCATCTACCAAAATGTCAGGGGGTTAAACACCAAATTGGATGAATTTTATTTGTATGTAAGTGATGCAGAATGTGATATAATTGCCTTAACTGAGACATGGCTTCAACCAACTGTAAGTAGCTCTGAATTATTTTCTGGAGAATATTTATTCCTTAGGAAAGATCGAGACCTTATAACAACTAATCGCAGCACTGGCGGTGGCGTGTTATTGACACTGAAAGACACTATTGAATCTACATGTATTGATTTAACCAATATGAATTTAATGTTTAAAGATATTGATTTACTTATCTGTAAGTGTAAAATTAAGCACAGTATTTTTTATATTATTATTACTTGTATTCCACCATCGATCTCAGTCGATAGTTTTTGTGAATTTTTGGAATATGTTGAATGTTTAGATTTTTTACAAACTGCAGACATTTCATTTTTTGGTGATTTCAATGTACCGAGCTATGTAGACTCTAACGCTAACGATAGAAGTGTGACTGGTTTACATAACTTCATGGATATATTTGCACTACAACAATTTAATAATCTTAGGGATATATCAGGTCGTATTTTAGATCTTGTACTATCAAATAAAGTCTGCATAGTTAGTCTTAATGACCCTCCAATTGTTAAAGAGGATCAGTATCGTCCATCTTTATACATTCAATTCAAAGTTGTGGAACATAACACAGTATTTCCAACGAATATAAATAAATAAAGGTACAACTTCAGAAAAGGTAATTTTGTTCATTTATATCAACATCTGTGTTGAATCGATTGGACATTCTTGCTACGATATTCTAACGTTAATTCAGCCTTAGATGAATTTTACAAATGTATTTATCTTCTTTTTGATTTGTATGTAATTTCCCCCCTTGGTTTGATAAAACAATAATTACAATACCAAATTGAAAGAAAAACTTTTCCGTAAGTACAAACGCACTAAGGATACACAGTTTCTTAATGAATATAGAAATGTAAGATCCCAGGTCAAACGTCAAATAAGTATAGCGTCATCATATGTCAGTAATATAGAAAATTCGGTTCTTATTAACTCACAGTTTTGGTCTTATGTTAATCTCAAGAAAAGAACTTCTCGTATTCCTGGCACAATGTTCAATGAAAATCAGTGCCTCCATGATCCACAAAAGATTGTAATCAGTTTTCAAACTTTTTCAGTAGTGTGTTTGTCTCCACTAGTGACCCTGTTGATGACGACAATATTCAATTTGAAGTCCACTCTACTGATATTCTTAATATCAGCAATATCAATATAATGCAGCCAAGAAACTCAAGAATAAAATAACCTCTGGCGCTGATGATATACTATCATTTTTTGTAGGTGATTGTATCTCTATTCTTCCATATCTTTTAAAACTATTATTCAATATGGCACTTGAGACATCGACTTACCCCTGTAGGTGGAAAATAGCCAAGATTCAAGTCAGGCGATGAGTCGCAAATACATAACTATCGTCCAATTTCTATTTTATGTAACCTATCTAAAGTCTTTGAATCAGTTTTGTATGGGCGCATCTACCCAGCTGTTCAACAGTTAATTACAGATTATCAACATCGGTTCATGTGCTGCAGGTCCACCGAAACTAACCTTCTTAATCTTACCCAACAGCTTTGTCAGTGTGTAGATGTTGGAAGGCAGATGGATGTGATCTATACAGACTTCTCAAAGGCTTTTGATAAAATGAATCATAATCGGTTACTACAAAAACTAATGTCACAATTTGGAATTTCTCTTGATACTATGAAACTTTGCAAGTCATACATAGAGAATAGGCCGCAGTTTGTTTTTTTAATGGATATCTCTCGAACAGCTACACCTCCACTTCAGGTGTGCCCCAGGGCTCGAATCTTGGACCACTATTATTCCTCCTTTTTGTGAACGACCTGTGCAATTCTCTGCGTACTAATAAGTTGCTCTATGCTGACGATCTTAAAATTTATCTTCCAATAACAACATCGGACGATTGTGAACGATTACACGATGTAGTGTAATATCCATAAAATTTAACACATATTTTGATAATATTTCCATTGTGAATTGTATTTTTTTAAGGAAACTGTTAAACGCCTTGTGGCCTTTAACAATTTATATCATTTATTTTATCTGTTGGTACAGCAGTAATGCAGTCATCAACATACTTATAAAAAATGGTATATGATAATCGATATTAGCAAGGACAGCTTCTTCCAGCTTCTCCATTACAATCTGAGCTATAATACTTGAAATTAAAGCTCCCATGGCACACCCTTCAATTTGTTTGTAAAAATTCCCATTATACGTGAAATATGTGGAGTTTAACGTAGTATAAATTGAGTCCAGGAACTCTTTCCTTGGTAGGTCCGTAAATCTTTTAATATTTTCCCATCTTTTATTAATGGACTCTAATTCAAGGTTATTAGGTATATAGTGAGACTACATCTACGGAAATAAGAGTATAGTTTATAGGAATCTTAATGATTTAAATTTTATTTTTAAATTCAAACGAATTTTTTATATAATATTCATTTTGATATGCCACATTTTTAAGAATTGATTTTTGGACACGGGCAAGCTCATTGAATGGGGATTGAATGCAAGAGATGGTGTGTTTTGCTTTGTGAAATTTCGGAAATTCGTATATTTTTGGTGGAAGAGCATTATGAAGTGTTAACGATTTTGTTGTGTCAGGAGAAATGTATTCCTCGCTTTGCCACATTTTTATTAACTCATTTTTTTTCTGATATGTTGTGTGTTGCTTTTAGAATTGTTTTGTTTTTAAAACCTTCTTGGAAAATTTGAGTTCTTATTTTTGTCTTTATTTTCAAGTTTTTGTTTGAAGTTGGTTAGTATATTGCATGATTTGCCCGTACCAAGTCTTTTTCGCTAGCTGGTAAATGACTAATACTGGCCTCTATGCTACGTATTATATTATTTGTTGGTAATTTTTTACTGTCTTTAATCTCTAAGGCGAAATTCGGCCCTAACCTTAAGACTTGTGATACACATTCAGGTAATTCATGTTTTGTTAAATTTTCTATCCAAGGTGGTTCAGTCATTATTTTATTTTTTCATTATCGTAATTTTTTGTTTTTTTTAAAGCCTTATAAATTTGTTTTGGTTACATTGCTTAATTTTTTTGAAAAGGTTTTCATTTTTATTTTCTGCTTTTAAAACTTTCAAAAATTTTTAGCGGAATTGCTCACTATGTTTTTTTGATCTAAATAAAGTTTTTTTAAGGGTGTGAGTGGTGTACGACATAATTAAATTTTTTATCTTTTTTAAAAAACTTGGATTAATAAAATTGTACCATTTCTGTCTATTGTTTACATTACTAAACTTAATATGGCTAATATTGAAATTTAAGAATGATGCTTAACAATCTTCCTTGATATAGTTTCATACATTTTCAGGCTGGTGACAATATTCTTTCCGAAATAAACGGAGAGATTTCGGTAGGTAATCTGCATTCAATCCCCATTCAATGAGCTTGCCCGTTTCCAAAAATAGATTCTTAAAAATGTGGCATATCAAAATGAATATTATATAAAAAATTCGTTTCAATTTTAAAATAAAATTAAAAACATTAAGATTCCTATAAACTATACTCTTATTTTCCTAGATGTAGTCTCACTATATACCAGCATACCTAACAATCTTGCTTTAGAGTTGATTTACAAAAGATAGGAAAATATCAAAAGATTTACGGACCTTACAAGGGAAGAGTTCCTGGACTCAATAATCAATACTACGTTAAACTCCACATATTTCACGTATAATGGGAATTTTGAACAAACACATTGAAGGGTGTGCCATGGGAGCTTCAATTTCAAGTATTGTAGCTCAGATTGTAATGGAGGACCTGGAAGAAGCTGTCCTTGTCCGTTATAATGGGGGTGGCAGACAGAGCCGTAAAACTATCTGATGATGAGTTTAGAGATCATGCAATAAATAAAGCGAAAAGTGCACTCAAAGCAAATGACTATCCGAACAAAATGATAAATCAAACATTTAACGCCAAGCTAAGAGTATTCCGAAATCATGTACAAGAAAACCAGCCACTAGAACGAAACATAAATAAGAACAACCATATATTATTGTCTTTGCCGTATGTAAAAGGTCTTTCAACACAATTCAAATGACTACTAAACAAACACAATACCACATATGTCATAAAGGATATAATTTAACTTCAAGTAATTTCAGTATGCTTAAAACCAAAATGCCCAAAAATTAAAAAAGGAACATTGTTTACGAAATACCATGTAAAGACTGCATAGGTGTGTACATCGGGCAAACGTCACAATACCTTGAAAATAGGGTAAAATCCCACAAGTATGACAAAAAAAACAGACATTGACAAACCATGAAAAAGCAAAAAAAAACATTCTTTTAATTTCGAACATACTAAGATAATCAAATTTGAGCAACATACCAAAAAAAGTAAATTGCATGAAATGTTGTATATTCAAAAAAATCAATTTTCGATAAATGACAGGAAAGATGTAAACCATATCGGAAAAATATACGCTGCTGGTCTCAAATAATTGAAAAAATCAAGGACAAAACGTCGTGATACAAATAAAGCATTGAAATACTAGTGTGATGAGAGTCAGACATCAATTGTGTGTGGAACATGATTTTAGATAATTTTAAATGTGTAAATGTGCCCAGAAACAAATTAGTGTCCTGTACATAAATGTCTATTGTAAGTAATTTTAATTTTTATACAATAATCATAGTTTTAAAATAATTGTAATTTTTAGATTGAGATTGACATGTTTGAAAAAGGACAAAATGTGTCCGAAAGGTAACACTTTAAATAAACAAATGACCAAAACTCAAGAAAAATGTTAACAATTTATACGAAACATATGGTGAAAGAAACTCTAAAGTAATATATAAACAATATATATATAGATGAAAACTCCAGGAAAGTTGCCTGCGTTCACATATAGACAATATATTATAGTGAAAGTGACAAGCGGCGAATCATACTAAGGAAATAATGTGATTGTCTAAGATTGATCCAGTGTTGAAAAACTGTTCGCGGTATGGGATTTTTTTGGGGAGTATTACACTTACTTTCCTAAATAGTCAATTGTATATTATGTCATATGAAAGGGATGAAGGAATAGTTATGTACTTAACATCAAATTGAAATAATATTTCTTTAACCGTTGTAGAATACTTGAAGATTCACTATTGTAATTAATCTTATTTACATAGTTAGATTGTGACATGAAAGGATTGTTCAGACCCGATAAATAATCCGCACAATATTTTGATTTCTGTATTTGCAACTTCGCGTCGCTGTTAAATTGTGTATGGTTATTTTTCAATTCGGTATAAATAATGTATCTTTTTGGTAACCAATCGGTAAACTTTTTCACTTAGACTCATTTCGAATTATTTGTTTTTAATGTCAACACAAATACTGTTGAAGGAGATTCGCATGCTTAATATAATTATTTGTAGTACCTAATCTGCTTTAAAATATTTTGCATGTTTGTTTTGTAATTTGTCTGAGTATTTGCTATTTGCAATTTGAGATTAAATAAATAATTATTTCAGGATCAAGAATTTGCTAAGATGGCTTTTAAATGCACCCAAATAGCAACTTTAGTATTGAATATAGTTTTGATGTTCATTTCTGATTACACCGAAGCAAGTTATAAAGTGGGTGTTGGACGTGCAGACTGCACAGGACCATCTGCTGAAATAACGTTTGTAAGTACTACATGAACAAAATATTTGAAATTTGTCTAAATTGTATAACACATTTATAATTTTAGATTATTAAAAATTTATTAATTCATATGTTTCAAAACCGTATTTATTTTTTAATAGGTGCGAATCCACAATGAGAATATTTTATGAGATTTTTGTCTCATGAAATAATAACCTCAGGAAAAAATTAATTTCATTGTGGAAACAGGCATGAGATACGTGATAGACGAGTAGAAGGGATAATCTCGTGAAACAATGTCTCATGAGAGTTTAATTACGTGAACAAGTTTCAACGTATAAACATGATATACTGCGCATCTCGCATGAGACATTTATTTCTCTTGCTGCACGTGAGTGTTGTTGTTGTTTCGTGAGATAAAAATTTGTGTTTTTCCCAACAATGGGTGAAACTAGTGAAAAAGGTTTAAAAACAAACTATTGTAATTTTAAGTGAACAAGAATCATGGCACTGCCATTCATTTACATGAATCATATTCTAATTTGTGAGACTGTTCGTCCGAAAATTATAAGAACAGAAATGTTAGGAAATCAGCTATGGATGAAATATCTAAGAAGTTAGGAATTCCAGCTGAAGAGAAGAAAAAGATAAAATACATAACCTTTGTTGTCAATTTCAAAACATCAACGTAAACACATTTCACTTTATCCAGTAAAGTTCTTATAACTTTTCTGATTTTCCCGCTCTAGTTGTTTTAACAGTGTTTTTATTATATTTTTGTTTTCTCGTTCTATAATCCAATCTCTCACCCACTGTCTGTGAAACCTTTTTATTTTTGTACGGGACTTAACAGCAAGGTAATAATAACAAGGTAATAATTTTATCATTAATATATTTAAAAATATAATTTCGTTTGCCCCTTTTAAATTAGAGAACTTATTGTGGAAATACCACACTTAGTCTCACGAGAGTAAAATTTCATAAGTTGCATAAATTCAAGTGTTTAAGAGAAATATCTCATAATCTGTGGAAACATATCTGAGACAAATATATCATGAAACAAAAATCTCACGAGATTTTAGTCTCCTTGTGGACACCTGGAGTTTAGTTGTCTCTGAAGCAAAAATTATTATTGTTTCAAATACGTGTGAAAATAATGGAAATAGAGGAGAAAAAGAAAAGATTCCAATGTGAACTGGAAAAGAACTTTAATACGTAGATTAATACAGTTATGTGAATCCCATTCGAATTTATGGGATTGTTCGTCAAAAAATTATAAAAACAGAAAGATTATCATAATTCTAATAAGCTTATAGTTTCTTCTCAAGAAGTTAATGATAAAATTCACAATTTTTGGCAATTTTAAAGTATTAAATGAAAGCGGATCTTCAGACTCTAGGTGATCTATTTTTTTTTAAATTTTTTAAAATTTTATTCTGATTATTTCTCTGTCTAATCCAGCGTCTATAATTCCTTTTGATTTTCACAGTCCTAATAATGCAATAACAAGCTGCCCTTCTTAATAATTATGCTTAAACTTACAATGCTGCACAGAGAAATAAAGCAAAAGTTCTTGATATACCTATAGCTTCTTTCATGAGATCAAAGTTGCATCTGTCCATAATCTCAAGACTTTCAAATCTCATATGGAACAACCAAATGGAATAAATTCGATAACAAATAAAGGAGGACTTGTAGAGAAAACGCTTTGATATGTCGATTTGTATTTTTAAATGCGCACTTTTTCAATAAAAAAATATACTTGGTGTGTCATGTGACAGTGGCCAATACTAACTTTCTTATTTTAAATGCAAGCCTCTGTATATTATTTATTTTTTGGATTCTCCAGAAAATTGTAGACATAATTCATGTATAATGTCTTACACCTATTTTCAACGGTTTCGGAAATATTAAGTGTTTTCGGATTTATTACAAAAATTAACATTAAATAAAAAAAGAAAATTATTTTATTTCACAAATTCGCTACATTACACTCAATACTTAATTCATATTTAGCTCTTGATTTTATGATAGTAAGCATTCCTGCGTTCCTTGTTACTGATTTGAAAATAAACAGTTTTGTTTATTTTCATCAAAACTCATAGCCTTAGTATTTTGTTGTCTGGCAGCATGATAGTGGTGATCAATGTCAGTGCTATTGTCGTTTGACTTTCGTTAACTGTACGAAATAATATCAGAAAAATGGTTCATTTAACAGAAATGCACAAAATAACCATTCTACAAATGATTGGACACATATGCAAGTTTCTCGCTTATATGACGAAAATTTTCCAAATTCGGCGCCTGTATCCCAAGGAACAATTAACAAAATAGAAAAGCAGTTTCGCGAGCTTGGTCATGTAAGACAGATAAAAAAAGTAGCTGCCAATGCTATAAAGTGGTCTAATGAGAATCCTTACTGGATGACAGAAAAACATACGCAATATCCTGAAACAGTTAATTTTTGGGCAGAAATTGTTGGAACTGATCTCGTAGGTCGGCTTTTCATTGATGGCAACTTGAATGGAGATAAATATTTAGAACTGCTCCAAAATAATGTCGTGCCAACTTTGACAAACTTATATCCTGATCCAGTAAACCCGCAAGTTTCTGCCAACACAATAATGTTTTAGCAAGATGGAGCACCACCTTATTACGAAATAAATGTCCGGCAGTACCTGAACCAAATTTTTCAAATCGGTATATTGGGAGGCGCGGATCGAGAGAATGGCCAGCACGATATCCTGATTTGACGCCATTGGACTACTTTCTGTGGGGATATGTCAAAATTACTGTATACAAAAGTAAACCCCTCAACTTAGATGAGCTAAAAAGACGAATCAAGCTTGCGATTTGTAAGTCACGCCTTACATGTTGAATAAGGTTAGAAGACATTTCTACACCAGATTAGCATGTTGCCAAGACGTTCACGGCGAGCATTTTCAACATTTCCTACATTGACATTAATGGTTTTTGTTTTTTATATACTATTAAGAAATAATCAGTATTACTTATTAGGTTTTTAGTGTAATGTACCGAATTTGTGAAATAAAATAATTTTCTTTTTTTAATGTTAATTTTTGTAACAAAACTTAATATTTCCGAATCTCTTGAAGATAAGTCTAGGACATTATACATTAATTATGTCAGTAGATAAACAAGGTTACTTCTACGCCACGAAATTGTTGAAATTTTAAAATTTAAATTGTTGTGTTGCGGGTTGCGGCGCGCGCATGTAGTGGCGGTTTGAATAAAATGGCGCCATCATGCGGCGGTCGTGGTAAGTAAATAGAAAATAGCTAGTTGCCTTGGTTGGGTTTCGAGCCCGGGACCGCCGCGTGTAGGTTGTCGTTTCCAATATATGTGCTAGCAAGTCATTTGAATAAAGTTGTCTTTTAGATGCTGTTATAGGAATATGTTATTTGGTGTGAAAATTCGGGAAATTGGATTTCGGAAATAAAATTCGGGAAATTGGATTTCGGAAATAAAATTCGGGATATTAGAAGTCGGGATCTGGGATCTAGGAATAAAATATTTGGTGTATATATTAATAACATTTGTATCTCTACTGGAAACCAAAAACCGTGTAGCATGACAGTCAACGTGAGGGTTGATGGGCAACTCCTTTCATTAGTTGACAACAGTTTGAAATGACCAATCAAAATTATGACTGATGACGACATAAACACAGGAGTGGGAGGCTTTATACGTACAGCGGTGACGTCACCGTATATGTTACTAGATCGAAAACATATGTCTTCTTATGGCATTGATGAGTAAACTCTCTAAATTTCAGAAAAACATGAGTGAATTGTTTTCATTGAAATCAGAGCTATTAAGGCTGTTCAATGGAGTGTTGTTGTCACATTAATTAGAAATATGTATTTGTAACTCTAATGGACACCAAAAAATAAAACAAGCTCAGAGTTAAACTGTATTTATTTTGAATATAAGACTAAATTTTCAGAACATCCTTAATACTTAAACCTATTTGTAATCGTGTTTTTGTGCACGTTATAGTAGGGGCCTCCATCATACAATCACATACACAGATCCAATGAAATTCCATCAGAACAAAGCTGGCAATCGTCCCATACAGTGTCAGTTTCACCCTTTCCATGTGAAGGATCGTTTTGGAAAGAGTATGCATATTCCAAATATGTCTTAAACACCGTGTAACCGTTAAATGTAGAATTTTTTCAGCAATTTTGAGAGTGACCTTGGAGTCGGTAATATTAATTGTTAGTTTTTCTGGTACTGCCCTAACTTTAGAAGTGTTCCCGTTGTAGGTAATTACAGTTGTTAAAATGTCTGGTACTTGTGTGAAGTCGAAACTTAATACCTTCAATTTCTTGTCTTACACACAAATTTATATATCATATATAAAGATAGACTTTGGATAATGGACATTCAAAAAGAGAATTTCACATCAAAGGACATATCATTACGGAAATTTTTTATTTATTATTATATTGATCGAAAAACACTCTTTTACATAGAAGATCATAGCTTCAAATTAATCAAAAGTCTCAATGCTACCGATCTCAAAAATAGCTCTAACTGGAGACGAAATTCTTGCTGCTGTAAGTACATACACTGGGCACACTTACTTTTTTCTATCGGAAAACACATTTGTGGAAATAGATGAGTATTCTCTGGAGTCGTAGGAATATGGTTATATCAACAGAAAATTTGCAGGCATTCCTCCAAATATTAGAGGGGTATTCCAGTATATTAATGGATTAATATACAATAGGTACTTTGAATTCAGTTTACTAACTCGCTCCAAAAGTCTGATAAACGACATTAGATATTTTCGGCATTGATTGTCCTATTATGGCTTAGTATAATCAGCTAAAAACTGTATTAAATAAGATATTAGCTACATATTAAATTGTTGCTATTTGAAAATAAAACTATAACTTTGTTTACGTCGTTTTATTATCATAATATGCTTCAAATTTCGCAACACCGTCCCAGTTACTTCCATCAACTACCTTACCCTCTTAACATCAATTCCCTCCAAATTAAGTCGTTCAGGTGTGTTTCCCTAGATCTGCAGATTGTTATCATCAATGCCGTAAGAAGTTATAAGTATGTTTTCCGATATCTGGGGAAATATATGACATCTGACATCAATGGCTGTACGTATACAGCCCTCACTCCCGTCTTTGTGACGTCACCAGTCATCATTCTCATTGGTCAATTCAACCCGTTGTCAAGTATTGTGATTCAAATTTAACGTTCTACCGAGCTCATCGTAGAATGAATATACCATTAAAATACGAATTAATTCACTCAAGTATGTGGTTTTCCGATTTCGAAGAATTTTCCTTTCATTCGAAAATTCTTTGCTCTTCGATAAGAGGCAGGAATTTAATTTTTTTTCCATATATACTACCCCCTTCCACTTTTCTGTAGGAAACTACGGGAAACATCACTAATTCAGTTTGGATTAGTTGTTCATTTGGGGTGGGTTCAAGATGAAGTGCGTTCCACTTAGAAGAATTGTTGATCAAGATGTAAGGTTATGGATTACACCGATGAGTAAATTAACTTATACAGAAATATGCAACAAATTTGGGCTCGACATTGAAAATGACAAACATAACGCCTTCTTTTGAAACCTTACAATGGAAGACGAGTGGTCATCAACGATAGTGTTCTGGATTGTTGTGGTTACCATGGTGAATAGCGGAATAAAAAAAACGTCTATTTACATTTGATCAAGAAGCAACATCCGTCTGTGAATTACGAAGAAATGCAAGATGAACAGATTTCACAAAAGAAATACATTTCCATGAGCAGAGTAGACTTTGAATTTCTCCTTATGCAAATGCGAAGTGACAAAGCAACAAAAATACGCTTGCTCTACATTATGATAAAACATATTTCCATAAAATACATCAAATATGAGAAATGCTATGAACAATGTCGCTTGGAGTTGGTTACTGCACAAAACAAACATTTAACCGAAGAAATGAAGGAACTTAAACGTCTCATATTGCACGTTAAGAACTCAGCCGAGGCTGAGTGCATTCGATTGCAACAAGATCGTTGTCGAGTTGATGAAGAACGAATTAGAGCAGATCAGGAGCGTATTCGAGCTGAAGAAGAACGAGCAAAAGCTGAAATGGGTCGTATTAGAATTGAAGAAGAATGTATCACAAGAGCCAAACGACAGGAAGAGTTCCTAAATACCGTATCGAATAAAATTCATACTGGTGTTGTGACCCGTTTGAGGAATGAAGTCAGCCCTCGAGTAGCTCCTCAGTCCATCAGTCACAGCAAACAAAGATGTATGGCCCTGTTGGCTTTAGAGGAGAATGAGTGGTATGTGATTCGTAGGCAGAGAGGGTCTTTTCAATCAACCATAAATGTTATCTGAAGAAAAATCCAAACGCTAAAGTTGTTAAAAAGTGGTATAATGTGTCGCACCCTGTAGACGTAGGGAACATGCTCAAGTCTCAGCTAAGAAATTAAAATGGTTTCCTCGAGGAAACACTTTGAGAAACCACGATCATTCTCTGATGCCCTTGTATGATGGTGATCTTGTGGACAATATCGAATCTATCATGGAGCAAAACATTGCTACGGAGATTTCCCGAGATGCACAAACCTTTATGTTGAACAATAATTCTGTAAATTATACTTGAAAAATAAAACAGAATATTTTGAAATAAGTTTGTTATTTTAGTATTTAAGATACAAAGATTTTTAAGTACCCTGCTATAGGTTTTCTGCATATGCAACAGTGGTCTATTTTCAGTGAGCTATCAAAGCAACTAGTCAAGTGTCTACAAGGTAGAAAAAGAATTGACATGCCACTAGTGAGGCAAATTTTAAAAATGTTAGAGTCAGTGGGGTTTGAAGGGTTATTTTTAAGCATTAAACAATTATCGAATGTTGTCGTATGGTAAGAGATTTTTCAGTTCTATCCCACAATAGTAGCATTTTATCTTGTCACCATATCCCGTATAGAAAAAGCCTGCATTGGTGAGCTCCTCCGGTGTTTGTCTTAGAGAAATGGGCCAGTCGGTGTACGTTGCAAGTCGACTTTCAAGTGTTGCTTAGCTCTGGTAAATGACAGGTCTATTTATGCGATACGTGTCATCCAGATCGAAAAAACTGCAATACGGAGACCAATCTAAATGGTCGGCCATTGGATGGTCATCAGGTTGCCAGTAGTATCCCTCAGTTTGACAAAAAGGGCATGCAACTGCATCATCACTTATTCCATCGCGTTTGTAAATGAAGCCTGCAACTTTCCAGCAGGAAAGTCAGATTGCCAACTATCAAACGTACGTAATCGATTTTCATATGTTTGATAGTACTCACGACTCGCCATATTTTCAACTGATGAAATCAGACAAAACATTCAATTTATACATTTATTTAATTTTTCTACGTTCTAAATCGTGTAAGATGACATTTTTATAATAACAAAAGTGCTCTTTTAGTGCAATACATAATTGTGAGGTGTCATCTAAACAAAATGCTTTTCTCTTCTCATTTTCTCAATAGGTAACTTACGCAATAAACAAGTCTATGTAGAAATTTCATCCAATATATCGTGATAAAATTTACAAAAATTTAATTTTTCTAAACAAATCACTTTACTTAAAATTATAGGGTATATATCTAAAAGCCCACAAACGTCACTATACTTTAGGTACATTATCGATATGTATTTCATAACCATAATCTGCTTTACGTCTTCATACCGCACTTCGGACAAGTACAAAAAGTCAAAGCAAGCTATCGGCTCTGTAAAGACTGGTAGTGAGTTTCGTTTCATTAACTCCAACTGGCATATGACGTCTCCCCAGTCTAATGTGGACATTACAATTTTCACAGGTGTTCCCACGGAGGTTGTTTTTTGCAAGATAACCACCGGGGAATAGGATTTAGCGAGGCTGAGAGCAAACTGGACCTCGCACTGGAAATTCAACATGGGTACTCCGGAGTGCAATAAGTAGTACTTTTCCTTATTGGCGGCATTCTCGTACATCTGTAGGACACGATCCAAGTCGGCAATGTAGTCGGTACTAGATTCACCACTGCTGCTGGTATCGTGATCAGGAACAATGAGTGAAAATGCCACAGTTCTCCAAGAGTATACACACCATATACCCTTCATCTGATTCCATTGCACACTACTGCACAAAACTAAAATCTGGTGAGGGAAATTTCATGGTTTTATAGATTTATCCCTACCCCGATTGATTTCCTACGCCCAGAAAATCTATAGCTTTATGCTAGCATTAATCCACGAATCATGAGCCTGATTAAATCCGAACCAGCGAACTTTAACCTTGTTGCCTTTTTGTTGCAGTACTTTCTCGAAGAGATACATATCAGGATAGGCGGCTTTTTGTAGCTCTTCTTCATAGAAACCCCCTTGAATTGGTGGTGGAATTGCTCCATTTCGGTAGGTACCCTTTGTCAAAGAAGTGCTTGACCTTGCTGATTCGTACTACGTCCCCGACTTTAAGTTTTCCAGGACCAGCAATCTTTAGATTATTGTATAGGCTTATGTCATGTGCGTTTTTCCTATTAATGTCCACAGGTCTCATTTTTGTCTTGGAATGCTTTTAATGCTTGTAGTCCTTGACGATTTCCGGTAATACATCCACCCATTTGTAGGAGCCATTCAAACTAAAGTACTTGAAGAGACGCTCTTTTAGCGTTCTGATTGTTCTTTTAGTTATTACGGCTTTCATACCACTAAATGTACTATAATGGTTGATTCCGTATGATTTCATCAGTTTCTGAAAGCTATTATCCACACGCACTTTGAAAAGCAATCGATTACGACGAGAAAAACTTGAAATTACGATTGGATTTCGCATAGATATCCATTTGTGCGAGGTCAGACTGCCAGGAGTCATCGAAACCCTTGATTATTACCCGGCGGCGTGGAAACTTTCATCTCACAGGTCTATGCAGTTCCTTAAAGACTTGTATTTTTTCTTTGGAATGTTTCGCTATAGGAGCCATCTTGTATACTGCTTAAAAATAGACAAATTCATGTTTTTATTGACTCTAATGATGCGTTTTAATTTCAGCAATACTGTCTGCGATTGCTTCAAGTTTTTGATTTTGGTTTAACATTTGACTTGCAATATCATCATGTAGTTTTTGCATATCTCGATATAGGTCAGGCACTACTTTAGTAATCTTGTCTTTAAGTTAAATTAGGTCAGAAAGATCGTTAGCCTTATCTTTTCGAACAATATTTAATACTTCTGCTGCATCAACACTTTTAGGAGCTTGTTTCATAGAAAGTTCTAGATCATTTATATGTTTTTGCTGAGAAATACCTTTGTCATTAAACGAGGCTTCAAATATGATCATGGTTTTTCTTATATTCTCTTCGGGCAGATTCCAACTGAGCTTCTATTGTATTGAATTTTGAAATGAGAAGCGATATATTTTGTAGTTTTGTTTCCATAGCTTGTTCGGTTTTCGACATGCGAGTATTCATTACAGCAAAGTTTTGGTCTCCACGGTCATTGCTAACTTTTTGGTTTTGCTTAAACACAGATAAGGTTTGCTGAACTCGGTCACTGTACTTGTTGTATGCCACTTGGAAATCGTCTGGTATTTGCGTCACTCCGTTAGCTATTTCCTTATCAACGTACTGCTTGTTGGCGGCATCCATGGCTTTCGTCGGTACTTCGACATAGGTAATCCTCAGTTTCTCAGCGTCGATATTTCCCTCTGCGGTAATGGAAAACTGCACTTTCATAAAAGCTAGGTTATGTGAGAATACTGGCTGATGGGAGGTACTGCGCCCAAATTTGTTAAGCGTCAACATGTAACTGATATCTTTACTAATAAGGCTTAATATTTAAACAAACATTTTTCTACAGAAACATTTATTTATCTCGTATAATATTAGCTTCTTTAAGTTAATTTAAAATGGAAATTATTTCGTTGTCGTGAGAGGTGTTGCCTGCTTCCTTGGACGTAATCAGTAGTTTTAGCCGTTCAACCAATTCGATACGTTGTTTTTTGCCTGCATTCTTGTGTGCTGATGTCATTACCAACACTTTTCGGTATGCTTCTAAATCATCGGAAGCGTAATCAAGTGACTTGTAAAATATTAGTTGAGATAACCCTGGAGTACCTCGAAACTGTAACCCATCAACTATAATGTGGCCTGTACTACGACTGAAATTAATTTACTTTTTCCCAAAAAACCATTTGGGACTTGCAACGTCATATATAGGTCCATAAATGGTGTCAATGTCATCGCTTTTACAATATAGTCTTCAAGATACTTGTGTGAAACTGGAGGATACTGATCCATATAATCCTCTATTGCTTCTTTAGAGAGATTACCTGGATCCTTGTAAAAGGTTTTGTTTTCTAACTCATCATCTCCATCATTTGCGCACACTTTTTTCAGCGATCGGCTCTTCATAGAGATATTGTGTCTCTTCCAACTCATGTTTTTTGACTCGTGGCGGCTCCTGCACTTCTTGTTTAATTACTTCACGTTTAATGGTCTGTGTTGGTATCTTGGTGAGAACTTTTGTCGTTGTAGAAGCTATCTGCTGCACCGGTGTCACTATCGGTCCAAAGAGCTTGTTTAATGTTTCATCATGTTCCGACTTTTCCAGCTTCAAACTAAGATATTGCGAATCGTGCCAATTGTTTGATCTTTTTCTTTCGAGCAGTGGCAGCAATGTGGTTACTTAATGAAGACATTTTTAGCAACTAATAGCATTCGCATTCACTGTACCGTTATATATTTGTCGAATCCGTTACGGTAGCGGCCATCATTCAAGTTGAAGTCCTTAGCTATTGTAATAAAGCCAAAACCATTTTGCCAACATTCCGAACACATTGCTTTAAATTTATCATAGTCGATGTCGGGGGAGACGTGTTCATCGTACACATGCTTCAAATTAATATCATCTTGTTTAAAAATATGACAATCAAGTTGCAATTGCCTCGAATCAGTTGTTTCGGTATTTTGCTGTCAGTTTGACATAAACACACCGACTCGATATTCCTGTGCCTGCCCATAGAGAAAACTTTGAATCTTGTTTTGTTTATCGTCAGACACATCATCAAAAATGTATATATTCACGAGCTTCGGGCAGAACAATTACCTCTTCATTGTCGTTAAAGGGAAAATACGAGATACCCTTAACCTGCTTGAGCACTCCTTGTAGGAGCTGGGACTTTGGTTGGTAGAGTGACTTGGAATAGATATAGACATCTTCAAATCGTAGACCGTTTTCGTTGAATAGGAGCGATAGGACAGCATTGGTCTTTCCAGATGCGGTAGGACCGCATACAGTTGCCCGAACGGAATTAGGTAGTAATTTTCCATGTCGGTGTGTCGATGGTTTGTCGCTATCAATAAAGCCCAAATTTTCTACAGGCAATTGGACATCTTGTCGCTTTAGTTGCATCTTACGATAGACTGGTGCCGGTCTTTTTGTTATAGCCTATTATATACAGCACACGACTGGCTTTCCATCAGTATCAAGGAGGTAATCTAGTGAATAGCGTTTGAGCTACATCTACTTGGTTATCAGTTTTGTGGTCCCGGTACGAAACTTGAAGACCGTCTCCCCAACACGGAATCAACAAGACAGACGCTGCTTGTCGAGCGCACGAGATTGTCTACAGCAAATACAAGTCGTTAACGGATCGAAACGAAGCCGATTACGAGTTGGAAAATCGCTCCTGGTAGAGATTTAAGTCGAAGGACACTTCATTTGGTGAAAAAGCAGCTTTTTGGCTTATAACTACGTCTTGAAGGCCAAACGTAAGATGGGACTTGGTATGAAGAAAGGACTTGGGAAAAAATCTTTTCGACAACATGTGCTTCTGCCCACCATCAAAGCTATGACTGGATCGAGTGGTAACGTGCGTAAATCCTCGTTAATGGCGTTGAGAGCAGCCCGTGCATCCATTAAGAAGGCTGGCGGACGCAAGAAAATCCGCGTACCTCGGATGATCCTATTTGAGTCTAAGGGTGGTTTTCTCCCTCTCATCTCTCTGTTCGCAGGCCTTAGCGCTTTGGGATCGTTAACAGGAGCGGCTAGTGGAATAG